>WKFP01013756.1:154712-331583 GCA_011057875.1 Pterocles orientalis
TGTTATGAGATATTTTTTTTTTTTTTTTTTTTTTTTTTTTTTTTTTTTTTTTGGAGGGGGGGTAATTACTCTGTTTTTTTTCCTGTTTTCAATACAAATATTTTCATTATAAAGCATGTGAAAACTTTGTCTCCTTCTCCAAACTAAAAACCATCTGTTTCTCAGTAATTCAGTTTTATTCCATTGATTTAATTTTAAAAGGAATAGGAAATGATTTTTAGATTTTCTTATCATTTGGTTGTAGCATTGAGATCTGTTTTACTCAGTTAATATTTATTAAACATGTGCTGTTCATGCTGGAATAGCACAGTGCATGTGTAACTAGTCAATGCCCAACAGTAATTTCCTTTAGTCACCTGGCCAGCCATGTGGGAATGGCTCTGGCCCTACTGGGATGAAAGAGAAGTTCATGCCCTTTCAATGCTGTAAGCCTTGCTAGGCATGTTAAGGATGCCAAACAATTTCTATCACCTCTTTTGCCTTGAACATTCGGCAATTTGAAAGCTCATACCTGTAAAGGATTAGCACAATAGCAATGCTGCTAAGCTGTGGTAATATGAGTAGACATTGATATTAATGTAGTAGCACCACAGTGCCTTTGTACAAATTCTCTCTACTTATTTGCTTTGTCATCAGAATCTGTGCAGAGCTAAAACATATTTTTCTGTGCTTCTGTTGCAGGGAATGTATCAAAACCCCACTGTTTGGTAGAGTGAGGGAAGTACAGATCCCCTGGCATTCCTGTGTCTCCTGCAGGTGGATCTGCAATATTTAAAAACTATGTGATTAATCTGAAGTGTGAGAGGATTAGAAATAAGGTAGAACAAGTCGAACTTGCATTTTACGAACCATGTGTTTTATTACATTAGCTTTATTCACATCAGTGGACTTACTGTGGATCAGTCACTTTTCTCACCCTTGCTTATTAATTCAAAATAGTTTGCATTTTTTGCAGCTGATTTTTGACTCTTTGGATCTATTCAAAACATTATGGGAAATCATTCAGACTGATCTGTGCTTAACCAGTGTGGCGGATTAGATGGGAGAGGCATGATGTTGCTCATCCAGTTTCACAGTGGCAACAAGCAAGCTGTTCTGCCACTCATGTTTTACTCACATACGTAAAACCTCCTCTAGGTGCTGCTCAGCCAGTCACTGTCACCCACTATTTAAAATGTTTGTAGAGGACATCAAAAGAAACAAACTTGACTGAAGTTAATACGTCTGAAAATCTTACAGCTTCTTGGTATTATGTGCCATTTGCTTTTTGTTCTTTGAATTATAGCCACCTCTAGGGATCAGAGCTAGTGACAAATTACTATTTTGGCTTTAAAATTACTTCCAATAATGTGTGCTGGAATACTTCCCTAAAAGTCTCCAAACAGCAGATGTAATCACTACTTTATATTTCAATGTAATTTTAAATAGCTTGGATACTAAAATGGAGTTCTTTAGGGGATTGTGATTGCCCTCAGTCACAACACCAAAGATTGTCTCTGGGGATCTGAAAAGTTCTGCTTTTTGTAGGTATTCTTCTGATCTAATTTCCGCATATTCTTTGTGAGCTGAAGTGCTTGAAATATCTAATACTGCACATTAATTTTCTGGTTTTGCTTTTCATGTCCCATATCCTGACAGGAATTCGTCGTGTCATATGTTTATTGTTCCCCCCCCCCACCAAAAAAAAAAAAAGAATTGTTAATTTTCCTGGTTTACAAGGGTCTGGAATTTTTAATAACATTTCCTCCTATTTTTGATGTAGCGTATCTTCTCTTGTGTTGTAGACCGATGTTTTTAAAATTCTTTTCTGGAGCCTCTTAAATTTACTGAAGTTATTTCTGCAACCTCTTGGCTAGTATTAGGCATAAACAGACATTTGCTCTGTTTTGATTTGTGCTTTACAAAGCAATCTAATGAAATTAGGAATGTGGCAGGACAGTTAAAAATATTTACTACTTACATATCCATTTAAAACCTTGTATGAAATTTGACATTTTTTAATAAAACTGTTCACTGTAGATGTTGCCAAGGAGGAAAAGCACTGATATTATTTACCATAGCTTTTAATTTTTTGGTTGGTTCTTTTTTTCAAGTATATCTAATTCTTCACATACAATTTCAATAATAAAATTCACACATACAATTTCAATAATAAAAACCATTGAATATTAGGCATCCTAAATCTAAAACATTACATTCTGCATAGTGAAAAAACCCTCACTATTGTTTGGAGATCCCTCTTATTTGGTGGATGTTATTTTTGCAGGGTAGGAATGCTGTTGAAGAAACATGGAGGGTAACGTAGGCTCACTCGTGGAGGAGCGTTCATGTTGCTGCTTGAATAGCTGTTGCCATTGGCTCAGCAAGGGTCAGGGGAGAAGAACAAGCCTTCAGTGGGCACCAAGGCTGAACCAACGCTGATTGAGGCTCTGAGGAAGCAGAGTGGGGCGGATTAAAAACTTGTCCTTACATCTTCCCGAGGTTGGCGACTGGTGACCACTTTCCTGCAAATCCTTGGGGTACATCTTCTTGTGAATAGCGAGGACACCATAGGCAGGATGTCTGTAGATGCTTCTGGGCTCAGAG
Organism: Pterocles orientalis; assembly: GCA_011057875.1. Lineage (NCBI taxonomy): Eukaryota > Metazoa > Chordata > Aves > Pterocliformes > Pteroclidae > Pterocles > Pterocles orientalis. The sequence continues at coordinate 157,299 of WKFP01013756.1, forward strand.
GTGTACTTTTCTCCTGTGGCTGAGGAGTGGCTCTGCCTTCATCTGTTGGTCATGGATATTCAATTACTGGAACCAGCCTAAGGCAGAATTTTCAAAAAATTGGGAAGGGGATGGGAATCCTGCAGAGATTTGTATTTTTAAGCATGTTTAGGGATGGAAGGGACAAGGGCACAGTCTTGAGCAGGGTCTGAAAAGCATTTGTGGTGAAATCTCAGTTTGGTGCTTTGCTTTCTACATTTGCAAAGTAGAGGTTGCACTGAACATGTTCCTGCATCCAGGCAGGGTAGTATTGAGTTTTGGCTTGCCTCCTAAATTATTCTCAGTCTGTAAGGTCCCGGTGAGGTATCCTGCATGCTATTTACAGCTTACCAACATAAGGATGCCTTGTGGTACATCAGATGGGGATCTGTCTTGTGACTTTTTACCAGTAGGCAAAAAGGAACCGTTGCTTCTGGGTCAGTAAAAGCTGAATCTGGATGTTGCTTCCTTGCTGAATACCTTCCAGAAAATGTGGTGTTTGTACAAGTTATTGAAAAAAAAAACAGAAAAAAACTGATGTTTCTTTTGTGTTTTGAGGAGTCTGTTGGTTGTTTCCTGTTTGCGGCTTTTGAGGCCTACCTAGACCAGTTGCAGCTGGTGGGAGGGTGTAAATGCATTCAGCATTTCCACTCTTTAGCTCCAGCACTGTGGCAGGAGCTAAAGAGTGGAAATGGAAAATATTAGAAAATAAGGCTCCAGTGTGGCCTGTCTCTGTGGATAATGAAAGTATTCATTTATACATCTCCTTTGCTGTGACACCTTCTTTCTCTCACGCGGAAGTTATAAAGTATTGGAAACAGGTGTTACCTCCCAGTCTGATGAAGTCCTGCTTTAACAGATCGACTCAGTTGTTCATCTTGTGATATGTCAAAAAGAGTATTTGACCTTCTCCTGATGTATGTTAAATAACAGGTCGTTGGTTTGCATCTGGCCAGGGGGCACATACCCTCCCAACGTGCTCTGTCTGGTTGTGTGTTAGACTCTGCAAGTAATGAATTGTTTCTTTCCATCTGAACCTCAGCAGGCAGGTGCCTCTTCTGAAATGCCACTTCCTGCAGTAGGAGAGGAAGGCTGAAGCCAAACCTTAAATTCTTGTAAGCACAGTATCCTGCCAGGTCAAGCTGGATTCAGACACAGCCTAATGATGCCTGTGTTGTTTGGGTGCAATGTTTGCCTTGGGGACTTAATTTGTCAGACCTGGTAATGGATGTATTAATGTTCATATTGACATGATTTTGTGAAGTAGAAGTTTGTTCACAAGTTTTGGATCTTTTTTTCCTCACAAAATTAATATACTATGTCTGCAGTCAACAAGCACATATTTGGGATTATTTTGAAATCAGCATAAAATATAAATTTGTACTATTCTCATGCTCTTCCCTACTTTTTATTTCCTCTCAATTTTCTTTTGTTCTGTCTAACTCTTACAACCTGTTGCAAAGTGGGCAGATAACTGAGGGAAGCGGGTAAGGAAGAAAAACCCTTTTATTCTCTCTTGCAGGTTTTAATTTAGAATGGCTAATTCAGTACATTAGGGATGCTAGTGTTCTAGTTTTCAATCAGGAATTAGCAAGTAATTGTGGTAAGGACTGCCTTGTCTCAGAGACTGATAATGACAGCTCTCAGAAAAGATGAAGGTAGTGTTTCAATAATAAACTTCTTCCTTTCAGATTTTGCCCAATTTAAAAATAAATGCTTTTGCCATTGGACTAAACAGGTGAGTAAAAGGTATCTGTGGAGGAAGTGAGAAGTGAAAGTGACGATGTCATTGTAGTAAATTGACATATCTTTTTTCTTTAGAAGCTCTACACTTGGGTCTATGTGAAGGAAAAGCATCTTTCACGTAGAAAGAAAGAGCAGAACAACTTACATCTCAGACAAAAAAGAATAGCATTGTGTTATTTTTTAATGCTTAGTTTCTTATGATCTGGGCCCTCAGGAAACTTTGTCCCTAAGAGAAAATCAAATGAACCATCAAGATTATCTCTGTGTGCCACATATGTTTACTTCTAGGGAGGTAGTTAAAATCTCCTTCTGTCCTTCTGTGACTTATGACCGCTTTGGGAGAGGAGAATTAAGGTCTGTAGTAAAAAATTTTCTGTGTTTTAGAAACTCCAAAGCAAACACATTTAATGTAGCTATCAAGCCCATCAGCTGAGAAATGTTGTATATTATGGGAACTGGTGTATAGCATACAATAATACTTTAACATCAGTGTAGTTGCTCTTTTTTGCTTTTCTAATTTGTTATCTCCATGTACCAGTGTGAAAGATAGAGATCAGGAAGAGATCAGCTCTGGCAAATTTGAGGCCAGTTCTAATTCTGTGCATTTGCAATCACTTCTGGTTGTAGTTGGACACACAATTACCTAGTGTAGTCCCTGGCATCTCACTCATCATTAAAAATCAGCTTTGCCACTAGAAAACTATAAAAAAGTTCAGATAAATAGAAATTAGTCCAAACCCTGTGTTACCAATCCTACCCATCACTGTTAGAATTATTACATCTGCAAGTAACATGAGGATTTTGACTATAAAACTACAGGTTTTAAAACTAAAGTGGTTTTGCTTCATTTAGATTCAGCTCTAGAAGAACAGTGAGTCCTGCTAGTTTAAATAATTTTATATTTTCAAGAAATTTATGTACTTTCCTACAGAAAAGTCAAATGCAGTTGTTTTTCTCATTTTTTCTTCAAGATACACTAGCATTATGCTTTTCAGTTTGTTTGTGATTTCCAGATTTTCCTATTATTCCTGCCACTTCCCACTGCTGCTTATTTTCAGTGTGTTCTGACCTCCTAGTTTCTCCAAAAGAGCTAATATTGTAACTGAAATGTCGGTGCTTAAATTTGCCTGCTCCAGCTTTGAAGTGGATCAAGCATAAAGCATTCTATTAAGCTTGAATATTATTATTTGAACTGCTCCATCATTACATTGTAGGTAGCTTATTGGTTCTATATGTTGTCCTTCATGTTGTCTATATTCTGTACATTTTTTATTATGATTGCTTTTTCTTAATCTTTATAACCATCTCCTGCCCATAGCACCATTAAAAATTACTACCTAGACATAAACATATTTTCCTGAAGTTATATATCTGTTAGATGTGTCTGTTCTGCTAATCTTTGGATGGACCTATAAAATAACAGGCGTGGACCTTCAACGTTCTAGTACATCTTGTATCCAGACTTGCCCCACAGCTCAACATATTTCTTACAGAAGACCTACATTCCTTAAATGGAAAGAGATAGATAGAATGTTCCAGGTCACTTCAACCTGTTAAATTGTCTTCAGTAACCTGCTTTCTAGTGTGCAGAGAAGCACTGGAAGATATGAGAATAAAAGCTCTAACAGAAGTCACCAAAGAGCCAGACAATAATGGCGCCTATAAACTTGTCAGCTTGATGGCTAATCACTGATGAGATAAAGGCTAACAATAATGTCCAAATAAAAAGACTCTGAAACAGAAGTAGTAGAAATGTAGTCATCCAAATCTGGAAAGATAAATCTCCTTGGATACTGAAACAAACTGAGGCTCAGGCTCCTGGGGTCAAACAGAATCATTAATTTTCTAATTACACCATAAAATGTCATAGCCCTTTCAGTTCTCTCTTTTCAATTCACATCATGCTTACCTCACAATATCCCACGTGATTTTGCCATAGTTACTAATGTACTTCTAGCATTATTGATAAATAGCCACTGTGGCCTCTTCATGTTTTGGTTTCAGACTTTGGTCTCAAAAAACTTTAGTATGTTTTATTAGAACAAATAATTTTTACAGATTGTCAAATTTTTTCTTTGAAGTTACCAGAAAAACACATATTCTACTACAAAAATAATGTACAAATTCAAAGCTTTTGAGGCATTTAGTCTTTATTCTATTCACATAACTCTTTTTTTCCCACTTTTAGATAATACAAGGTTTCAGTGAGCTGTTTGTTTACAGACATTCAGAAGTTTTATAATGTCTGGGTATGAGAATGCTCTTTATCTGGCACTGAGTTCTTCTATTATGTATTAAAATATACCTTCAGTACTGAAGTAAACCAAATTAATTTTTGTGTTTATTGCTTACAGCATGTACTACTGGATGAAAGAGAGGGAAAGCTAGCAAAACTGCATTAGGAATGAGGGAGCATACACTGAAATAGGACAGTAAATTCATAATGGAAAACCTGTAGGTGAGATTTGTTGAGTAGTCTCTGTTTCTTTTTAAAGGAATAAGTTGATAAATCTGATGTTTTCCATATAAAAGCCTTCATTTGTATTATAAAGAAACCAAGGAAATTAAAAAAATATACATCAAGGTTTCCCACATTTGTATGGATCTTGGACAATGTCTGTAAGGATTGCCTTCACCTCCCCAATGATTTTTAGGTATTGCTGGAGGAGGGAAAAAGAGGATTTGTGTTTTTATCTTCTACTCTTGTTGATTCTATTCTTATCTTCTAATACATTACCACAGAAAATAGTGAAGTCCACTCCAGTAGCATTTATTATGCTATAGTGTTCGCTTCTATTTCTCTGTCTTTTTTATACATAGAGTCTCAAAGCTGACATATCCATTCTAGCAGATTATGTTTTCCCCATTTTCTTAGGAAATATCTAACATGAACTGATGTTTAGGTACCATACTGATCAGCAGAAATGTCCAAGAAATACTCTGACGTTCATGTTTTTAAATGTCTCCATTCTTCGCATAATCAAATCTGAGTCATATGCATGTTCTTTCAAATGAATGAAAAGATGTGTGAATGAAATGTTTGCCCATTCTGGATAAATCCATTTTTGTTAGACAGGGACATGAGAAAAAACTCCATATAGTAATTCATGGATCCTGAGGAAAATTTAGCTCTCTGTTTAGTCTGTGGTAATTGCCTTGTTAAACGATAATTTAATTAGCATTTAATAGTGCAACAAGAATGCAGTTGTCACTGTTGTTTGATGGGTCACATAAAAGTGTTATTGGTGCCAAATTTGTTGTATTTCCCTTCCTATATTCTGATTTTTTCAGATTAAATAAAAGGTGGGTAAAGTTTTGTCTCTTGCCTAGCACTTGCAGCTCTCTTTTTTTTTTTTCTTCACCTCTATTGATGGGTATCTTTTTGTACATGTTTTACTGCTGAGATAGATAGGTTCTAGCATGAATTCATAGATTCACATATTTGGTAATGTGCTTTAGTGTCATCAGCTCTTCCAGTACAGCTTTGCTATACCTAAAGCTGTTTATCTATTTTACTAATTGTTATAACACCAAGAATTATTCTATGTTAAAACGTTGCCTGGTCTGTTTATCTCATTACATATACATAAAAGAATTGAGCCATTAACATCCTGAAGATACCAGAAACAGATTTGAAAAAGCATACTTCAAAAACCTGCTGTACCAATTAATTAAAATCTTTGAAACATTTGAACTCATTTGAAGAAAGATGCAAAACGCTAAGCAAGGAGAGAAAGGGACACACCAATGCCTTTTGCAGGCTCTGTGAAGAGTCCAGGTCCAGTTGTGATTTACATTGTCAGTGGCAATTTACATGGTGGCATGCTGAACTGTTCAGAAGTGCAGTTCTGGAATATTGTTTTCAAGTCAATACATATTTTATCTGCAATGAATGTGAAAAGGATTACTGCACTCTTGTTGTCTGAGGTATCCAAAGAATATGGGAGAAAGAAAATCTTGAAAGGGAGAACGATTTCTTTTCATCTTGCTGGAAATTGTTCCATTAGGATTAGAAAACAGTAAGTGAAATGTTCAAGTTCTATTGTATTGCAGGTTTTTGTACATATTCATTATTCTTTATATAGGCATATACAAACTAAACCAGACTGTCTTGCATTCTAGCTGCTGTGTTTCACCAGCTGCACTCTCGTTTAGGTGGTACTTACCCTGGTAATGATTATTTTAATGAAATCATAGTCTAAATTGATGGTATCAGAGAGCAATCCAGGAACAGTCAAATGATTTAGTACCAAATTGGCAGATAGAGAGGGAAGCACTGAGAAGCTCGCTTGCATGGTTCTTCAAATTTGTATGTTCTGCACAAATAATCAGAGTGAAGTGGAAACAGTGCATCATCTTCCTCATCTGTCTTCTGTGGTACTCTATTCAGCAGAAGAATACTGAGCCGTAAACATCTGAAATGAGGGGAAAAATTGAACTTGAGGCTGCCAGCATCATACTGGCTTGAAAATTGGCTAGACAGTCAGGCAACCTTTTCAAACTGTTGCAAATGAGCAAGAGGTAGAATATATAGTCCCACCTTCAGCTGAAATGTGCAGTTGCTTTAGAATGTCTCTTCCAAAAATAATTATGCTGAGACTTTTAATGAATTCAGTCAGTCACGTTTCCTATCCAAAATTTTTCTTTGTGAGTTGCCTACATACAGTAAGAAGAAAATAATAAAAACTGTCCAGATACGTACACACGTATAATCAGCCAGACTGTTCTGGGGTATGTTACATGGCGATGATACTCAGCTAGATCCCACATAATTTTAGGTTCATAACTAAGAAGGCTAATTTAGTATTACTGACTGTCTGCCAAGACTCTGTCCATAATTTACCAAGACAAATAGGCGACTGCAGCAGACAACTGCCAATCTTAGCAGGAGTGAATTTCTTTGGGAAGTTTCTCTTTGACTCTACCAGCTGTAGCAGAGAATGCACGGCACCCTGGTGCCTGAAATTAGTTTTAGATGAATCTGGATGGGAGTATGTTCTCATATGGACAAAGTCACACTAGGTTTATTTCATGCATCACTGTACACTTGCAACAGCGTTCCTCATCTGTGCTAAAAAACTTTTATCTTGGCATGTCTTTATCTGAGGGAATTGTTAAATTTTTGTCTTTTGCAAAAAATACTTCAAAGAAGATGAACTAAACCAGAGAATAACACTAGTTCCGATTAAGTCTGAGTCTTGGTTTTCTGGTGGTGCATGCGTTGGACAACAGACTTAGATGGCTGCTCTCTGTTGAAGGTAGAACAAAAAGTGATAGAAGAAGTGATAGGAGACTGTTTATCTAGGAGGGTGTTTCGTCATGTTTCTACTGCTTGTTCAACAGGAGATGGCCTTGAGGAGGATTATACTGCAACATTTACACAGAATCACAGAATCACAGAATGTTAGGGATTGGAAGGGACCTCGAAAGATCATCCAGTCCAATCCCCCTGCCGGAGCAGGAATACATCTATATTAATCTAAAACCAAATGTTGCCCCACTTCAATTTCATGGCAGGGGCAGAAAACTTCCTTGTTGACTTATGGCATAAATGGGTTAATCAGCACTATACCAAAGCAGAACTTAAGACCTGGTAAAAATTACCACTGTGTTAAATATGCATTGATTTTTGCCTTATGTTTTCTGCTGCATGAGTGAACTTAATTATGCTTCTCTTGTATTCTTAGAAAAGTAAGAAGAAATTGTAGTAACACAAGTTCAAGAACTATATTATTCTGGTAGTTGATCAGAGAAAGAGGATTCTTAACTTCTTTCACCATCTGAAGATGATAATGATTTCAGCAGGATGGCTACACTGCTTTTTTTGGTTGTGAGTAGTTTGGTGCTATTTAGCATGGATGTTTAGTTGTAGGCAGGGCAGGCAAGTGAGCACTTAGACCTAGAGAACAGATAGTAGAACAGGTGTTCATTTTTACTGTGTGTACAAATGGTGGAAGAATTCTGATTAGCATTTGCATCCATTTTGTCTGTCTGCTTGCACTGCTTTATGTGCTTTTTATATTTCTGTTAGGGCTAGATGTCATAAGGATAATGTTAAACAATTTACAGGTGTTATTTTGGAGCCTGGATAAACTTAGGGTGGATTTTCTTTCTAGGTTCATGATCAGGATAATGTGATAACTGCCAACTGAGGTCAGGGAGGAGGCAAAAACAGCTTCTGGTGTTTCTTTACTTGACTTTCTTTTATAATTTTTATGTTAAAAGTTCTGTGAAGGCCAGTCGGAAACCTGGTCTGCAGTTTATCTGCGTGAAGTCTTTGAATAGAAATACAGATAAAGGCTTAGCTCTTGAGGGTTATTAAGCAGTCGCAGTATTTTTTGCAAATGCAGGCTCTGTCATTTGATCAATATATGATAGAACTGTGTGAATTTTATCAGTGCAATACAAACACTGCAATGTGCCAGATGTTTTAATTTCTAACTGATCAGTGTTTGAGTGCTTGGCTGTTTGTAGGAAACAACAAATTCCTCCAACCATAAATTCTTGTAATTCTGAGTGATGCCTGCCTTATATTTGATGATTGATGAGTACATTGATAGTTTGAAATAATGGGCTTCAAAATAGTGAGTAGTGAACTTCTGATAAGGTGCAGAAGCAGTTTGGGGTTGGGTAAAAGCCTTGCTTTGAAAAAGAAACCACCGTCTTCTGCCCTGCTACCAAGAGCTCTAAATGTGGTATTCCAATTGCTACATTAATTTTATCTGCAAATCAGTGTTAAATATTTTAGAGTGATCCCTTTCCTCTACAAAAGGACTGAGAGGTGATCTGATAGTCTGAAGTGGTTTAAAATTGTGTTTGGGTTGAATGCCAATTCCGATGGTAAAGGTAACACCACAGCTGAAATAGCTGTTACCTTTCAGGTACCAACATTGCCGTGTCTTATCAGGGGGATCTCAGCAAGGTCCTGCAAATCTCACACAATTTTTGTCATCAAAAAAAGCACACATTGTACTTTTTTTTTTAACCCAGATCTGGAAGTCAGTTTGCATTCTTTTCATGGTTTCAAAGATACTAAAGCTGACAGTGGATCGTGAACCTCTTTCACAATTCAAGCTATAGGCACGTGGTCTCCTATCATTACTGAGCCTCATAACTCATGGGAGAAATAGAACCTTCCTTTGTCCATTTATTCGGTGAATCTTACTCCAACCTTCCTGATAAAAGAACTTTCACATCATTTCCAGTTTTCATTCTTTCTTCAGCTTCCAGTCATATGATCTTATTATGCCTTTCTCTCTGAAGAATTGACTGGTGTCAGAGGTTATTCTTCTTGTTACAGATCTCTAAACTTGTCCTTTGATAAGCTGTTTAGTGTGAACTTCCACTGAAGACGGATGATGTAACCTGTGTTTTTCAGACCTTGAGTTACTAGTAAAATTTTAACCTTCTCTGAGGCCATCTGTCTGAAATTATTAAAAAAAATCAAGTTGCACTCAGGCTTCCAGCAGAAAACATAAAGATGGATTCAGAAGAACTGTCATTGTTATTCTCTTTTTTAACCCAAACAATGTGTCAGCTGCACACCCACCTCAGAAGTAAGGCACATGTCCATTTATGATGACATATCCATGAACATCATTTGATGAAACAAATTAACAGCAACAGAGCAACAACCAGTTCCTGCAGGACTGGACTGATTAGACCCTAATTTGTTACTAAGTCTGACAGTGAATTCTTTGATATGACTGTGGTTGTTGCACAACAATTTTTTTTAATAGTTAGACTGTTGTGAGTTACTAGAGCAGCATATAGGCTAATATATCTGATCCTAATGCATCAGTATAGCTCTTTCTGTTAACTGAGCACATCCATTTATTAGGGTAATATGTAGTATATTTGTCCAGGTGTAATTCCAGTTACATAATTCTAACTAGTATTTCCCTTTTCCCTCTTTCCATAATATATTTATTGGAGTCTGTATCAGTTACCCACTCAGGTTTGGTGGGGGGAGAAAGAATGGTATATGAGCTTAAAAGCCCTTCAGGCCTGTAATTACCTGTCTCAGCTCTTCTGTTCTCTCTGGCTCACCTCCAGTCCCCTGGAACTTGCTCAGTTATTCAGGATTTATTAAAAATAAATATCAACAGCCCAGAGATTTTTTTTTTAGGTCACAAATTTACTTGAACATTTCAGCTGCTTAATTTCTGCTAAGAAAATGTGGAAAATGTGTGGTTTGGAGAATGGTTTGGTTACCCGTTTGAACTCTCTGACCTGTTTTAAGACCCATTTGGATATATATAAGGACAAAGGCAAGAGCTGCTCCATGTCGGTGCCACTCCAGGGGCCAGAGTATCTGCAAGGCATCTGCATGCATCACACCATCTCTCTGTAATGCTGTACCTAACACCTACATAGATAACAGAAATAATTATTATTATAATAAATAATTATAAACAACATAAAATCATTAATATAGCTGTCTGTGCTGCTGGAATAGCAAGAAAATGCTGTATTTACAAAGTCTGAGAATAAGAGAGAAGGGGAGAGAAGGGGATAAAAAGGAAGCAGACCGTTTTTGTTGATGAAATACCAGTCTGTTTCTTAGGTCTTAAAATTACATCTAACTTAAAAAGGAGCAAAAGAGTAGTAGTATTTATCCCAATTCTGAAGGAACAGTATTTCCACTCCCCAGCGCTTCAGCTGGCCGTTCAGAAGCGTGCATCTCCTGCAGAGCTGAAATAGGGCACACAGAGAAGTCTTCCCAGCACTAAAGAACAAAACCACTTTCAGACCAGCCTCATTTTCTCTAAGGCCTTCCAAACTTCCAAGTACTACACAGCAAAACATTTTATACTGATTAATGCAAAAACTGAAATAACTGAACTGTTTAGCATGCCGAAATACAAGGTTGGCTGTATGCTGACCCTCAGGAAGGACTCTGAGTCAGGCTTAGTCATGGCAGAGCAGCGGTAAAGTGGAGAAGTGTGACTCACAACCCACTGAGCAAGGAGGGAGTGAAATTGTTCGTTCCTTTGGGATAACAAGGAAAGGCAATGTTTAGAACATCTGAGCCTCAGACTCTTAAAAGGTTATCTGGAAAGTGTGTTCATGCACACAAAATGTTAAAACTAAAGAAAGAACATAAAAAATTCTGTGGACCTAGGTTGCTGTCTTCAAGGAATGAGAAGAAAGCATCATGGTCCTTAACCAAAGTAACTGTGGTAGCAGGTGGGAGTGGCTGAAATTTTCCTGCTTATTTCACTGACCCTTAAACCTCCACACCCTTCAGAAAAATTCCCTAATGTAGCAAAAGTGATTCTAGGAGTCCTCAGTCAGATGGCATCAAATTCTATCCGCTGAACTTCGAAGTGAGCCCACAGTGTTGCCAAGGACATAAGTTACACTAGGTCTTTGAGGAATATGTGTGAAGCTTGAAAGTCATCAAGAACTGGAAAGTGGTTTTTTACCTTTTATTTTCTTTCTGTGATTCCTTATCCTTTCTAAGGAGAAATGTTCCTTACTTCTGGTTTGTGTGGATGCAGTTTCCAGGTGTTTGTTCCTGACGTGCAATTTTCCACAATCTGGAACTATGTGCTTGACCTCTGCTCCTCAAGGAATACTCAGCCACTGAAAAAAATGGGAATCTTAGCATTTTCCCCATTGTGTGAAAACCAAAGGTAGCAAGACTTGAGCCCTGGGAGGGCAAGTGCATTAATTGCTCCATCATAGCATATCTGTTTGGCTGATTGACTTCTGCTGTGTTTCCATCAGTGGTTGATTTTGCCACCTGAAATACAGACATCTGTGGTTTAAAATGCGTAAATATATGCTTGCATATATTTGAGCTCTTTCACTTTTCAGAGACAGGGCATCGCAGGGCATCTCAGTAATTTCCTGAGAGACAAGTGACGAGGAAAATATTGTTAACTCGTGAAATACCTCCCACCTCAGCTGTTTTAAAACACAGCAGTGTGGATCCTGAGTGGTACCCAACCCTCAAGCTCCAATACTCAGCAGCCTGTGGCACACAGATATAGCACAGTGGAGAGCTCAGTAGTACATTGCTTTTGTCTCTGAAGAGACAGAATAATCAAAACAACTCTCATTTTTTTTGGCTAAGTTAAAAAATTAGAATGATGCATTTTGATACATTCAGTCTTTCTTTAAAATCCCGACCTATGCTTCCTTATCAGGTGAACTCCCTTTACTCATATTTTTCAGTTATTTTTCTAGCATTGTTAGTAAAACCTTCTATGTACACTATTTCTATTTTTTGAGGGTTTGTTTTCTTTTAGTAAAAACCACTGTTTCAGTCTTCTGGAATTATGCTAATGCAGATGTTATTAAAACAGAACATCTGTATGTAAAGGTTATTGGGTTATTTGTACTCTTGTCTAGATGAAAAGGTGCATATCCATAGTAAGTATTTTCTAAAATTTATCCTAAAATATCAATCTAAACAGAGTGGAATGAACATTTTTGTTTTATGAGTATTTTCTAAAATAATCATTACAGGAATCAAACCATATCTATTTTGTTGTTGAAAAGAATTATATATATAGGGACTCCTGAGATGAAAGTGGCATCTCTGTGACTCTACAAAAGGAATGTCAACAAATAAATATATTTAAAATCCAGTCAATATATTTGTTAGGAACAGAGAGGTGTATTTATTTTAAAGACATAATTATTTGTCAATCCATCTGCATTAGTATATAGAATCATAGAATGGTTTGGAAAGGACCTTAAAGATCATCAAGTTCCAACCCCCTGCCATGGGCAGGGACACCCTCCACTAGCCCAGGTTGCTCTAAGCCTCATCCAGCCTGGCCTTGAACCCCTCCAGGGATGGGGCATCCACAGCTTCTCTGGGCAACCTGGGCCACTGCCTCACCACCCGCACAGTGAAAAATTTCTTCCTAATATCTAATCTAAATCTGCCCTCTTTCAGCTTATACCCATTACCACTCATCCTCTCACTACACTCCCTGATACAGAGTGCCTCCCCATCTCTCCTGTAGCCCCCTTCAGGTACTGGAAGGCTGCTATTAGGTCTCCTCGGAGCCTTCTCTTCTCCAGGCTGAACAACCCCAACTCTCTCAGCCTGTCCTCGCAGGGGAGGTGCTCCAGCCCTCTGATTAATTTTGTGGCTCTCCTCTGGACTCTCTCCAACAGGTCCAGGTCTTTTTTATGTTGGGGGCCCCACATCTGAACACAGTACTCCAGGTGGGGTCTCACGAGAGCAGAGCAGAGGGGGAGAATGACCTCCTTCGACCTTCTGCTAATGCTTCTTTTGATGCAGCCCAGGACACGGTTGGTTTCTGGGCTGCAAGCACAAATAGTTGGCTCATGTTGAGCTTCTCATCCAGCAATACCCCCAAGTCCTTCTCCTCAGAGCTGCTCTCTATCCATTCTCTGCCCAGCCTGTATTTGTGCTTGGGATTGCCTCGACCCACGTGCAGGACCTTGCACTTGCCCTTGTTGAACTCCATGAGGTTGGCATGGTCCCCCCTCTCCAGCCTGTCCAGGTCCCTCTGGATGGCATCCCTTCCCTCCCGCGTGTCCACCACACCACACTGCTTGGTGTCATCGGCAAACTTGCTGAGGGTGCACTCCATTCCACTGTCCATGTCTCCAACAAAGATGTTAAACAACACTGGTCCCAGTACTGACCCCTGTGGAACACCACTTGTCACTGGTCTCCACTTGGACAGTGAGCCATTGACCACAGCTCTTTGAGTGCAGCCATCTAGCCAATATATATCAAAAGAAATAATCCACAAGAATGATTGAAAAACATTTTTACTTTCTGATTTTTAAACACTCCACCTCTTCAGAGATGTAGAATTTTGTGTAACCACAGTTACTGACAATTCTTTGTTTAGTAAAACCGAGCAAAAAATAATTTTCCTTACTACAAAAATCTTTGCATTTTTCATTTAACTTTTTTTCCAGTTGAGTATATCCCAAAATCCAATTTTTCTTTCTGGAATAAACACACATAAGGCACATTTTGATATATAAACAGCTTTGAAGTAAAGAATGTATTTTCCTGGGGAGAAGGAAAAAAACCCACAACCCACATTTATTTTAAATACATTTTGAATTGAAGAGGTCATTCAGCTGTAGCTATTATATGAAATCTGTGTGTTTAATTTAGTTTCTCTGGCAAGTACTTGACATAGTTGTACAGCATCTAACTTTGGACTTGGAAGACACCAAAGCTACTTGAAATACTTAATTAAAGCCTATTTAAGAGTGGGATTTTGTGATACAATTTGATAGGAAGGAAAATGTTCCAGTGTATGCAGCCCCCTTTACCAATAAACATTTTCATTGCTAAAATTACTGAAATGCTTGTACCATGTGCTCTTCTTTACTGAATCCTCATGTAAAGTAATAATTATTCTGTTAGAAAGGAGGAGAAAAGGTAGTAAACTTCTCTAAATATAGTCCTGAATTCTCCATGTGGCACCTTTCAAGACCTTTATTAAATGCCCTACTGCACTGAAGCCTGGAGGGTCCGCAGCTTGTCATACACATACTCGTGCGCTCACAATCCTTCAGCTACTTCTGTGGGCATAGAAGGAGGGTTATTAGTGTTTAATTATGTATAACATCAGTTTCAGAAGCTGGGTTGAAATTACCTTGGAAAGCGAACCAGAAAAAGAAGCTTTGCGAATTGTGTGAGTGGACGTACCTTATGAATCTGTAAATCAGATGGCTACTCTGCGATCAGATGAGTCAAATATAGCTCTCAACAGCTGGTGATTGGACATGGGAGACCCAGAGAGAACTATTCTTTTGGCTGCCATGAGCAGTTTTTGTTTAATATTAAAAGCCTCTTTTTAATGCTGAGAAGTTACTCTTCAGTTCACTATCCTTGTCAAAATATGACTAAAGATCCTATGTGTGAATTAAAATGAGGCACCTTTTGGAATATTTAAATCCTCCAAAAATAGTCCAAGATTCTGACCACAGCTAAATTGTTTTTTAAAGTCCTTGAAGACTGGATTTGTGTGAATTATTTTTAACTTCGTTTGTTGTGCTGATTGTGCCCCTTTGGAAACATTTCATGAATTTGTGTTGAATCCTCAAATAGATTTGGCTGAAAAATCTTTGAAAAAAGTAGACACCTTTGAAATGATGAATCATGCCATTTCAGTGGTTTCTAAAATAAATGTTTAAGCTTTTCATTTTGAAAGAATGTGTTTTGAAACCAAACAAAATTTTAAAGGCTTTTAAAAGTGTTTAAGTAATTCAATATTAAAATTAATCATTTTATTGACTCAAAGTAGGTTAAAAAATTGTGGTGTTTTCATTTCATCAACTAAGTGGGGGAAAAAAAACAACCCCTATCAGAATTTCTGTTTGGTGTTAACCAGAACTGCTCTTTCCTCTAGTCATACTTTGGTTTGGCTGCCTATATAGGTCCATTATTTACTTGGTATTACTCCTGGGTTGTTGAGCCTAATCACCAGCTCCTCCAGGTAACCACGACATATGATCATTGGAAACTTTCTTTTTTATGAGCTCTATCTTCAAAATTGCTTGTTTTCCTCACTTCCTACTCCCACTGAGTGTTTTACAACTTTGATTAGAAATCTCATTTTCAGCCTTAATTTTCATAGTTTATACAGTTTTCACAACATGGGATAGCACTGATTATTGGTTAAATTCTTCACTATTGTCACACTCAAGTTCAGAAAAAAACTTTATCCACTTTCAGCTTTTGCTTTGATGGGCCAGGCTCTTTCAGTTTCATCTTGTGTTGAATGCACTTCCATAGCTTGCTCATTCAATTGGGCATTCTTTGCTCTTGCTTCAGGTTAATTTCTCTTTCTTTAACAGTGGCAAAAACTTTGCGTGGTATACAGGATGTGGTTTCCAGACAGTGCTGCTAATATTGCCCTGTCTATGCTGTAAATACTTTGTCTATTAAAATCCAAGATCATATTTAACATTTTTTCCACATCAACCTAACACTGATGGGTTTTAGCCATTCTTGACCCACCCATATGCCTCTTTTTTCTCCTCTGCTATTTCAGTTGAATAGCCTCAGCTAAAAGCCAAAATTATTAATAGGATATAGTCTTTTAGGACTTGTATCTAGCTCCTGCTCAGTGGCTGGATATTTCTTAATTGGCATTGACATGTTTCCTCTCTTTGGGAAATTGCCACTTTCAAAACTGTAAAAGAAACCTGTGGATTTAGTCTGCTTTCATCTGTCTAATTCCAGACAGCTTTCATATATTTCCCTTCTCTTTTTTTTTTCTTCACATATGTTCCTCACAGATGTGTTCTAGATACTTGCAAAATACTGAAATATTTTCCTCCAGATTGGACTCCCCCGCCTCCCTTCTCAGAGAGAGGTAGAACTCCACAGTTTCCTCAATGTGACTGGCATTTTTAAATGGCTGCATGCAACTGCATATTCATCTCAGGTGCCACTTCTCTCACAGAATCACAGAATCACAGAATGCTAGGGATGGGAAGGGACCTCAAAAGATCATCCAGTCCAATCCCCCTGCCGGAGCAGGAACACCCAGATCAGATCACACAGGAACACATCCAGGCGGGCTTTGAATGTCTCCAGAGAAGGAGACTCAACTCTCAGTGTTGAGTAATTACCAAAAGGTACCAGCTCCACCATGACAAGGGTGTCAAGCTTTGCAATTGCTTCCATGTCAGATGCGGTAGTTTCTGAATATGTTTATCATTTTCTATTAGTCATGCTATCTTTCACCTTCTGTTCTTCAGCAAAAAAAAAAATGTGTTTGGAAAACAAGTCACATATTAATTTAGGTTTTGACTCATTTTAGGTTGTTCAACACTGAGCTCCTTATCTCATCCCTTGTAAATGCTCTTTGTCATCCCAGTTTTGTCTGAGCCTGTGTTCAGACCAAGTGGTTCTACAATGGTACCACAAGGTCCTTCACACTATCTAGGATACAAACTCCAGAATTTTTTCATCTTTAGCTTAAACAGATTTGAACTGAGCAGTATGGCTGCTCCAACAGGG
The DNA here is from genome assembly GCA_011057875.1 of Pterocles orientalis. NCBI lineage: Eukaryota > Metazoa > Chordata > Aves > Pterocliformes > Pteroclidae > Pterocles > Pterocles orientalis. Next base: position 174,046 of record WKFP01013756.1, read on the forward strand.
AGTGGGGAAGAGCAGGGAGACAGTTTTTCGGCTCCATGTCTTAGCTGGCAGTATTTGCTGTGGGAGTTCATCCACTCCTCAACAAAGACTTGAGTCCAGAACTCAGAAGATCTCTCTCCCTTACATCATGTAGATGACCAAAGCCAAGTTGTGTTTAATCTCTTAATGTAAATACCTCAGTTTAAAATTTAAGGCACTTCTCTTTTCTTCACCATTCCTTCTGCTATGTGCAGATTTTTAAAAATGGTGGATACATTTTGGATATTGGTTATTTTGGGAGTCAAATGAGTAAAATTAAAGACACTAGACAGATGCTATATTCCTCAGTAGCTGAAGTCATAGATTTTGTGCCAGGCTTGCAAAAGTAGTGCCTCACATAAGTATACCTAATAAGTACAGTGTCCCCATAAGCGTTAAACTGTGGGCACACAACCTCCATGGAAAAGGCTAAATGGTCCCTATATGTTTACATCTGTTACATATTAATATTTCTATGTATTCTGTGGACATAGCAAAATCACCCCGGTTCAGTAATTGGTTTCCACAGTAGTTCAATTAGTACGTAGCAGAAAATTGATAAAACCAGGTATTTTGTGATTACGGAGGTAAGACACCAGCTGTGTTGCCCCTTCTGTTTAAAATCTGTTTAGTTTTGGTTGCCTCTTACAGAGCAATGTAGTGAGGACAGGGACTACAACTGCAGCGTGTAGTATTCATACCTCACCAAGGAGCACGCATTCCCTCAGCCTTCTTGAGGGGAGCTTTGATTTTTGGGACCAAGGGAGAGGGAATCATTACTGACCTCTCCTGAGTTACAGAGAGGTGGTTGAAGGCTTTTATGAAGAACAAGTGTGAGCATAAGCAAATGAAAACCAGATTTCTTCTTTCTCACTGCATACTACTAGTGCCCTCTCCCCTCTCCCTGCCTGCAGAAACAAGGCTTGAGGGTTTCATTCTTCTGTGTTCCTCTTGGGAGGGCTCTTCCCCTCAGCAGTGCGAGTGCTTCTCGCCTTCACACAGGGGATCAGGAAAGCAGCTGTGCAGACCCAGAGAAAGCCTTTCTGACATCTGCCTGTCCAGTCCCCCCTGCCATAGGCTGTCCTGCTGCATTCTCCTGAGTAGACCTCCCTCTTGTCCTCTTCTGGAGTGCCACGTAGCAGCTTCACCTGAGACTTGCAGATGCCATTGGTGGTTTGTTCTCATTTGGGACATCCTTTCTCATCTGCTTTTGCTGTGAGCCTTCTGATAGATCCAAAGTATGGTCCAAGGTGTCACAGGGTGCATCCACATTAATATTTTAGTTCTGTTTTTCCCCACTGGCTGTTTTGCTTTGCAGCATGAACAGTGTTGCGGCGTCTTAAATGGTTTTCTCTGGACTGGAAGAAGCTGGAAAGATGAGTCCCAGGTGTTTGTGACCAGTGCAGTACAGCCACTAAGAGCTGGCATTCAGTCCCCAGGACTAAGCTTGATGTGGGCTACAATGAAACCCTCCAATTCCAATATTGTAAATACCAGGTCCTCAACACTAGCACTTTTGCTGTTGCACCACATTGTTTGCTTGTTGTGCATGTCAATACAGCTGTGATTTAGCAGGTGTATCTGGTCAGGAAGCTGAGGAGAGGTGTTGTCAATGTGTGGCAGAGCGAAACAGCCCTTTTCTGCATGATCCTCAAATGAGTAATGGCACAAAACAGAGGTCCTGACTGGACATTGGACATTGCACATTACAGGCAGTTACTCTTTCTTTTTTTTCTTTTTCTTTTTTTTTTTTTAATCATGTCAGAGTTATTGCTCTGGAAAGGAGTTTGCTTGTTTTCCTGAAAGAATAATAAACTACTTGTGTAGTTAAGTTAGTTGTTGGAGATATTTAGTCCAAAGCATCTCTGAAGGCTAATTTGAAATTAAAGGGAAGGAATGTAAGTAGCATGTCATAACGTGTGGCTCTCTCTCACAACAGATACAGTACTGACACTAATGAAAGTTTCCTTTCTTAGGAAGGTGAAAATAGTTTAAGATACAAGTACAAGATTAATCATGAATGCATGCTATATATGAAAATCTGAGCTGGGGAAATCACCTCCACTTTGTCAACTCTTGTACTATTTTTGGAGATTGTATTGGTTGCATGTATTAAACTACTATTCTTGCATTGCTAGTTTCCTAATTGGTAGTTACTTACATGTAGTGACACAATGATAGTTATCTTGGTTTGTTGCTGAAAGATTGTTGAGTAGTTACATACATTTTACCGGGACTTGTAATTCAGTGGATCCAAAAACTGGAGTGTGGGTCCTATCACCCATTGTAGGGAACTTGAATAATGCCAGGAACAGTTCCATGGAAGTCAGTGGGAGGGGTCTGATAAGCATACACTTCTTGATACTATTGGTTCATCACCTGGATGAAAACTAGAATAAATATCCTCAAAGTCTACTTCAGCTAAACATTCATGAATAAGTACAAATTTCTATTGCGCATTAGCTTAGAACATGAATTGTGCGATTTTGCATGCATGTTTGCTTTTTCTATGACTGCACTGACAATTAGGCCATGAATACTAGCATGGCTGCAGACGTGCACACACTTTACTGTAGGATTGCAAGGGACTGTGTTAGCATAAATGAACATTTTGTTCATTGCCACCACACTTTCCCCTGAAAGTAGTGCTTGCTTTCTGAATCTATGAACACAACCAGATTCTCTAAAATGTGCACTGTTTTGTGAAAATAAGCTTAATACTTAACCACACTGAGGATGTGTCGGCCTTGAAGGGATGAGGTATTATAAACACTATCACCAGAGACAGTTGAAAGAAACAGTGTGGGAGTCACAATTATGGGTTCAAGAACCTGTTTTTCTTTTTTCTCCCACGCATGCTCATCTCTTGTCATATTCTCTTTCAGTAGTTTGCAAATTTCAGATGTTTCTCAGAATGTCCTTCTGCTAAGGAGATTAATACAAATACTAACAGCAATCTGTTACCTGCATTTCACAGAATCTGTTATCTGCATTTGTACTCCTCCGCAAAGCAGCACTGCAATCATTTGCAATGTGGAGAAGAATAGCCCAAGTTAAGATACAGGTTTACATGCAGACCAACGTGTAGGAGTTAAAGCCATGAAGGAGACATTACTTCAAAGAATGCAGCATACTGCCTGGGAACACAGAGTACCCTTTTCAACCAAATAGCTTAATTTAATATGTTTAATTATAGATGGGTTTCATTTATGAGAATGAGATAAATGCTGGACAGATTGTCGTTATTATAACTGAACACAAAATTTGGCCCTTTACGGGTGCCCTGTTTCTTTCATGCGTTGTTGCCTTCTTCAGGAAATGCTTTAATTAGTACATTACAAGCCTTTAAGATGTCAAGAGTGTTCAGTATTTCTTCTCTGGACTTAAATGATGTGTGTTTTGAGCTGTTTGAATAAGGGGTCTTCAGAATCTTTTACATGAGCGAAGTAGCATTATCTGTCCTAGGCGATGTGGTTTCAGTTCACATGACTAAAGTCTTATGTAGTTCTAACTGAACCAGGTATTTCTTCATGGGACCCTGTCAAAATTAAAACAATATGTCACAATATGGCCAGTAATGTGTGTCAGTAATGCTTGAGGATCAGAGTACAAGATACTAAGGAGGCATCATAGTCAAGAGTAGTTGTCATCCTCTGGAAGTCAGACAAAACCAGTGACCATGCCTGTATTGCCAGTTGAATGTTTTATCCTCATCTTTTAAATACGGAGACAGTACCTGTAAGAGGAGATAGCTTCACATTTTCCTGTTTGTGTCTCTCCCATCCTCTCTCTCCTTTTTTATTTTTTGATGGCATAAGGAACTGGAAGCCAGACAGCTCAGCAGCTCTTGTAGACGTAGAAGAATGAAGAAGAGCAGCTGCTAATTTGATTGAAATGAGAATTGTGGCCAGAGATCTGAGGAAATAATTACAACACTTGTCCTGAGAGGCCTTACACTGTCCTCTTTACACTGCAGAAAAAGCCACACGGGGGGCAGTTGAAACCATGCTGAACTTGAGTCCCTGTAACCAGTTGAGGAGGGATGTCTGAAATGTTTCACTTAAATCAGCACTATTTTTAAAAGAAGAGAGAAAACTGGAGGATGTATCTAGCTTAGCAATTATTCTTTTTATTTTTAATGCTATGACATTACATTGGAATATATAGTAATCAGAATTTAATAAAAATGAGGTGTCAGGTCATTGTACCATTTTAAAGATGTCACAATAATTTTATACAGCTTCAGAAGAAGACACAAGAGACAGCAAGATGGTAATTCCAGTTCTGAATCATGTAACATTTCAGATAAAGTGCATTTTGCCTAACTTCAGCTCTGAGTTGAGCTCCCTCCTAGTCCCTGGCAAAAAGAGAGCTGCCAGTTCACCCAGTGCCTCCTAGACTGGTTTGCTCTTACAAAAGTGTGCTGCCTTCTTTGTTTGGCTACAAAAAAAAAAAGCTTCGATGTAAGTACCACTGAGACACTCTTCACAGACGTTTCTGTCCTTGCTCCGTGTCACAGCCTGGCAGCAGAAGCCACGGCGAGGTCTGTGCGGCTGCAGGGATGGTGAGCTGCTGCATGGAGGGAGGAACAAAGGGCAGTGAGGGGAAAGCTTATATCCGTCTAATGTAACTACTACTCGCTTCCACATGTCAGATTGTATATTCAGCACATGTTTTTCAGGGAATCAACGCTAATAGATATCTGTGTCCTGGTATTTCCAGGGAGCCTGGATAGAGTTAGACTGTATGACTAATCTTATGATAGATGAAAACTAAGTGAAGTGAATACTACCCTTTCTGTGAAATCTTTTTTGACAAAAAAAAATGTTTTTTCATTTAAAGTTTCTTTTTTTTTTTTTCCCCCCCGCAAAAATGCTGACCTTCCGTGAAAGGTTTTAGGTTTCCATAAAAATAAAAGTTTCTGAAGCCTTCTCAAGAAAAGCTGCAATGTTTTTACTTGGCTGCTCTGCCATGTCATCTCATGGAATGTATAGACCAGCTTATTTGTGGTCTCATCCTCTAGTCAATATATGTTCCTTTGGTCTCCTCACTTTTCAGAAACATAGCCCATTAGAAGGTATTGTGGGACCAGGGAATCTGGCTTACAAAGAGAGTGCAAGTGAGAGATATGGGAATGACACTGATGAGCAGAAGCATTTCCTTGGGGGAAGGCAGTGACCAATGTCTGGCTAGCCAGTCATGCCAGATGGGGCTAAACTGTGCCCTGGACAGTGTGTTTATGAAAAAAGATTAAAGGACAGAGATCTCCTCCATAATAAAAGATGGATAACGAGAAAAACTTTAGATCCATGTCTGATTCCTGGGACAGAGAAGGCAGACAGCACCCCATTCCTTTGCTGGGATACTCCCCATTTGATTAGCGTCCTATCTGAACACTGTCAAAGTATTGTCATTACAATTAAAATGAAATTAAATTTAAAACTTTTCATCTGGACGGGGTTTTGGGTTCATTTGACTAATGCAAGAGGCTGCATTATAATCTTTGAATGTTTTCTCTGTTGGAGAAAACCAAGCCCAACTTCATGTGTCCTGACAGACTGCCAAGAGGAAATGCCCCACATCATATTTAAGTAGTAAAAGCAATATACTTAAAATATCTTTAGCCTTTCCACCATGAGTGCTTTCATTTACAAAGAGAAATATGTTTACATTTGGATACCTATGGCACCAGCATGTAAAGACTGGAGAAAGAAAGAGAACTCTCTCAAGTTTAATTTTGGTAAAATTAAACCTGACATTGAGAACTGTTAGCCCTTTAAAAGTCTTTTTTTTTAACCTGTAGTATCTTGTATTTTTATAGCGGTTTCACAATGAACTGTGTTTCTTGTAGCTACCCTTTGATACCCATGGATATTTTTTGGTTATCTGTTTTGAAAGGAAAGAAACTAGACGATATTACTGTGATCTCTGTGACAACAGACTTAAAGTGACTATTGCAGTCTTGGGAAATCAAGAGTTCAAGGATTCCAAAGAGAATTAGATCAAGAAAATTTACTAGTTTTTGCAACTTCACAGAATAAAAAGATATAGTTAAATTAAAAAACACAGACAGACAAAACCTGCTGTGGTATCAGGCTATTTTCTGGGCTCAGGAAGGGAGCAGCATACTACTATGGACATGATACTGTGATATTTTGTCAGTTACCTGAAAAAACACTGAAGTGAAATCTTTCTTCAAAAGTTCTGCTTGAACGATTGACAATTCATTGTGAATTCATCGTGTAACTATTCCTATCAACAGTTAGTATGTACTTGCAAAGGTCCCATTTGAGATTAGTGTCCAGTCTCGTTCTTTGGATTTATTATCAAGAATACCAACAGTTAATACTAAGTGTGGAAATACTGTTAAGTGGAGGCATACCTCTCTAAACTAAGAGCCCCATAAAAACTTTTCTATGGTATTTTTTAGACTTAATTTCAGTGTGTAACCACAGGCATCTGGTGCTGTTTGAGATGCTCTCGGGTTTTCTCCAGGTCACCAGCTGTGCCTGCAGAAGGACTCAGGTCTCCTGCTGATTGTCATTTGCCAGCCCTGTACAGATGTCTCAGATATTCTAGCTCGTCTCCAATGGCGATGGGTGCCAATGTTTAGGCAACTGAATTGAGCCCTTGCTTGCTATGCACTTGGCCTAACTGCAAGTGGTTGTGATTTTCTACTGTTTTCTGTCCTTTCTTATATGTCTAGCAATAAATATGGTACAGTGCTTAAGTTAATGTCACGCCTGCTAGGAAAATAACATACACACAAGTTTACAGTGTTTCAAATCTGACACGTGGCTCTGGGTCACACATGTCATCTTGTGAAGCTGGAGTAGCACTAGCAGAAATACGCTGTTGTTTACTCCCGCAGTGCTTGGCCAGCATGATGACCACAAAGATTTCCTCATTTGTTGTCAATCTCCCATGGCTCACTTGTACAGATTATTGCTGATGTGATTAGGTGTAAATTATTTTTATCTTCTGCATTCATATACCCTCATTTCAGAGAGTGGCATTCAAGTAAACTACATACTTTTCTCAATATTCCCTAACATGACTTAATTATGTAATTTTTTAGAAAGTACAAAAAGAAAAGTGGAGAAAAAACATGACAGGCTGTTCTGGCAGTGTATATTTATTGGGGAGAAAGAATTTTCAAATAAATAGCATTTGAAGTAGAGACTAGTAACCCCTCTAAATACAAACCGTTAGTGCCAGGAGCCGGCAGTTCAAAGCAGAGGAGTTGGTCCTTACTGTTCCACCCAGGTGCTTGGTGGTCTCTAGATGTGTCTGAGTGCTGCTGGCACTGCACAATTCTGTTAAAAAACAGAGAATACCATTGTAAATATGTCGAGGATCTTCGCTAAAAGAGAAAGCAAGTTAAGCTTGTTAAGTGTCTCTGAGAACCACTTCTGATTATGCCAGTCATCCTACTGCAGTCAAGCAAGCCAGGAGAACGACAGCAACATTTTTTGAAAAGTGTAGAGGGAAGTAAGAAATATTGTTATTATAGATTTGTTTGGGTTTGTTTTTTCCCTTTTAGGAAATGTGTTGGGGGAAAAAAATCACCAGGACTCCTACACCAGCACCTTGAGATGCTGAGCCCTGTGTTCTTTTGCAGGGTTATATTTTCTTCCTGTGCATGTGTGCCTGCCATCCGTGCTAATCAAACTCAATCAGCAGGAGGAGTCAACTGCTTTGTGTTAACTATTGTTCTCATGACTGCAGTAGTTTATAATAGATTTTTAAGATCTGCACTGACTCATACAATGCATATCTAATCAAAAGTAAATTAAACTGCATATGCTGACTTGATATTAATGACAGAATGGTATTTACGACAGCAGAATAGTGATGCTCTTTATTACATAAGATTAGAAAAAAAAATCCAGTGTTTTGTTTGGTTTTCAGTATATATTTTTGTGTGTCCTTAATCTGAACTTTTAATTTTCAATTAGTATTTTTATTCAAGGTGGTTTAATATATAGCAGATACATGGGTTTTAATCTGAGTCCTTAAAATTTTCCATTTCATACACTTAAGTGGAATAGGAGTTCATTACCAATTTTTACAGTTTTGTGTGTTGGTTTTTCTGGTAGCAGGGAGGGGCCACAGCAATGGCTCCTGTCAGCGGCCGCTGAAGGTTTCCCTGGACTCCAGCTCTGCTGGCAGCAAGGGAGGGGCTGCAGTGGTGGCTCCTGTCAGTGACTGCTAAAGGTTCACCCCCACTCCCCAGCTCCAAGCGTTTGGTAACGCTGGGAGGGGCAGTGGGGGAAGGAGTACCACCCATCTAGCCCCTGTGAGAAACTGCTGGAAGTTTCCCCAGCTCCAGGCTGGACCCACCCCAGGCCAGGGCTGAGCCAGTCAGTGCCTCTGCCAATGACAGACTGAAGAGGGGGCACGGAACAATGGGTTGGCATGGCCCCAGGCAGGGCCTGGCTCAGGCGGGCCGGTCCAGACGTCCAGCTGCCTGCTCGCCTTCTGCAAACCGACCTGCCGTAGCCCAAGCTTCTGCCATGGCTCGCCCGGGAGTCCGTTTTCCCGGGAGCCGATGAAGACCTGCAATGGAGAGAGGAGCAAGATTTTGAGATGAAGGACCACACAGCGCTCCGGTCAGAAGGGAGGAAAGAAGGGAGAGAAAGCGCCTTTGACATTTCCCCTGCAGCGTGGTGAAGGTTCATGGTGCTGCACGTTTTGTCCCTTGGTGCAGCCCATGAGAAGATGCAGCCATGGAGGACGCCATGTAGGAATAATGGAGAAGCCCACGCTGGAGCCGGGCAGTTGTCAGGGGACTGTGGCCCTGTGTGGAAAGGACTCACGCCGGAGTAGTTTTTGAGAAGGACTCTCCCGTGAGAAGGGACCCCATGCTGCAGCCGGGACAGACTGTGAGGAGCCCTCCGCTGAGGAGGAAGGAGCTGGGACTGACTGCATCCCCCATTCCCTGCCCCCCTGCACCACTGAGGGGGGAGAAGGTACAGAACAAAGCCTGTGGGCTTTGGGAAGAAGGGAGGGGTGGGGGAGAAGGGCCTGTCTAAGATGTGGTTTCTGTCTCTCAGCATCTTGCTTCTTGTAGTAAATAGTTAATAAACTGTTTTTTTTGTTCTTCCCAAGTCGTGTGGGTTTCTTGCCTGTGACCCTAAGTGATGATTGAAACCCTCCCTGTCCCTGCGTCAGCCCACCAGGTGTTTAGCAAAAACTGTTCCCGTGGTTTTATAAACCACGACACCAATATATATTCATAGTTTGATGATTTATGCTAGCAACAGTTCTTTATATTTTTAGAGAGTCTGTCAATTTTTTCAAGCATTTTAAACCTATTATGTAGCACTTACATTTATAAAACTATTATAAGTAGTTGTCTGTCTAGTCATCGCTAATACAGCTATATTTTCTCTGCTTTTTTCATACGTTAATTGAAAATCTGTGTCAGCATTTTTTTTCAGGGAGTTATAGTCTAACTATAAATACAAGTAATAAACTAGTGTCTACAGAAATGTCACCAGTGTAATAAAGAAAGAGCCAAGGTCGGTTAAAGTAGCTGGTCAGTGTAGATACCTGCGTGGTAACTTTTCATTGGCTCTGTTGGGAGTTTGGAGGGTGTAACTCCTGTTCTTCTGATCTTCCAAAAGACTCTTCTCATCTGTTAATATATAATGCTTGTGCAGCATTTTTTAAGCTTTGCCTGACAATTAATCCTTACGGTAGCCCCAGGAAGTAGGTGTGTATATCCCCAGTGTGTATATTTGAGGTCTACCTTTGGACTCATTGCAGCATCATACTAGTCAAATTTAGAGCAAAGGGTCCCAGTTTCCCAGTCCATCTGGGAAGCGCTGCCATCTGCTGTGTGTCACCAAAGGTTTCTGCTTGGGATGTTCATGTTTTATGCAACCAGAACGGTGAAAAGCAGGAGGCTGCAGGTGGAAACACTGTTGCCTGCATTTTCTGTGGTTTTCTTATGGGGTTTTTTTGTTCATGGCTGTAAGAGAAGACCATTATCCCTTTAGTCACATCACACTGAGAAATAACTCGGAACTTAGTAGGCTGGAGAACTTGGAGAGTTCCCTTCAGTCAGCATTTGTGCTAAGTTAGCTGGTTTGTTTCTGGATTTTTACCTCTTTCAGCTTCTCTTTTTTTCTTTTGAAACTAAGTAGAAAATAAAGAGCTAGAATGCCTATCATGATGTCAAGAAGACAAGAGGTAGAAAGTTAATCTAGATTGTAATAAGAATTCAGTACTTTTTTATTAAATTATAGAGAAGTTTAAATGAGAAAGAGAACAACTCATATGTGCAACAGCCACTAAAGAAAGTGAATTATTAGTAGATGTTAGTATCTGCCTTATATTAATCAATATAAAGCATTATCTGAAGGAAATAGCAATATGTCATTTTAACTAAATCTCCACAGGAAGGTGTCTTGTTTATTCCTTCAATTGGTAACAGCTTGTATTATTTATCTTCGATTCAGCTACACTAGTGGAAGTAGTTCTATGTTCCAGTGCCATTTCCAGTTCCAAGAATTGCTTCTATGAATTTACCAACTGGAGAATAAAAGAAATGACAAGACTGTTACTGTGCTTGTATTGTGGTATATTGACTTAAAAAAAAAAATACAAATCATACAGTAGTTTTAAAAAATCTCTGTTGCGTCTTAGCATGATTTTCCTACAATAAGCAGTGATTCTTGAGGTGGAAATACATATTTACATCATAACTCCTCTGGCACAGTGTTTCTAAATCATAAAAAAGAAAACAAAGCCCAAAATATTGTTTGAAATGTTTTACTAGGCGGGGGGGTTGAAACTAGATGATCACTATGGTTCTTTTCAACCCAGGCCATTCTATGATTCTATGATTCTATGATACTTTCTTTTCTACTTGTGGGAAGTCCCATTGGCTTTTCTGCCACGTTATCTCTGCACCCTCTCATTGTGCCAGAGGTTGCTTATCCTCTTAGACCCAAACATGCGTTCCTTAGGAGCCCCTAGAACCTCAAAGGTGATAGGGGATTTGCATACATTGCGACATGACTGGACCAAAATGTACATTTGACGGTGCACGTGGGCTTTATTTTCCTGTGATTTGGTCCCCAGATGCCAGTGCAATGAATTCACAGTTCTGCACTAATCAATAATAGCAATACAAAAATGTTTCCAATATTCTTTGATGTTACACTGCATATACCATCAAACAAGAACTACTTAGACCAATTTAGTGGAAAAGACTTTGTTTATATTGCCATTTTTAAATATTATCTGAATGTTACTCTATTAGAATGCCAAGAGCATTGTACCACCATTAGTTGAGAGATTTTAATGTCAATTCATCTCAAATATGTCTCATCTTTAAAGAAAGAGCAGTGCCTTCTTCACTTTATCAAAATCCAATTTAAAGAAAAAAAATTGTCTCATGCTTCTTTGGTTTTTATGTTGTGTGTTGTGATAGGCTTCAGAATAAACAGCAGCACCTTCTCCTTGCTTGCTAAAAGCTTATTTAAGGAGGTTGTTCTGGAAGCCGTACACCTGGAAATGAAAAACTTTTTTGTTCCATATTGAGAGAGACATTAACTTGCTGTTGTTTGTCTCCTGGGTTTTCATAAGTGGTGCTTAATGATTATTTATTACTACATTTTCACACATATGCGTGCATATTTGTTGCAGCTTTTTAGGCCTTATTAGGTCTGTTCAAGCAACTCAAATATCAGAGATTAATTTGGGAAAAAGAATATTGATGCTGATAAAATTCAGATTTGATAATGGAGAAGCTTTTGCACCTCTACAAAGGAATTTAAATAATAGTTTGACATGCCTATTCTAGACTAACACTCAGAGCAGGTAAAATGAATGCATTTCTTTGAGAAAAGTATCTGGGCTGTGCAGTCAATTTTTAAACATGCAGCTTTAGAAACAACAGAAGTTTAGAAATCTAGTAGTCCCTAACTGTGAAGTAAACATTAATGAGGTTCAGATATGCAACATAGAGCAGCCTGAAAGTTCTCCTTCCAAAGCAGAGGAATACATGCTGTATAAAAGTACCTTAAAATTCTGCCTTGAAGTCACAAATTCATCTTCTGACAGTAAGCTAGAAATGGAAACATAGTTGCTTGGGAGTGAATAAATTTTGTTTGGGTGTAGTTTTATTTCTCTAGTACATTTTTAAGTTAACTTTTGTTTTTATAGACTAACGGAGTGAGGAGGAGACTAAGACTAGAATTTCTCAAAACAGACTGTTTCCTTCAGATGTGGGTTGGCTGCGAGAGCCTCGCATAAAGAAATCATTCACACATGCCCTGGTAAGCTGCAGTTCATTGAACTGACACTGTGCTGCCCGTAGCAGTTCTAACCCACAGGCAAAACATTATTCTGGCAAAATGCTGACAAATTCCCACTGACTCTGTTCACTTAAAGAGCAATTCATAAGTAGGTACCTTGTTTCTTAAAAAGAGGAGCTGTATGTTCCTGGAATTCTGACCTGCCCAGCCCTGGGAGGGAGAATGCATTTCCCCTCCCAATATGAACACAAGGGCAGGTTATTTTCGTTTAGAATTTTTAAAAATTTTTTGTATATAATAAAATACGCAATGGTATGAATGCTCTGGATGAGAAGATCGCACTGCATCAAATATAAGCTATCCTTCACGGGTATGACATCTGAGGGACAGAGGAGAGCATTGCAAATACAAGGCTTTCTCCTGCTCTGCATTTTGTATCTGTATTCACCCAGCTGTGCGCTTTAAAGTTGGAGATGAAGAGTTAAATGTTCCCTCTGTTTTTATCTCTTTCAGATTTACAGTCACAATGTGTGGAGCTCAGAATTTCTTTTTGCATGATCAGAACATGGAGTTATAACATTTGAGGACATAATTTCAATTACTAAATTGGTACAAAGATAGGATTTATTGAAAAAGCTGTATGTAAAGAATAACAAATTCTGTCTCTGCTGTTCACATGTGTTACCAAAGGTTAGTCTTATTTCTGATTTTATGCCTTTTTAGTTTTAGTTTTGGTATTTTCATCTTGACTTAGTGAGTTGAGTTCTCTTTAAGTGAGTATTAAAGCAGTTGCAATGACACCATGCTTTACTGTTTTGTATATGTTACATAGTAGATTCCCAATCTATATTTAGAGGTGGAAACCTCTTGACTGCCCGAGTATTAGGTTAGCGTTCCACATTAATATTATAAAATCAGATGGATCATTTTGATTTGAGTTTATGTATCCCCTTATTTTGTTAAATGTAATTTAGCACCTCCAGTACAGCTTTATATTTTCTTTTGTCTTTGCCATACATTGAGATACTTAGGATACTGTAACTTTGATGATGTATTAGTTTGCAGTGATCTCCTGTTCACATCATCTCTCACTGACTAAATTGGTACGCTGCTATTATAATATACCGATCTGTATTGTTATAAATGGAAGAGGAAGCTGGTACAAGTTTTTCAGTTGGCTTTTCTTTTTTTTTAATTCACTGCTTGATTGCCGTAAGTTATTCTTGATTTGTCCCTGAACAATGATGAAAAAAAATGTGTGTCACACATCTGTGACAAGTTCTGGAAACTAAGACTACTTTTTCAGCTGGTACCAATATTAGGGTCCATCTTTACTCTGCAAACCCTGTGAGAGGTTTGAAGTCACTAAGGTTTTGTCCTTGTGATTTGTAAGATAATGTGATGAGGGATTGTGATAGGGCCACAAGATAAATAGTGTGTGAATTAGAAGCTGGCTTTTCCGCAGGCAGCTTTCTCGTTGTGTCAGTGCAGCATTGCGTAGTGTGAATTTCCCATAGTTCTCCTGCTCCACAGACTGTCATCTTCCCTGGGCCTGCTTCACTGCTTACTAAATTCTCTCATTTTCTCCAGCTTTCTCCTTATCTCTCGTCGCCGTTGTCCTGTGCCATTTTATTATCGTTATCTTTCCTCTGTGCTTCATTAATTCTCCCTCTCCTCAGAATACTCTCTTCCAAATTCCCAGTTTAGCCTCAGATCCACCGCTGCTTTCTCTGTTCTTTGTCTTCGACCTTGTTAACTCACAAACCTCATGGATGATTTTTTAGGATTGTAAAAAGTTTTGTAAAAACTAAAAGAAATGTAAAAATAAATAGTTCTTTTTTAAAGCATGTACTTTAAATCTTCAAATGTTGAGGTAGATAGCAGTCGGGAGCCCCGCTGTGTCTGTAACTCACACTGCTAGGTGCAGCCTGGCGCTGAGGTGACGTGCTGCCTGCTTGTCGTAGGTCCTGGTGACACTGCCTGTAGAGCTCTGGCCTCACCCATCTCCACAGTCAGATCTATTTCCCATCCGTCTTCCCCGTCTATGCCGATGACTTCATGCAGAGAGCCAGCCTGGTCTCTGAAACTCCTGCGAGGATGACTGCCCAGGCATGCTCAGCATCTTTATCCCAGGCCACGAGCCCTCACTCCTGTTGGCCACAGGAGCAGGCCCTGTCAGGATCGAGTGTTGTGCAGCTGTCCAGCAGCGGATATCCGAAGTGCAGCATGAGCCCTCTCCTCCGGGCAGTGGGACTGCCTCCCAGCAGCAGCAGTGGGAAGGGGTTTAGATTGCAGGTCTGGCAACCTGCAGCACACTTTTAACTTCACAGTGTTGGTGCCAAGAGGACAGTTGGTCCTGGGGAGGCAGGCGCAAATGCCATGCTGCACTCCTCAGAGTTCACAGGCAATGTTCTTCATAGCTCTGGGGGCCAGAGGTGGGCTGGGGATAAAAGCTGTGGTGCCACATTCTCGTCTCCCGCTCCATTTGGTTGCTGCATCTGCTCCACTTGATTCCAGTCTGTTGGGATCAAATGTCCTTTGTCACCATCTAATACTGCGTATTTCAAAAGAGGAAAACCAGATACTGTTTTTCTGATGTAACTTCCTTTGCAGAAGGGAGTCAGGCTGATTGAGCTCTGAATGTTGCGTAATTTCCATTGGAAGTTCGTATAGCTGCCAGAGCCATTAACTACTATTAACTATTTACAATATACAAATTCCTGAGAGTCACTGATGTGCTTTCACAGATCACAGAAGCAGGTTATTTTGTTTGTTCAATGCATCCTTTTGCTTTCTCAGTAAGTTTAATCTTCATTACTCTATGAGGCTTACAAGTACGCTATTACTTTGCAGTAAGCTACTTTTCCATGGGAGGAACTGGCTTAAGTGTGCTCTGCCACACACAGGAATTGTCAGTGTGGATCTATGAGAAAATAATAAGTTCATCGTCATTATCTTTAGCATATTGTTGTTTATTTGCTTACTCATTATCTCCTTGAAATGGAAAACCCTTATGATCAATATAAACAATCTCAAAGAGACATCTAATACTCATATAAATAGTTGCTTTATTACCAGCTCATATCTCTGATGATGTGAATTTACTAATCCCTGTAGCTGGAAATTAATCATGAAAGTTGAGTGCCACCAAGCTAGGATCAACATCACAGTGAATGAACTTGCCCTCTTCCATTGTCTAAGTGGTAATTTCTCATTATTCATCTCACAAGAAATGGTGTCTTGTCTTACAACTTAGAAAAAAAAATGATTGCTTAGTAATGCCAAAGTATTCCATAAAGTGATATGATTAATGCTCTTCTCACTACATCTGCTGATGGAAGTAGTGTCTTATTCCATTTCCCTGTGGAGACACAGTGAACCAATATCTTCAGCAATAATTTTTAATCAGGAAGCTTTCTGCTTATCTCAGCTGTATTGTGTAGTCATTTCAGAATGCACATTAAATTGTTGGAAAGAGGTTATAATGTGGGTGGATTTTCCCTGAGTCAATGGAGGCTTCTTTCACTGAATACAGGTTGTGGTGGAGCTCTTTCCCTTTCTACCATCCGAGATGATTTAGACTTACTCGACTTTATTATTGTTTAGTGTAACTAATGCCAGATAATACGACACTTCCTTAATTGAGTGCAAGTATTCTGTGTTCCTCATGCCTTTTATTGTTTTTGGCCAGCCACTTGCTGCAGACAGTTCTTATATCTACTGCAAAGATCAGCTCAGATAGTTGACAAGACCCACAGCATTTCATTAAATTGTTATTGCAAGTTAGCCTCTTGATTCCATTAATTGGCTTTTTTTTTCCCTATGGGAAATAATGAAGAAACATTGAACAGCTCTTCTTCTCTTTTACAACATCTTTATTTTAAACATGTACTGTAAGAGAAAGCAGTAAGGCAGAAAACCTTTTCGTATTTGGAAATTAGCTACAGAAGACAATAAAAGCACTTTGCCATTGAGTAAACCTTGAAGATTTTGTTGCCTGCTATGGGGCAGTTAATGTGCTGGAGACGGTCAGTGACAAAAGTTAGCAGCAGCACAGGACAGCCTTTCTGCCTACCACTGCGTGGTGGGCTCCCGTCCAGGGGACAGTCTTGGCTCAGTGTCCTGCTCAGTGGCTTCTGATTTCTTGCCTTGCTGATTTTGTTCTCTCCAGACTGTTGACTAAACTTACACAATAAACTTGAAAGAGCAGTTTCTTTTCCTTGGATTTTTATTTGCTTTATTGGGAGTCAAAAATGTAGACGAAGCTATTGCATATGGTGTTTTGGGGAAAAAAAACAACCAGTTTTACTTTACTTACAAGCAAAAATAAGAAGTCAGTTCCAGTCTGGTACATCCGAGGAAGAACTCAAGCAGCCACTCACAGGGTGCAACCACAGTATATGCCTGGCAAACTTTTGGAAGTGGTATAATCAGTCAGCTTTTGGATAGGCTTTCACCATAACTTGCAAAAAATATGGTTATTTGCAAGCAAAATTCTGCACGGTGTAAAGCAGCGTATGGTGTTCCAGCCTTTTTATTTGTACCTCGAATAAACCTTCCGTTCCCTGTAACACAAGGCCTGTAACTGAGTCTTTTAAGGCTCAGTCCTATATTAAGCAGCTGGAAAATTTCACACACCCACTGAAGGTTCCAATGAACACAAAATACCACAGAACAGATGCCAATAAGAGGTATTTTTAGCGGCTCATGTCCCAGTTGCTGTTTGCCTCCACCGTGACAGCTAATGAGCTTTGAATGGCTGGGAGAAATAGTGCATCCTGCAGAAAGAGCCTGAGAATGCCTCTCTTCTCTAACGCAGGCAGTAAATGTTTGCTTGGGGTCTCGCTGAAGCTTTCTAACAAACCGTTACAGCATGTTCTACACTGGTTAAACGGATTACACTGCAGACCTCCATTTCAGACATTTATTTCCATAAGAATCTGACATGACAGCTTATTGTTTGTTTGCTCTGTAATATTGGCTGCTAGCGGTAATGTCATGGCAAACAAAGCCTGACTGAGTGAACAGTCATTACTAGTAGTTAATATAATTTTCTTACATTTTCTTGGCTTTGGACAAGGAGTACTTAAAATGTAAGGAAATCTATTCTGTACATTTTCAACTGAAGTTGTTTGTCATTACATAATGGAAAAAATTCTAAAAATGTGATTGGCTTAGTAAAGGAAAATCATCGTTATGTTGGGGTTTCTTATTCTTATTCTTTTTCCCTTACTTTGCACCAATATATTACACAGAGTGTAGCCATTCCCAGGAGGAAGCCAGATTGATATTGAATGTGTAACCAGCTGGGTATTTACCCTTCATTATTCATACTGACAAGACGTAAGAGGAAGAAATAGAAAAAGAAGGAGATCTGAAGTTGTTGGAGCAGTTGTTCCTTTTTGTCTCGAAAAATCCTGATTTGAAAATTCGTTTCAAGTGACTTGGGTGCAAAGTTCATGCATACTCTCTCAACGTACCTGCTGTTTTTATGGTATATGTTCATACAAATTATTGGCTGACATATTGAGGTGTGTGGCAATTCGTCCTGTTTCTTTAGGAATGGGTTTGTTATTCTTGTCCTTCCTGAAGAACAGACACTGAGTGTGGAATTACAGAAAGCACTGGATGGACCTCCTCTCACTAGTCCAGTGTGAAAATTGTTTTACAGTTGTTAGCCAAGTGTAAAAACCCGTGTAGACCCAGCGAACATTATTTCACAAGATTTCAGAAGACAAGTGGAATTCATTAGAGCAGAACTGAATCTCAGATTATCAGATCATGACACCTTTTATATACACATATGCAAGAGGTGCCTGTGGGATTAGAGGCATGTATTCTGGAGAGGGGCTGCACGGCATCTGACGTGGGGTCTTGAGCATACTGTTTATTTTTCCTCATATGGCATAGAAGAGATACCTATTTCTTGCTAAGCATTCTTTAGTACAATATGTAAGTTTATAGTAAACAGCTTCTATCTTCTTACACTCTAGTGTTCAAATTATCAGCGAGAAACATGTAAATAGGACTGGCAGGGGGACTGATGATCTTTCGAGGTCCCTTCCCATCTCTGACATTCTGTGATTCTGTTTGCTCTCGTTTTACAGTCAGGAAGTTGAAGCAGAGTGGTTGGGGGATTCCCCCGCTACAAACACATTTCTGCATACTGTTCAGTCTGAGGCTTGTTCCTTTAAGTATGACTGCAAAACATTACTTATTGATTTTCAGGAACTTTATTTCTGTGTCTTATTTTTTATTTCTGCTTTCCTTCTCTTTTCTTTGCAATCTTCAGAAATTGGGTTTCTGTTTTCTGTTGATTTCAAAGGTCGTTGGCTCATCTGCACTGCATTTTGAACTGGTTTGGCTGTGAACAGTTCTCTTAAAGCCAGTTTTTCTGGCTGTTAGCAAACAAGAGAGCCTTAGATGGTCCTGAATACCTATATCAAGTTTGATCTACAGAAATCAACTAAATCAGCCAGGGCAGAGGCCAAACGTTATATCCTGATCATCCATATAATTAAATGTTTGAATGTTTTTATGGTTCATGGGATGTTTCTGCCAAGGCCAAATGGATCTCTTGCAGACAAGTAAACATGAACCCCATACAATGCCGGCTTTGGCTAAAGATGTGGTGTTGATCAGGGGTAAGAAGTAGAGGAAGAGGTAGGGATCCTGCTGTGGATCCTTCTAGCTGGGTGGTAGGAGAGTGTAGACATCAGGGACATACAGTTGAGGCCAAGCTTTTGGTCCAGGCGTTTGCAGGTCCATTCGCAGGGAATAGTTCTGCACCTACTAGGGTAGTTCAGTAGGATGGCCTCACACAGGCAGAGGTCTGATTTTCAGTGTGACACTCTGTCACATTACTGTCTGACCATGGCTCAGGATATAACGACGGGCCTGAACACCTCATGAGACATGCTTGCAGGAAAAGTGGAAAATGGCAACTTTAGTCCCTTAACTCTCACTGGTAAATGTGTCACTAATATCTAGAAGCATCGTGATCATCTCCCCGCTCAGAGTTTTGAATATATAACCAAAGCTGAGCTTTTGTGCTTTTTTGTGCTTTTTTGTGCTTGAAAAGATTTGTTTGTTGTTGGCTGTTACACCAAATTGTCTTTTGGTCATTGCTGTGGAACAGCAGCATGTGATGTCTTCAGTTATTTCACATTTTTTCCAAAACTGTGTGCCATCAGTGCCAATCAACTCTTTTTTTTTTCTGTCTGTTTCCTAGTATCTCTAATGTTTTTTTATGTTTTCATTCTTCTTTGTTATTCTGTTGCCTTTTAAAATGTTTTCTACTCTTTACCATCTGTTATAGTCAACAGTTTGGCTTATTTTCCATATCATTGACGGTGCTCTAAGAAGAGGTCTCAATTCTTACTACAAATTATGAGTGAAATACGCCAAACCAGTGGCACTCTTGCTATAGATTATGATAAAATTTCAGTTATGTTTTAAAAAAATTATTCTGTATGTTCATTATCACTGCCCATATCTTCTTGTTTAGTGGCAGGAATATTAACTAATATGAATGGTTAACTACAGCATAAACTGGCATACCTTGAGACTTTTAGTAAACCCTGGAAATTACTTTTCTGTCTACAGCGGCCTATTCTGTTGGCCTTCTGTCAGGATCTTGAATTTTTCACAGTTCTTCAGCTGCCAAATGTCGGCTATGAAGTGATCAGTTTTGTGAGAAATTCACTCTTGGCCTGTATAATGAAGATAGATTCACTGGGCTTCCATATCTCTAAAGAGTAGCTTTTAAATAAAGGATACAGATTCTGGTGAATTCTGCTTGGATCCAATTTTAGTGACTAATTTAATCATTTGACAGCATTTGTATTTAGCAAAAAAAAATGCAGACTTTGTAAAGAGAGCACAGATCAAAGAAAAAAAGGAAACAATAAGTTAATTATTGTTCCTACTGTCAAAATTGCTTTCCTTTGAATAACTGAAGTCATGTCAAGTAGCAGATACAGCGAACATTGACTGTCTTATCGTATATAGTTATTTCTTCTTTATAAAGGGTAAAATTGTTAATTTTTGCTAACTATTGGCAAATGGGAGTGCTTTCTGAAAATACATTTGGCACTATCAGTTGCTTCTGATCATCTTCATTTCTAACAGCCCTTTCAATTAAAAAAAATGATAATTTCTTTTTTTTAAAGACAGCCAACCAAAACATCAGTCAGTAAGTGTGATACTAGATGGCTGCATACCTCCACCATCACATTTTGACCAACAATTTACAAACGTTGCAACAAAACAGCAGGACTAGGCCAAGCTCATTTTCATGACCAAACAGTGTGGAAAGAATATCACCATTGTTTTTATGTTAGTTTTATTTATGATTTCACATCTAAATAAGGGTTTTGAAATGCAGAGAATGCAATTAAATTTAGCAGAGCTTCAGAATTTTAGTGCTTTTCCTTCTTCCGCAGCAGCTGTCTGTCTTCTCTTTATATTCCTGAGCAAATGTGGGGTGGAACTGTTGCATGTAAAGATTTTTAGGTTTTATAAGGTGTTTCTTTTTTAGCCTGCACAACAGAGGCTTGGTGTCTGCTTACGCTTCTATGAAGTGAACCTGAAATTTATCTTCTGTATTAGCAGTAAACTTAAATGTTCTCAGGAAGAGGATTAACAATTTGTGTATTGTAAAGGTGGTGCCTTAGAGGCATCATTCTTTAAAAACAAGGAACCATGGTGGCTGTGTTTACTTTGTACAGGGAGAAAATTTATTTGCCTGAATTAGCTTTCAAAGTAACTTCATGAAGTGTAACTTTTCAAGGCCAGACTGGATGAGGCTTTGAGCAACTTGGGCTAGTGGGAGGTGTCCCTACCCATGGCAGGGGGGTTGGAACTTAGTGATCTTTAAGGTCCTTTCCAACCCAAACCATTCTGTGATTCTATGATTCTGTAAGTGCAAGGAGAAGCAAAAATGTCAGGATACTCAAAACCTACAGGAAAATAAAAGTACGCTCATAATTAATATAATAGGAACAGTGGATAGAAAAAGTAAGAAGATAAAAGCCTTTTTTTATAGTCAGTGGAAATGCAGCAGCATATGTTTGCAAAGAAGGCTCCAGTACCTAGTGTGATTGTAATTTATATACTTTTAGCGGGAGTTGAAAACTGTTCTCTGTCATTAGCAACTTGTAAAATAAGTAACAGATGCTTTGGCTGTGTGTGGCTGAAAGAGAATGAGCTTGGGTTGTTCCACTTTGTATCCCTCTAGCCAAAATAGCTGTTTCTACCAAGCACTGACTTATCTGTGTAGAAT
Organism: Pterocles orientalis; assembly: GCA_011057875.1. Taxonomy (NCBI): domain Eukaryota; kingdom Metazoa; phylum Chordata; class Aves; order Pterocliformes; family Pteroclidae; genus Pterocles; species Pterocles orientalis. The sequence goes on from WKFP01013756.1 coordinate 195,616, forward strand.
CGAGGTAGAATCCATACTTAAAATATCTGAATGGCAGTTTCAAGATAAAAAAGAGGTATATGTGTATTTCTTTAGATTCAGTGCAGTTTGGAGAAAGTGTTTGCAGAAGAAATAGGATCTGTACTGGAAAACAGTGAAGTGAGGTTGGTCACTTGTCTGTGGGGATTGGGAAAGAATGGGTTTTTTAGAAAGGAAACAAGGAAAATAAAAATAAAAATATAAAATTGAATATTCACGTTCCATGGATACTGTATAAATGAGTAATTCTATCTAGAGATGAGGATTTACATATGCATTAAATGCTTACGATATTTCTTACACAAATTTTCCTCTTGGAATGAAAACCGCTTGGAAAGGTATCTTCTATATGATTCTAATATGAGCAAAAAAAATTGTTTGTTACAGACTATTGAACCTAAAATGTATCACTATATTCATGGAAATATTTGTGTTTCCTTTCTGTTTTAATTTATTACTTTTGGGTTTGTTTTTTTTTTACTCTGACAATATTGATTAATTGGAGGGCTTTTTACACTTTGCAGGGTTTTCTACACTTGCTTAACATGCTATAAAATTAAAGCAGCTGCAAAAATCATCAGAAACACAACTAGAATAAAATAAAGAATTTAGTGATGAACAGGGAAGGATATTTTTGATTCCCATTTGATGCCCAGTGAGCTCTAATTTTTCAAGATTTCTTTATTTCCACTTTGCCAGAAAACTCTGTGTAATGTTTTAAGATGCAGCGGAAATGATTCTTGAAGTACCTAAAAATGATGTGCAGTTTTGGCACTACATAGTCAGATATCAAATTCACTGATAATATCAGTATGGTGCAGGTCTCCACATCATCAAAGTAAGCAAAAGGACAAATGGGCAGGAAGTCAGATGGCTTTGGTATTATTGCTGGGCCATCTCCACATGGACTTGTGGGACCACAATACCGCAGCAGCAATGCTGCCGCATTGGTATAACACCAGGGCTCGTTATTTTGGTGTAATCGTGCAATGGTGTTGCTTTTCTCTCTGGGAAGTTGACCCCTGGTGAAAGATATGAAGAGAATAATCTGAAGAAAATGCATCTTTTGGATGCCTGTTCTTGGGATGAAAAGCTGAGAGTGTAGGTTGTTGTCCCACCAAGTGTTGTGTATTAATAATGAGGTTCTGTAGGTTTACAGTGGGTTTCTCTATTTGCAATGAAAAAGACTTTTTCATATGAAGAGTATTGATAACAGAGACCACAGCACAGTGTTTGCAGTGAACGTAGAAAAAAAAAATGCACAAAGGCAGTGTAGCCAGACTTCTTTCCCGTGCTTTAGCAGTATCAATGGATTAATCATGACAAGGTCTGTGCTAAGTAAGCATGGTCTTTTTTTGGGATTGATAGATGAATGCAGGAAAGCGAACTGCCCACTCTTTCAAAAGCAGTCACTGATAGTCCCTGCCTGATTTAGAGCAGGTTTGGCTTGATTCTGAGAAACCAGGGCAGCCGCGATTCCCACTGAATTGCTGCCAAGCCAAGGACTGATTATTACAGCAATAAATCAAGGTAGGCCATTTAGAACTGATAGAACACATCTCTGTAGGGCTGTAGCATCCAGTGTAAGTGGTAACAGGAGAGGTACTGACACCACAAGAAAGAATATTTGAGATAAGTTCTGTCTCACCAAACTCCTGGGAAGTGGCCTTATCTGTTATACATCTTTAATCTGTCTGCTAAGGTGTTCATGTTACCTTAGTAACAGAATAAAGTATTCAGAGATACCTGTTGGGTTTTTCCTTTTCTTTCAGCAGTGCTGTGTCATTTTGGCCACTCTATTGCACTTCAGTTGCATAAAGCAGATAAGCACTTTTTCTTTAAAATTAAAAATTACCAATAGGAATACTGTCTGCCAGCTTCTTCTTAAACCCTCCTCTTCTTTCTCTGGTGCCAACCCTGTCACAAGTATGGCTACGATCCGAGAGCTTCTCCCATGTGGCTGATACAGCTTCTGGGTTGCTTTGCTGTAAAAAGGCAGAAGTGGAGTGGTCAGGTGAGCCACCTTTCCCTCTTTCTTTCTGACTCTCGGGCTGAAATAGTGAGAAGCAGTGCCAGTCAGAACAGCTGAAAGGCAGTTTTCTTCTGCTACTCATAGTGAGGGATGGTTTGGAAAGTGGCTTCTCTTCCAGTGCTGCAGAACCAGCACATCTAGGAGGCTTTGGCCAGCCACTGGAAAGGACAGCCTTTTCCAAAAGACTGATAGGATTGTTTAAATTCCAGTAGGCAAAGACCTGGAAATTAGGTATTATCATTTGGTATGTGGGGGTGGCTTTTGTCTTTCACCGTGGAGGACCTGTAACACCACTAGACCTAATGGCACTGCTAGTTAAAATTTAGGAAGAGAGGGCAAAGGTCTGCATGTAACTGCCCAAAACCTCACATGTTTTTGTGGATTGGAGTTAGTGAGGTGGGAAGGTCCAAACTAGTAGAAGTGCTGAGGAGGACCCCTAGAAACCTGACTTGTGCTGGCAGGATTTGTCCTGTAGACAACGGGAAGAGAGGTAGTTGGGGAAAAGAAATGGCCAAGGATATAAATGGTCTTAAGACTTAAATCTTCCTTCACTCCTAACCACAGCTGTGTTCTCCAGGTGTTGAAGGGTAGCCTGAAGGAAAGACCCTGGAAGAAAAGCTTAATTTGAGAAATGCTTAGAGCAAAACTAGTGAAACAGTAGTTCCCTACATATGACGTTTCCTCTCTGTTTATTGAAATGCTGTTAAACATGCACACATACTTCAAGACTTACATCCTCTATGGTCAGTAGGTGAAAATCCAGTGTAATTTGACAATTGATCTTTGCCAAGCAGCTAAATACAAATGAAAAACTCTCTAAAATCAGTAGAAACTTAATGGGAGATGAGATGTAGCTATGTAATCTTTCACTCTGTCTCATCAGAATAAGAATTCAGTTTCACCTAAAAGGAATATGCAAATAGTTTCTCTGTGTTATCATTCATATTCCTTCTAATGGGAAGCTAATTAAAAGAAATGGGGAAGATAGAGAGGAAAAATATCAAAGATGAGTTGGGCCTAAAATACAGATTTTACATATCAGGTTTACATACTGTAAGAATATTTCCATTTTTAAAGTAAGTAGTGTAGCATTAACAGTCCTCAAAATTCAACTGATCACAAATTGATTACAAACAAAAGGAATTAACGATGCTATTTTCAATTATCAAGCACAGAATTAAAAACAAAACTGATAACCAAAGCAAAACATGTAAGATAAAGAAGATTCTTAGAGTTGTTTAACTTTTCTTAATTAAACATGAATTAAAGCATTATTTTATCTTAAGATATGTCTTTTATAATTGTGTTAATTAAGCTAGGCATGTCCATGTTAGATTTACTCTATATGGCTGTAGTATTTTATAACAGGTGTTTGTAAACAAAAACCAAAACATAAGGCAAGACATCTCTTACTTTAAAAATAACAAGTAACTTTTTAGCTAAGTCTACATGCTTTCTTTTTATTTTTTCAGTAAACTAAACAGAACTCATTCAAATCAACATTTTCATGTCTGCTTTGGACTGTCACATGTAACAATAGCTTCTGACTCAAAGTCTGAGCCAGAAAAAGAAATTTCCATCTGCAGAACCCGTAATTGTTAATAAAAACTCTTTTTCTCATTTGCAAGAGTTGAACTAAGAAGCATTATAATTTGTCTGGCATTGCAGTAATTAATAGCAGCATTATTACATTAGATGTACAAGATTTTTGGCTTGTGTGAGTCAATAGCTTGTTTGAGAGATGACTGTAAGTGAGTTGGTTAAAAGAATAAAGTCTTACAGAATCAATAGCCAAGCATGGCATGGATTAAAAGCTGGCTAAATGGTAAGCCTCAAAGTTAATTTTAACTAGCCAGTGATCATCAAGGGGATGTAGGATAGTGCAGTAGAATTCCCCATGATTTTTTCCTTCTGGACTATTTAGTAGTCTTATCAGTAAACAGATGCTACAGGTGAAAATGAAAATTAAAATAAAGAAAAATTATGTGAATAATTGTTTTCTCCTATTGCTATAGGTTATGACAAAGTTATATGATTTTATGGTATGGATCTGTAAAGATTATTTTAATATCTCAGAATCAGGTAATTTGGTAGATCCACAGACACATTAATTTTCTCGCTCACACTGCAGTTACATGCATCTCTTTCATCCACTTTTATTCCTTTCTCCCAAAGGTATCTACACTCTTCTTGGGGCAGCAACACCAGTACTCAAAAGATAAATTGTAATTACTTGTTGTAATTTTTGACAAAAATTAAAATAAGCAAGAAGAAATAGACACTTCAAAGAATGTGCATTACCATACTACTAGTTAACTCGCTTCCTACTTTCAGAGGTGATAAAAAAGGAAAGGCTGCACCCATCTTCCTCCAGTACTGGGTTTGTACACTTCCTACACAGAATCCCAGTGCTTCCTGTTTGTGAATGGAAGAACTGTTTTAGCCAAAGGCACGTGGCCTTCTCGTGATTTGCTGATTTATGGAATTGTTAATTGGTGGTTGCTTTCAAAAAGTAGAGCCTGCAATAGCCAAGGGGGCCACAAGGTGTGGCAGAACCGCAGCCTGTCTGACCAGGTGGTGCTGTGGCGTGGGGAGGTCTGACCAGCGGGCTGGGGAGTCAGCCTCTTTCCAGCCTGGTGAGTACTGAGTTATTCAGGCGGAGCAGAGCAATTTCCAGACTAAGACTAAAGAGTCGTGCTAATGCCATACTTGCCCAAGTCAGAAACAATCAGAGCAGAGATGTGGAGCTGGTTACCCTCCATCTTCTTGGGCAAATGTTTGATCAATGAATTGTTCTGGAGGAGAGTTAACTTTCTTTCTCTTTTCTTTCTTTCTTTCTTTCTTTCTTTCTTTCTTTCTTTCTTTCTTTCTTTCTTTCTTTCTTTCTCTTTCTTTCTTTCTTTCTTTCTTTCTTTCTTTCTTTCTTTCTTTCTTTCTTTTTATTTTTCTGTCTTTTTTCACTCACATTCTTGTTTTTTTCTCACTTTTCTCTGCTTCTAAGCCTGAGGAATCTTCTCAATAAATCAACTATCAGATCCTAAATGTTTTGAAAAACTTATTTTCCTTTTTTTTTTGTCTGGCGAAAAGTATGTTCTGTTAAAAAAACCTGTATTCAGTTCCCAGTGTCCACATACCTGCACAGGTGCCTCAGGTGCACTTTCCTGCTTTGCCTTTATTTATCCCTCTTGGTGCTGGTGGTTAATCTGTGTTTAAGTTGTCTTCATAGCTGTCTTTTTCTTCCTGTCTCAAAGAAAGGAAATACACAGATGGAATTAACTTTGACCAAGAAATTTTCTGGGAATCCTGTCATAATGTGGTTTTTATCTATATTTGACAGACAGGCAGGAAAATCAAGGGAACTTGTTTTCAGTATGTGTTGATTGCTTTGAAAACTGAAATTAAATGTGTCATCGTTATCCATATTTTCCATTTTACTGTATGACTTCTTGCTATGTATGTCATGTTAAACATCCTAATATGAGGGACTTCATTGAGTTAGCCTTATTTTTTCCAGAAATGTTTTACTAACAAGTAAATATAACGGTAAGCATTTTCCCTTTGCATCTGTCCTCTGTTTAGGACAGGTCTACTCTTTCAAAGGTTTTCAGTGAGCAATGAAATGGGAAAGAGAAGGTTGATGCTCACTTAACACCAGCCTTTAAGGAAAAATTCATTCATGATTTCTTCGCAATTGGGTCTACTTGAAGTTTATGAATCATAGTATTTGACTGCTTCTTTTCGGTTTGATTTTGTGACAGAATATCAGCTTTCCATTCAACAGTTAGTGGAATTTTTGAAACCGGACAGCTCCATTTAGGAGACTTTTTGAGACACCGAGCCTGGGGAGAGAGAGAGTTTTATTTTTCAAGTGTACGTAAGAAATTTTAGTGGGTATTATCAAGTTATTCTTGGCTTTCAAAACTATTTTTTTAAATTTGCCCCGAGCTTTCATTATATTTCTTGAAACTGGGAAACTCATTTGACTGAGCCACACTGTTGCGACCTTGTGGAGAAACCTCTCTGACTCCAGTGATGACAGACAAGGAGATGGGGAGGTTAACACCTCTGGGATTAAGTTTGCTTTTGGAAATCCCCTCCTGTGAGTCTCTGCTAACATCTACATATTCAGTCAGATAAGTGTGCATTGAAACAGATGGTTTGCCATTGACTCAACTTATGCCTCCAATTGTATATGCACTAATGAGAAGACTTCACATTCTGTCATTCACTGTTGATTACACATTTTAAAAGATGACCTCTTGTTTTAAAATTGATACTGGACCACCATTTACAGCAGAATGAAACTGGCTAGGTAAAGAAGTAAGACAGTATGTGGTAAGCAGAAGAGGAAATTTCAAGCATATACATCCAAAACAAACCCAAGGGCTTAGAAGGGAAATGAAGAAAGTAGAGATAGAGCAGAAGGGAAGGCAAACTGGTTCTGGTAAAACAGAAAGTCTGAAGTGGTGTGATGAAGTGACACCAGAAACCAGAAAAAAAGCTGTTGGCGCCTAGTGTGAGAAGCAGTGTATCCGAAATGCAAGTTGGTGTTGTTCTTTGCAGGGAAACCACATCAAACTCTAGGAAAAACATGTGACTTGTATTGCTGGTTACTCTTACAGTACTGCTTCAAACTGGAGCTTTGCAGTAGAGGCTCCAGCATGAAGTGTGTCTTACAGAACAAGATCTGAAGATCTTTTTGCAGGAAGATCTGAAATGGGGCCTTTGTGCAGTTTGCTGGGGGTTTGGGGTTTTTTTTGTCATTTGATAAAATAATAGTTCAGACTGTCCATAGCTTGGTGATGGAGTAGAGTGTTCTCATGTTCTGAAGGATCTGTGGATTCTGAATTCTGAATCACGAGCTGTGGTCTCTGACAACTTGCCTAAGAACACTCCAGTACTGGAGGATAGGAAAGTACCTTACAGGACACTTATTTTTCAAAGGACTCCAGAGAAGATCCATGATATCACAGATGAGTAAACCTATTGTCTGCAATTAGTGCAAACAAATTAGAAGAAACCATAATAAGGAGTAAGATTAGTACATACATGAATAATGTGATATATTGCGGCAGTCAGCATGACTTTGCAAAGGAGAATTGAGCCCTGTAACCCAGTAGTGTAGTCAGAGGCTTTCCGCAATTAGATGAAGCAGAACTGGTTGATGTGATCTCCTTGAATTACATCAAAGGCTTTTGACAGGATCCTTCACCAGAGACTCTTAAATAAAGTTACCCTGAGATAAAGAGAAGTTCCCCACAGAAGACGACAACTGATTAAAAGGTAGAAAACAAAGGCCAGGAAAGTATTTTCAGTTTTTACAGTATAGGTAGATGACGGGTGTAATCCCACATATGCGTATGCTGATCAGAATCCTTAGAAGTGATTTGTAAAGGGATGAATAAAGAAATGTTAAATGGCATGTTATTTAGAATAAGGACTGTTGTGGGGAACTACAGAAGGATGATATGACTCTGAGTGACCAGATGTTAGAATCATAGATGAAATTCAGATGTGAAGTGATGCACAGGGGAAAAAGAAGCAAACCTTCCTTCAGACACTGAGTGAAGGGCTGTTAACTAATGAATCATGGAATCCTAGAATGGCCTGGGTTGAAAAGGACCTCAAAGATCATCTAGTTTCAACCCCCCTCCTGTGGGCAGGGTTGCCAACCACTAGAACGGGCTGCCCAGGGCCCCATCCAGCCTGGCCTTGAACCCCTCCAGGGATGGGGCATCCACAGCTTCTCTGGGCAACCTGTTCCACTGCCTCACCACCCTCACAGTGAAAAATTTCCGCCCAATATCCAACCTAAACCTCCCCTCTCTTAGTTTAAAACCATCCCCCCTCGTCCTGTCACTATCAACCCCTGTGAACAGTCGCTCCCCCTCCTGTTTACAGGCTCCCTTCAAGCACTGGAAGGCTGCAATGAGGTCTCCCCGGAGCCTTCTCTTCTCCAAGCTGAACAAGCCCAATTCCCTCAACCTTTCCTCATAGGAGAGGTGCTCCAGCCCTCTGATCATCTCTGTGGCCTCCTCTGGACCCGTTCGAGAACTCCACGTCCTTCCTGTGCTGGGGGCCCCAGACCTGGACACAGTACTGCAGATGAGGCCTCACAAGAGCCGAGTAGAGGGGCACAATCACCTCCCTCTCCCTGCTGGCCACCCCTTTTTTTAATGCAGCCCAGGACATCGTAGGCCCTCTGGGCTGCAGGTGCACACTGCCAGCTCATATCCAGTTCTCGTCCACCAGGACCCCCAAGTCCTTCTCTGCAGGGCTGCTCTCAAGGAGATCTTCTCCCAGTCTATACAGGTACCTGGGATTGCCCTGGCCCAAGCGCAACACCTTGCACTTGGCCTTGTTGAACCTCATGAGGTTCTCATGGGCCCACTGCTCCAGCCTGTCCAGGTCCCTCTGGATGGCATCCCTTCCATTTCTTGTGTCAACTGCACCACTCAGCTTGGTGTCATCTGCAAATTTGCTGAGGGTGCACTTGATACCCTCATCTATGTTGTTGATAAAGATGTTGAAGAGCAACAGTCCCAAGACAGACCCTTGAGGGACACCACTGGTGACCGGCCTCCATCCAGACACAGAGCCATTGACCCCAACCCTTCGTCTGTGACCAGCCAACCAATTCTTTATCCATTGGACAGTCCATCGTTCAAATCCATACCTCTCCAGTTTAGAGAGAAGGATGTGGTGAGGGACCATGTCAAAGGCTTTGCACAAGTCCAGGTAGATTACATCCGTTGCCCTTCCATATCACATAGGAATGAGATACTGGAGTTACAATAGACTGTTCTGTGAAAAGGTGAGCTAAAAGTTCAGAATTGATGAAAAAAAGCAAATGCAAAAACATTGCATTTGGAATTATTAGAAAGAAGAAAAGAATAAAACAGAAAACTTTGTGCAACTGAACATATGCATGGGTGTTGTCAATGCTAGATAGAGTTCTGGTTCCCTGAATCTCCAAGAGGATGTTCTGAAATTGCAGAAGATTCAGAGGTGGTCGAGAAGTATGATAAAAGTTTTGTGGACAGCTTATATATTATGAAACACTGAAGTGTTCTAGGACTTCTTAAGCTGGATAAGGTACGAGCATGGAGCATGGCATATCAAAGATGGAAAAGAGACTTGGTCCCTTTGACTAAAAGAAGTAGGGGGTGTGAAGTAAAACCAGGGACTAGCAAGCTGACAGCAGCAGAGGCAGCGGTTCTTCACTCGGAGTGGAGCTGAGCTGGGGAACTCTGTTGTTCAGTGTTGTGAATACTAACAGCTTAGATGGATTGGAAAAGTAACTGGACTAATTCATGGAACTAAAAAAGTAGGCTGTCAGCTGCAAAGACACCGTGTCTGGCTAAGCCCAGGACAGTACTCTAAGGAAATAACATTATGCATTTCGTTATTGTTATATAGTTGCCTAGGCTTCTTCCATTGGGCACTGGCGTATACTGTGTTTGAACCTTGGTGTGTCTCAGTGTGGCCATTAACATGTTCTTATATAACTTTGGTGTTATTTGATGCCTGCTATGTAGCTCTATTTAACCTTTGAACACAGAAGGCATTGTTCATTTGGCTGCTGTGTATCAACCAGAATTACAAAAAATGGTCTGTAAAAACAGTGTAAAACATTCAAAATACAATAAAGTGGTTTAGAAACCTAAATAAGGTACAAACCTCTCATTTTGTTGATATCCAAGAGGCCTTAGTGTATTACGCAGGATTTATTTGCGACAATTCATTCATTTATGGTATTCTGTGAACAAACTGGTGGACAATTTATCCCATTACACCACCACATACTGAAATCTGCATTTTAAAAAATACACATGCAGGAACAAGATTTTTGATTTGCCAGCATGTACATATAAGGAGCATGCTTGACATGGCGTGTGGAAAATGCATATATTAAATTCCTGTAGATATTTTAATTTTAAAAAACAAATTCTTCTGTAATTATATGTAATATAGAATTTTAAGCAGTACCATTAACAGAATTTAGGTGAATTTGATATGTTTGTTTTAGAAAATCAATATATAAATATGAAAGGCTGTCATTATGCCATTGGGTTGCTTGCTTGCAGATTGCAACTAACTGTCAAATGAATGAAGAGTTTTATTACCCCACTGACATTTTTATCTTCTAAAATTATAAGAAAGCAATAATCAAATTATTTAATTAAAATGTTGATATACATAGTAAGACCCTAGGAAATTATTTAAGTATAATTCAGTTTTTCCTCTCAGACTGGATGTCCTGATATGAATAGCCTTTTCAGTGCCATAGAAAACAGAAGATTATTGTATACTAAATTTAGGCATGGTTCATTGTTAATGAATTAGAACTGGTGAAAGTGAATGCATCTGTCTGAGTTTTTCAAAGGTTACTAGCTAAGGAGTCAAGAGAAACCTCGTGTAGAAAATATCTAGAAACCTGAGTCGTGTGGAATTAAGGCCCTATTAAAAACCAGTCAGTGGAGCAATATGGATAAGCTTAATCTGTATATGCTGCATTGCTGTCAGCAGCGTTGGCCTTGTGATGAGCTCAGCTTTATGTACATGGGCACGTGTGATATTTTCTTCCAGCTGAGAGTTTGAAAGGACCACCTGAGCGCTGTGTTAACAGAACCCTGTCGTCCTTACTATACAGGGGAATGAACTGCAAGAACACTGTGCAGAAAATGTTCACATCTCTGTTATGTTAAACACCAGACTCATCCAGAAAGCAAGCAGTGGTCTCTGTGACTTTCCCCCAGCCTTCCAGGGGCGTGCGGCCAGGGGCAGCCAGCCTGGGAGGGAGGGGAGGGAGACAGTGTCGAGGCTTCCCGTGGCAGCTGGTGGAAACACCTACATGTGCATCTTGCTGGGAGAGCTGCCCTGCGACGGGAAGCAGATTGCACAATGAGATGCCTCCAGGTCCTAATCAAGCCTGACTTCATGTGTGCCCTCTGTGTGCACAGCTCTGGCACTTACCGGGTTTCCAGAGGTGCACACAGATTGCAGCACACGCATCAATGTGGAAAGCAAGGTTTTCTTGTGCTCCCCAGGCATATAATGAAATAATAAAAGATGAATATGAGGTTATGAGATTTTGGATTTGTTTTTGTGGGAGCTTCTTGGTCCTACTAACCCAGCTCTTTCTATATATCTGACCGTCTGGGCTCAAGGTAATTCTCCACTTTTGTTTTAACGTATTCCTTGGTAGAGAGCTTATGAACATTTCTGTATTAAGATCGTAACATAGCCCGAATAACTGTTACCCCTGTCTTCAGAGCTACAAAAGAAACTTGATTTCATGAGGTATTTATATGCTTTTTGTTACTTCTCTTCATTTAAGTGAAAGAGAAGGTGAACCTCTTATATATAAATATATAAGTGAAAAATAATGAAGAACCCGTACACATGTGTATGGCATGCATATGTACATATAACATACTTTGTATTGCTACCAACAGAGCAAAAAGGTTTTGCTGCAATAGTTTTTAACATTCAGAAACAGCTGTGCCACCCCTACGCTGTTTCTTGAGTCTGAGCTGTTGCCAATCAACAGTTGTGCTGGGATAAGAGAAAATTTGAACATAATCATAGCTGGCAGCTCAAATCTCATCAGCAGTAAAGCTCGCAGACACCCTTGTGCATTTTCCTCTCAGTTAAATAAAATGTCACTCTCGAACTGGCAATATCTATTATTCTGGACTGCTGTCTGTCTGTATCAGCGTAAATGCGGTTCTTGGCACTGTGGAGATGGCAGCAGTAGCAGATCGCGCAGGAAAGACAATGTGGTCTCTGCTGGGGGGCACTGATGGGATGCAGTGATGAGAAAATGTGTGAGAGGGATGGTAGGAGTGTTGTGTTGGCACTGAGAAGGTGGGTGGCATGACAGGGAGCAGGATACTCCCTCAGCTCTGCAGTTCCTGTTTCCCTTAGTGCTGTGAAACAGGGTGGCTACAGCGCAGCAATCCACTTCTGACAAATTCAGATCCCAGTAGGAGCCAAAGGTCAGTTTTGTCTGCCTTTTTTTCAGTGTTTTGCTTCTTTTCTTTCTCCTTTCGCCTTGTCTCCATGGTGTAAGCCATCCCATAACTCTCCACTGGCATTTTCTGCAGGACGTGCTCTTTGTCCAGCAGTGCTTTACATGACTTCTGTGGTTCTCTTCATGTGTGAAGTCTGTTGGAGATGATGAGAGGCCTGTATGCATAAAAATTGTCACAGATCGTCTTACAGGAAACCCAGCTATCTAGTTACACAGGTATGTAGGTTTTCACTACCATCTTTGACTAGCAGAATTTTTCTACTTTAGATAGGCTTCATTCTGATAGGAATCAAGTATTCCTCTTGTAGGCAATGAAGGCTGGTCACTGAGTTGCTACCAAAAATGTTCTGTATCAATTAATGCACCTTTTTGTTAGTATAGATTACCCACCACATGTGGGAAGGACTTCAACATTATAAATAAAAAGGATTAAACTCCAGAGGACAGCGTGCAGAAGTCACATGGAATTACCTGCAAAGTCCTTGCAGAATTTAATAATGAAGCAATAATATTTTGTTGCAATTACTGTGAATAGACACTGATATCTTTTCTGTAGAAATGTTTTCAACACATCCTCTGGAAATCTACACAGCTCAATTATTTTCTGTGGGCTTTTCCTGGTGTTGATTTCAAAATAGATATATCACAGGTTTCACAAGAAGTTTTGCTTTTGAGCCTAAGGGAAAAAACAACAGTAAAAATATCTGAAATGAAAAGTATTTTTTTTTCCTTTACTGTGAATCTATGTCAGGGAAAAGTACAGTGAGTGAGAAGATAAAGGACAGCATTTCCAAAATTATCTAAGCATCATTGCAGCCTTTATTCTATTTTCAAAGCAGTGTAAGCACCTTGGAGCCTAAAGGCTCCAACAGGTTCAGATAATATCCTTATTGTAGTCTAAAATTGATAAAGTACTCTAGGTGCCTAATTCACACCAAGTCCTAGTGCTTTGATGCTCTCATAAGCCTCTCTGCATCAATGGGAACCTAAAGTCTCCTGAAAATTGAACACTCAATTTCACCAAAATGCAGTGGGATGTGAGTGCTCATGTCACTCCCTAAAATAGGCTTTAAAATCCTAAGCCACATAGGGCCTGATTATTAAAAGGATGGAGTCACTGACAGATGCAGAAATGGGTCAAGAGGACTTTTCCTAAAATCCCGAGGACATCATGAGATTTTCAGAGAGGGCACAAAAAAGGAAAAACAAAGACAGTTTGCATATCAAATATCTCTCAAATAATAGATTCTGTACAGAATCACTGAATGAAAGGCAGATAACATCCATACAGGCAAACACTACTCCATCAAAGCACTAATATTTTTAGTTGCTATGAAGCTCTGACTTTTAAAGCTGCATAGACGGCTGGACATGCAAGCCGATGTTACTTGGAGAAGTATGTATGCTGTAGTCAGCTTCATAAAAGTCTCACAAATACACCTCCTGATCCCACACCAAAAATCATTTGTTACGGTCTTCTGAGAGAGATACAGAGTCTTAACTTAGGCTCACTCGATGGTAGTGAATAGGTCCTGATTAACACATTTCATTTGTTAGCAGTCAAGGGCGTGCGGCATACACTTGGGAGAGCAGTAGAACTAAGATTATTGTACTCTGGAAGTACAGAGGTTGTATCTGTCCTAACAGATTAAGCAGGGCCGGGCTGTGATCCTGGATGCTGGTGTACGGTGGTCTTTGCTCTGTGACTGCAGGCGTAGCTGAGGATAAGGATAAGGAGCCCTCTCCCAAACTGGCTTGGCCTTGTCGCAGCAGGAAAGTGAAAGCCAGAGACTGTTGGCAACAGGCAGCTTGGATTTGGCCACCTTGCTTGGTAGGGTTTACTCTACTGACATGATCCGAACTGTGCCACCTGGTTTGAAAGCTGAAGAATGGTCTCTGACCATTGATTTACTGCTATGGGTATGACTAGAGTACAGCAAAGGATGTTGTGTTACAGGTTAGGAGATGTGAGAGGGAGCTTCAGCTACGGGGTACAGCTGTGAGGACATCACTAGTTTTGCTGCTCATAGGCTTACTATTTCTGTTAAGATTTAGCCTTAAAAACAAATTGACATCCCAGTTTTTTTCCAGGATCAAGAAGGTGACAGTCCATGACAGTCAAAAGTCAACCAGCACTGTTAGAAAGGTTGCTGCTTTGCTTGTCCCTATTTTCAGTCCATTCCCCTTGCTAGTAATGGGATGCTGCAGCACTACATCTTTACAGAAAGGCACCACTTCTGCCAGTGTTCTTCTGTTTTGCCTTCTCTTTGGAAATTCAGTAAAAAGAGTAAAAAACAGTGTACGACATATAGGTGTCCTCTAGTAGGCTTTGCCTTTGATGTCTTTCTGCTCCTCACTAGCAAACTGATTTGCTACTTAGCTGTAGCAATAGCCAGTGTCACCAGTGTGGAAAACATAGAGGGCAAGAAGGCCTCAGGTTTACAAATCTACTTCAGTTTAGTTATCACCATATTAAAAACAATGGAGTGATGTTAATGCCAGTGTCTTTCACACAAGTGCTCCATGCATGTGCTCTGCCTCGATACCTTTTTCCCACTCTGCCTTAGAGAAAATGCAGGCTGGTTTAGGTTTCAGTGCAGAAGTTACTATCAGTCAGCCCAAGAACTAATTTCCAGTAATTTCCAGTCACTGGTACTCTGATAGGGTGGAACTGGAAACAGAAGAATGAACCTTCTAGGGAAGTGGAGGATGAGCAAGTGGAGCATCAAACGAGGGGCGCAGTACCCCTGCACATCTTCCTCCTTAACCTTTATCTTCACAGCTGAGGAGGGGGTCCCAGCAGTGGCTAATATCTCTTCATAAACTCCAAGGTATGTAACACTATCAACTACAGAGACACTTTGGTTGAGTAGAATAAAAAAAGTTTCTGTAGTTCCTTTAGAGATGAAAGACAAATGTCCTGAACGTTTTAATCAAGGGCAAAAGTTCCTTGGCCTGTGAGTACCGTTGTTACTCAAACAGATTGGGCTTTATAGCATTGGTGGTTGGAGACGATTTAGCAGTGTGTATGCTTCTGCTTCGTACAGACATCTGACTAATAAGAAACTCATGTTGGGCTAATCCAAACCCTAATTTAAAGTTCTTTCCAGTGCAATATTAAACCTGCTTCTTCCTACTGACTAATAGGGTGCCAAAATAATTTGTGTCAGATTCATATAATGATAAAACTAAAGGGAGCTCCACTAGTAATATGTTACTATCACTGTGTCATTGCTTGACTGTATGGACTCTAACACATCCTTGGCTTAAAGTTTTTCTTCTCTAGCCTTTATCTGTAGTGCTCAGACCTATATTCCTCTAATAGAGAAGGCTGCATGAAGGGATTTTATATTCTGTCTAGAAATGTGCTGCGAAGAATGAGGGAATTGCCAAATCCAATTCTGTGTAGTAACAACGCATTTGATAAACAATATCCCTGGGTAATATTAGGGGGGAACATAACTGGGGGAAGAGGGGGTGGGGACGACAAAAATAAAGTTGGGTTGTTCTGGTAATCTGACCTGTGGAAAAAAGCTGTTTGTGATCCCAAATTTTCAGAGTAACTTGGCCTTAATCAAGTGAGCTGAACACACCAATAGCATATCTAAGAGCTGGAGAAGGCAGAAGAACAAGTGCTTGTCTTAAATGGCTGATCTCCAGCTTCCAGATGAGCATTCCCCTTCTCCTGTTTGTCTTACTCCCTGTTTTTCCCAAGGCAGCTAAATGTTTTCCTAAATCACATGGGCAGCTATGGTTGGCTCCCTGTATGAGATTCATACAATAAACATTATAATGAAGGATGTTATGGTCCAGTCTCCTTTTAATTTGATGACACAAATTGGATACACAAGACTCACATTACCCTTTTTTTCTCTCCAGAATTTCTCCTATTTATTTCATAGAGTCCTTTTCATAAGCTTATGAGACTCATTAAAACTATTTAGGTTTCTTGCCCCGTAGAACCGTTTCAGAACCGTAATCCTCAGATGTTTAAATATCTTCCTGTAATTTTAGGTCTAAATTTATTCATGCTCTATTTGTAACCAATTTGGAGTCTTATATTATATTATGTTGAACTTATAAACCATTTACATGAACTCGGTAATTGAGATACATATTTTGATTGTATTTGTTGCAGATACATAGTTCAGTTCAGCAGGTTGCTTAAGAGAATAATTTGTAACTCTCTGTAACGCTTTTGATTGATATGTACTTAAAGTCATTAAGGATAACGATATCTCCACCAGTCTCCAACATGCTTTTAACTTCTCTCAACAGTTTATAAACATTTATATGTTATGTATCATCAGCATACAGCTTATTTGTGAAATAATTAATGTGATTTCATTATGAGATCCTGGGATATTACAGCTTGTATAAGTAATGCTAAGTCAACAGGGAAAACTTTTCTTTTTTAATCAGAGTAAGTGTGCACTTAGATTTTAATACAGTAAATTCCTTACTGTGGTAATAAAACTAGCGTTAGAAACACCTCTGTGTGCGTGGATGCTCTTGAAAGTTTGGCTCCCTGACAGTTAACAGAACAAGGACCAATACACCTACTTCAGCGGCTGCTTGCAATGCTGCTGCTTCAGTTGTTTCTGTAATAACAGAAAACAATTACCTTGGTTTTCCAATGCACTGCAATTCATAGAGACCTTTGTACTTCTGCACAGAGCAGAACAGTGGGTTTTGTCTGATAACATCATATTATGCTGGATTTTTAAAGTTAAAAAGCTTATGCAAGCAGTGGGGAATCTGTACCTGGGTTATATTTGCTGCAAAGGAAGTTTTTCATTTGTTTTCTTCCATTAGGTAGGCTTATTATATTTTGTGTGATATTTGAATTGCTGAATATTTGGATGATGAAGTTAAAATAAAACAAAAATGCTAATTCAGAGTAGAGTACCTTTAGATCTAGTGTGAGAGTTTTAAAATATTGAATAAAACCTCTCCAACATTATCCTTGTTATGCTCATACTTAGGATATGAAACTGTAAAATTAAGTACTGGAAAATAGATATTAAAATTCTGAACTTTGGACATTTTAATTTTGACGTTTATGGGTTTTTTTACTATGCATTATTTCAATATGTTTTGACTTTTAAGATGGTTTTTCAGATGTTTCCTTATTCTGAGCAATAAATCAATAAGACAGACAGAGTATCTAGGCACAAATCACCATTCCGAAAATAATGAGATATGGAATAGAAGCATTTTTATTTTTCAAGGCAAAAAGAAATGCATCATATTACACAAATACCAGCTTCACTGGGTAATACCAAAAAAAAAAAAAAAAAGAGTCATTTGGCATTACAAATAAGATAACATAGATTCTACAAACTTAGAAATTTGGGGATTCAGGTAGAAAAAATATCAAATAAGGGATGCAACTGTTAAAAGTAAGCAGGGAAATAATAAATACTGCTACTAAAATCAAAAGAGAATATTAAACACCATTTGAGATACTTTGTTTAACACAATGTATGTTTCTCTTTTCTCACGAGAACACACGTACCTAGGAACCAGGGTGGGGAGACAGTCATTGTTTTTTAAATACTGGCTTAAAAATGATTTGCACAGTTTTCCTACCCTTTGGCTACACATTTGTTTGTGTATAAAAAAATGTTATTTTCCAGAAGACTGAACTCTATTCTAATCATTTATGTAGATGTTGTATTAAAAGATTCCTTCCCCTTGGCCCGTCAGTTTGATGATGTGATAAATTTAGCTGTTACACAAATGACAAACACTGTATGCAATCTTTTCTTTTTTTTTTTTTTAAAGATAGAAATGAATAAATCTGTATTTTGTGCCTCGGGCTTATCTTCTGCTCAATGTAGTAATCCATTTTACATTTTTACATTAGTAACTGTTCTAATCCAGAACATAAAATGTGTTAGAGTAACAAGTCACACAAATATAGTTGATATCTACTATTACTTCCTTGAAATGCTGTATAATGGATATTTCAGTACCATAGTGTTTCATTGACATAGACGATAGAAAAATGATAAGCAAAATGATCTGGTTTCTATGTAGCAAGCTACCTCCTGCAGTGCTTTTAAGAAGAGGAAGAAGAATACAGGAAAGTGATTTCGGTGATAAAACCTATACTGATTGTGTGCCTGGGAGCATTGCTGGGCAGCGGGCGGGAATGCCTGTGCTAGCAAACTGGTATAACCTTCCCCGGCCCAGCCATCACCCTTCCCAGCAGTGTGCGGGTATGGTTTGCCATTAAAACAGACCAGAGACCATTCCCAGCAGGGGGTTTTCAAACAGTCAGGGCCGTGCTGGAGGCGAGAAGGCTTTGCTGGTGAGCAGGCAAACTTTCTGTGCCAGCAACTCTCCAGGGCTTGCTTAATGTACTAGTATAGACATGGGAGCTAGGTGTGCCTCTCTTACTGTGCTAGCACCAAGGAGCTTAATGAAGTTCTAGGCTTACTTTATGCCAGTTGAATGGAAACAATAATTGAAAGGCCGGTGTAAGAAGGCTCAGTTAATACAAATTTCCTACCTTACTCCCCATTATTCAGTTTTATCCATAAACCAGGAATTAACGTACCTTATCAGCATGCTATAGTTTTATTAATATTTGTGACCTCACCATGCTAAGAAGCCCAGAAAAGAGATAGCGGATGATACTACTAAACTAGGATCAAAGTTGTGTTTTCTTGTAACACAGACATGGGCCACATGGTGAGAACAACACAAAATACTGAATATATGGTCTGCTATATGACCAGTGTCTCTGCTTTGGGCTGAGAAAACGGGGCTCTCACGAGAAATGGGAGTCCGTGATTACACGACTATGTGATGAATGCCTGTAAGCAGATGCACGTACACAAGGGAGCGGAATGGAGGTTGCCCAAGGAGTCTGGGCACCAGTATGTCCTAAGAGAGACCGTTTGACTTTGAAACCTGAACTTGGTGTGTGCTTGGAAAGAAGGGTTCCACTTTTAACAAACCCAGATCCTTCCACAGAGGATGGGAGTTTCTGTAATAATCACATGCTGGTCAGCAGTAATTAAGAAAAGTCGGTGCCATGGCCATGCTCGTTACTTCTCTAGTGCCTTCATTAGAATTGCACAGCAAGTGGGAGTACCTGGCTCTCTGTGGCTCACAGCTCTGTGTGGTACCTGTCCTAACAAGTTCTGCAAATATATTCCTTGTTCATTTGTTGTTAGCAAATTGCCAGAGTGCCCTTCATCAGTTTGCATACTTTGTAGCAGCGTGATGTGTTTTCTTCTGAAGAGGTCCACAGGGAACCAGTGGCCTTGTCCCCAAAGAGGCTCTGCAAGGCTGCTGTTTTTGTAACAGCTGCAAATTTTGTATCCAGGTTTTGATAAATGCTCTCAGATGGAAGGACAAATCATGAGGTAAAATGTGTATTCATGAAAGGAATGCATTTTGGAACATAGTGGGTATTGTACAGTTATCTTAATGGACAAAGAAAACAGAAAAATTGTAGCTCTTAGCATACAGTAATGAGACAATTAGTTGGAACTATTGTTCCTGGAGTTCTAAATATAGTTTTACTTTTGCTATCTTAATAAAAAACAAGCTTCATCTTAGCTGATATCACTAGGACATAAATAGATTTTTTTGTGTGTGCCCATGCTATTGTTGCAAGTATTCTGCTCTGCTATGTCTCATGTCATTACAAAGACGATTTATTAGGTGGGAAACTTCATGATTTCTTTCAGATGGATTTTGTTCAGCTGAATCCCACATCTCTAGATCATTAAACTAGAAGCATCAATATCTTCTTTAATGTATAATTCAGCAGATGCTACAAACATATCAGAATGTAGACATTCAGAGTCATGCTTTCATACTTGTGTCCTTTCAGCCTTCTTATTTTGACCATTGGCCTTCACACTTCACAAAATTAAGAGTACTCTCTAGGTCATATTTAAAATAACTTCTAAGAATATTAACTTCTAGTTCTCATAAGGAAATGGTGTTTCCTCTGTAAAGCAGTAACATAGCAAGGTGACTTCACCTCTCTGCAATGTAGGGAAAATTGTGTGTTGTAGAGGTCCAGATTTCATTGTATTCAGTTTGGGTTTAGGTGTTTTATGGTTACATATATACAATGATCATTATCTTCTTTGCACCTCAGATACGATGCATCATAGGGGAAAAATGTAATACAGGGCTGTATGTCTCAATGTAATGTTAATAATTACACGAATGCTGGCTCAGCACTTATCAGCAAGTACAGTATAGCAGTGCTTGCTGTAGGTTCTAAATGTTTTCACATGCTCAGATGTTCTGGCACTTAGCATAGGGAAACCAGCATTTTGAGAAGTCAAGGCTGCATGTATTGCTAGGGTCAAATAACACATTGAGGCATAGTATGGAAGAATATCATCAGAGTAGGCTGTCTTCAGGGGCATATGCTCTCCTCATTAAGGACTGATCTGAGACTCATTGAAAGTCTTAGAAAAACTTCTTCTGATAAGCCCGTAAAACTGCTAATGTTGGCTATAAAAGGTAAAAGACGTTAGTCTGTAGGTGACAATGCTGAGATGTTCCTAGGAAGCATCTTTCTTACTCCATGCCTTGCCCCTTCTACTAATTGGATTGATAAAGTCGGTGCTTGGGTCCTTGTAGACCCACAGGACACAACAGGGCTCATAACAGTTCCCAGTGCAGTGAGGTTGTGCATCACCATCTTTTAGTAAATATTAAATTATTACGATATAGCCTAGTATTTGTACACCCTATTGTCAGCAGGACTGACAGCTTCTGAGTTTGTATCAAGGCAAGCCCAAGAGTGCGAATACCAGTTTTGTCTTGGCTATCCATTTTGGTTGCATACTGCTCCGGAGAGCACAGAGGCAGCGCTAAGAAATGGGTGAGAAGGCAGAAGTCTCAGCACTCATCTCTTTTGTAGATTGTCCATCCTAACTCACAGAAGCATTTTGGTTAATCAGCTCAAAATCCAATTTCTCTTTTCTGTGTTGCAAGTTCCACTAACATGTCAGCTGGAGTCTGCTCCAGCTATGCTGTTCCAGCTTGATAGCTGCTAACGAGGATGTGCAATGGCTGTCAGGAATGTGGCATTTTCACTGGATCCCAGCTTCACTTTATGTAATTTTCCAGCTGCAATAAACCCATCAAATTATACCCTAAGAAGTATTACTAAATTAGGCATGCATATGCATTTAGAAAGTGGTTTATTCTTTTATGTTTCCTCAGCTATAATGTTTAACATTACATATTTTAGTAGGCCCATCTAAAAAGTTTTCTGACAGAGTTCAGAGAGTGAAACAGACTAGATCCCACACTGAAAACCCCAGAGGGAGATACGATGCCTTGTTCTTACCTTTGTTTAATGCCACCTGCCTGTGAGATCAAGAACTGATTTTGAATTCTGGGCAAGTATTCAAGGCACCTTATTTCAGAGTCCAGACTTTTTAATGGTTCATACCCATTGATAGATTCCTTCACATTTTTATGCTGAATCTTGATTTCTTTTCTTCAAAATCTAGATAGACAGCCTTTGACAAGCTGCCCTTTAGTAGATTCTCATATATAAGCTTATGCCGTTTTGGAAGGGAATTTTCTTTTGCCTTTTAAATCTCAGCCTAGAACAAAAAGTATGCATTTTCAGCAGTATTTCATTAAATAACTTGTGATGTTTTATTGATTGACAGCTTAAAAACTGAATTTTTATAGAATAAATGATTGGAATACTCTAGATACAGTTGATGCTCTACAAAGAAGATTATCAGGTTTATTATTTATTACAATTATTGTTGTGATTTTCATTAGGGTAGTGAACAAGATTAATGTTGATTATCACTGCAGCAAAAAACATCTTTGCAGTTCATGTATACAACTGCTTTGTAGTGTGTAGGGCTTCAGTGAAAAAACAGAACAGACAAAAGTATTTTAGCCAATCTATTTCAGAAGATGAGATTAAAAAAATCCCAAAAGATCCAGACACTTGAGAGTAATTGGTATATTGAGTTTAGTTCTGAGCATCTTATCATAAACATTAGTTATCTTTCTCATACTTGCATATATTTCTTATGAGAGAACAGCTTAGGCATTGATTTAGAGCAGGACTGGATTCTCATTAAACAGTCACATCTGTGCTTTGGCTGCAAGCGAATATGCAATTGGGACATCATTGAAAAATTATGCAAACAAACACTACTCATGTGTTTAAATTCCAGTGGGAGTGTTTAACTGACCTCTCTTCCAATTTGACTCTCTCCCATTTTTATTCTGGAGTTACTTTTTACACCAAAAAATCCACTTGATTGTAAACTAATGCTTTCCAGTCGTAGGTTTCACATAGCTAATGATATTTTTCTTCAGAAGTTTAGAATCATAGAATCGTTAGGGTTGGAAAAGACCTTAGATGTATCAATTTGTCATTAATTTACAGAAAATAGACGGAAATACATAATCCCTCTTGCCTAAGATGGTGCTTTATCTAAAATACAAGCAATGTACAGACAGTGTCACTTCCAAAATATTAACGAGATAACCTTGGCATTTAAAGTAGGTTCAAGTGAACTTAATGTTTACCATGGTAAGTAAATATTAAGTAAATACTTAATATAGTAATACTACTGTAATAGTAATATAGTACTAGAATAGTAATATAGTAAATACTGAGTGGGGCAATCATATAAATATAGTTTTATTGAGCTTTCTGTGTCTGGTGTTTTCCATTATACTTTTAGCAGTAGCGGTATACACATAGTTAAATTGGGGGAAAAATTCCTTTCTTATTTGAGGGAGACATAAGATTCACAAAGTAGATTGTGTTTCTTACTAATATAGTACCTGTTGTGCATTCAACTATTACAAAAATAAGCATGCACCCAGTCTGGATAAGCCCGTTGATGTTGTCACATACAGCCCTTTTCCCACGTAGTTCACTCAGTAGTTAAGCTATATGTAGCTATATACTAATTAAAATAAGATCTAAAATTAACTGGTTTGTTGGTGCTTTATTTTTTTCAGGATTGGCAGTAATAAGGTGGTGCTTTCTCAAAATGTCACCGAGGTGCCAGGTGGTGCCGAGGAGGTATAGATGCAGTCACCCCAAGTCAAGCACATCAACATCAACCCATATTTCTTATATGAAATACGTTTGATGGATGTTACCACCCTGGAGGTGTTGAGGAATATGTAAATTAAATAGCTATTCTCTCTCCAACTGTGGATCTACTTTCCTCTTAACAAAGCAGCAGCAAATTCAGTCTAGACAAATGGCAGAATAGTCACCATACATTGATGTAAAAGTAGTGAAATATGGCATTCTGCACCTCATAAGTTTTTAATGGAGAAGTCTTTAACTTTTCATTTTTGCATCATGTGTTAACATATGGGAACTAAATCCCGTTTCTTTTAATCAGATTGGAACACAATAATTTTTCACTTTCTCATATAGCATGATATGTTCATTATTCCTACTCAAAAAATTAGAATCGTGTAAGATTTCCACTGCACTTGCCATTAATCTAGAGAAGGAAATGAGACTTTCTAACAATGATTTGTAATACTGTTCCACCATGCTTTGGAAGTTCTTGGCACAGAAAGCTGAGCTCATCAGTGTAGGAGTTCAATTTGAACGCTTGGTAGTTCAAGCCCAGAAACTCTTTTCAGTCTAAGGGGAGTGCTAGAGACACAAACTAGGCAGAGCATGCGATTCATGCTAGCAGGAATTGAAATAACTGAAGGTGTCCTAGGCTAATATGGGGGAAGTGCCAGACTTTGATTAAATGTTTTCCCCCATCCTTTCAGAAATACAGGGTGTGCAGCCATAGAAGCAAACCCAAAGATATTGGAAAAGGATAAGCAGTTAAAAGTTTCTGTAGTTTTGATACTACCTATTAGTTTAAACACAAAATTTTATCAATATTTGTTGTTAATTTTTCATAATAAGAATATAGTTCTTAAAACTCTAATATTGAATAGTCAGTTACAAAGTTATTCTTAATGATGAGCTTAAAATGCATTTAAGTCTGCATTGTTCTTGTGTTCAGATATCATCTAAATATTATTGAGTCATAAATCCCCTGTTGGGGCAAATTCCCATACCTAACCTCAAAGGCTGGGATGATGGTCTCCTGATGGTGCTTTTGTTGACACGTTGGTTAAAGAAGTACCTTCTTTGCAATGTTACAAATCTGTTCAGAAGACAGGGAAGAGACATGCTTCAGGAATGTTTTAGCTCCATGAAGTCTGTAAGGACTTCTTTAGACTAAACTCTTAAATGTAGCTTGTAAAGCTCCTGCTCCACCTCCAGCTGAAGTTAGTGACAAGTTTTTCTGCTGACTTCAATGGCAGCCCATACTACAACTGCAGCTGTCATAACAGCAAGCCAGCATGCAAGTATGTATTAATCTTATCGGAATTTATGCTTTGGGCAGCTCTGAAAAGAAACCAAATTGACCTTATTGTTTTCAAAGTAATGCATCTCCCACCGTGCTAGACTGTGGAGGAAGTGAGAGCTGTCAGGAGTCTCTTTTGACCATGGAGGCATGTGAATTGGCACTAAAAGTATGGAACTAAAAATAATAATAAAAAACCTTACAGACCCAGTAATTTGAACTCTATTTTTGTCTTAAATGAAAATAAGTGCCTATTACATTTTTGAGCGGTCTCGCAGGAGGTAACAACACCAGTTAGAATTGGTCAAGAACACTGAATAGCTAAAAATTGCTCACACAAGTAAGGATATAGGCCCAATGCTAAGTATAGTTACCTAAGTGTAGTTGCTGCTTATTCTGTGTGTTGTCACAAGGGTGATTAACCTCTTTACTCTGTAATCAGGGACGTTTTTGTAGCGTGCTCTTTGCAAGACAAGTGTGCTTGTGCCCAAACTGACAGATATTTCACTGATGTCAGCTAGGTGCTAATGCACTTCATGAAGTGAACCAGAAAAGGAACAGAATTTGCCCTTTCACAGTTAGATCTCTGTACCCATACAATTTGGGGTTTTTTGTTACGGAGGTGAAAGTAAAAAATCATTTGTAACACTCTGTAAGCTTCAGAGCAGTATTGCTTTTAAAGTAATTTTCCTGGAAGGGCTGTGTGGCAATAAAGGAAATGTGCAAAGTTTAAAAAGAAAAAAATCCCTACTCTTCTTTCCTTTCACTTCCAGTGGCTTTCTGAAATCAAGTTCCTACTGCCACTGTTCAGTGATCTCTTTAAACCCATGCACTACGGCACATCACTGGGTTTTCAATGTAGATGAAGCTGAGGACACATGCTTCTGCAAAAAAGCCATTCTAGGACAATCTTGCCCCCATCTCTATACTTCCAACCACTCCGTTTCACATATGCAAACCATAGGGTGTTGCCTCTTCTGTTCCACTGCAACGCATAGGGCGAAAGGATGAAAAGAGGAAGAAGGAACTTCTTTAGCCGGCTTTGCAGCCAAAACCAGTGTATTAGGGCACTGCAGTCTTTCAGATCTTAAATATATATTTAGTGTTCATATCAAAATGCTCACTATCAACCCAGAGAATTCAAAAGCATCTCCTAAAAAGAGTCAAGTAATTAAATCTGCAGTCTAGGAAGTAAGGATCTGTACACAGACGCTGTTATGCCAAATCAGAAGGCTCAGTCTGAGTAAAGTAGTATTTGTGATGAGGTTCATTGGTGTGTTCCAAAGTGTACACAGTTTTCAAACAAATACGAGCGTGATATTCTGCAGCTGGAGTTTGGCAGCTCCCATAGAAAACATGACTTTGTTTTCAATTTGATTTTAATCGAATATTTTTGTTTCTTTTTTACCTCGCTGCAATACTGTGGAAAAGCAGAGAAGTATCATGTAGCAAAAGTCTGATTGCTCAAAAGGGAAGGAAGGTGAAGGTTGAAGGGAAGGTTGAGCATTTGTAAAATGTAAAAACAATTCTGAGGTGGGCAAATTCACAACAGTAAGGTAGGGAGCTCCACTCCTGTGACCATCCCATGGGTGCAGAGCTGAGTCTTGCTGCCTACACCTATGTTGCACCAGTGACTTGTACCCCATGGAGTGGCTTAAGCAAAGGGACACATCACCTGAGGGTCTCCATCAGGCGAAGGCAGGAGACCAGTAGCCATTTATTCAGACAGGACAGCAACAGCTCTGGGAGTAAATAAATTATTTTACAGTAGGAAACTGTATGGATTACAAACAAATTAATTAGATGAAGTCTTGACAATTCTCCTTTGGATCTAAAATCTTAAATTCCAGTGGTATTCCACACAGTTGCCTAAAGCCAACTGTGTTTTGGGCTGCATTAACAAAGGGGTGGCCAGCAGGGAGAGGGAGGTGATTCTCCCCCTCTACTTGGCTCTTGTGAGGCCCCATCTGCAGTACTGTGTCCAGGCCTGGGGCCCCCAGCACAGGAAGGACGTGGAGCTCTTGCAGCGGGTGCAGAGGAGGCCACAGAGATGATCAGAGGCTGGAGCACCTCTCCTATGAGGAAAGGTTGAGGGAACTGGGCTTCTTCAGCTTGGAGAAGAGAAGGCTCCGGAGACACCTCCTTGCGGCCTTCCAGTGCTTGAAGGGAGCCTATAAACAGGAGGGGGAGCGACTGTTCACAGGGGCTGATAGTGACAGGACAAGGGGGAATGGTTTTAAACTAGGACAGGGGAGATTTAGGTTAGAGATTAGGAGAAAGTTTTTCACCCAAAGGGTGGTGGCACACTGGAACAGGTTGCCCAGGGAGGTTGTGGATGCCCCATCCCTGGAGGCATTCAAGGCCAGGCTGGATGTGGCTCTGAGCAGCCTGGTCTAGTGGTTGGCGGCCCTGCGTATGGCGGGGGGGTTGAAACTAGATGATCACTGTGGTCCTTTCCAACCCAGGCCATTCTATGATGAAATCCTACAGCAAACCTGGCTGAATTTCTTAATAATGAGGTAACGTAGAAATGCTAGTGCTTAGATTGAATTTGGAACATTGAAAGCAAATGGTTCTTTTTGCTCTTTCAAGCACATGTTACTGCAGACTACTGAAGTATTAGTGTTATTAGCATGAGTAGTAAATCACGAGCATAAAATAGAAAACCGAATGGAATGTAAAATTCCCATGAGCACCATTATGGAGAATAAAGTATGCTGTAGATTATCTGCTAAATTGCATCTTTTAAACCATAATTCCATAGTAGGTAGTACACAAATTAGCTGTATATCTTAAGATAATGGATCTTAATGTGTTCACATTTTAAATAAACCACATTTCTGTGTCAAGATTGTTATGAATTTAACCTTGGTGTTACTGGCTAGCCATCAGGAGTTTGAAACAACGTATCTGAAAGTCTTTATTTAGACAGAACAAGAATCAGAAAACTGGCATTTGTTGTCAGGAATCAAAAGCTCCTATACAGTGAATGGCAGAGTGCATGGGTGACAGACTTCACGTATTAGGTAGGATGTACAGTGGGAGAGATTTGTTTGGGGCTATTTTTTACTCATTTAATTATCAATCACATTTATTACTGTAACTCCTAATATTCTGTTTTTCTCACATCTACCCCCACTGGTAGCAAGGACAGAGTGGATTTTCTCTGCAAAGGCTGTAGGAGCAGTTTATTAGCAATTATCCTATATTTGCCAGCTTCCCTGCGAGAAAAGAAAAAGCGTTTAAAGGGATTCCTAATGTGTCACTTCCTTCAGATGTGCCCATTGCTGAATTCCCTGGGAACTCTGTAGCTCTCTGTTTTAGAATATTGCCTTCCAGGTAGTCTGCAATACCTGAGCCGTGGTCAACTGATCACCTGCCCATGGAGAGCAAGGATCAAGTAATTCTGAACAGGGGGTCTGTATTTTATTTGAAACAGGCAGTTCAGCTCTAGTCAGATAATGAATTAATGTAGGGCATATTTTTTTCCGATGTCCATTCTGGCAGCAGTTTTCCTGGAACTCTTGAAGACCCTATGACAACTACTGTAATTTGCAGGGTGCTCTGGATTTTCTCACTGGGCAGAAATTGGTACCTGTGAGTAAACGTTATATCCACTCCTGCTTTTTTTTTTTTCTTCTTATGTTTATTTTGGTAGTGTTCGTCTCTTAGCAGCCACAGTTTGCAACCTGTAATCATGCCTTGTTTCAAGAGAGCTGGCCTTGGTTTCTCTAGTTGCCCAGTGCAGCAGATTTCCTTGGTGAGCATACATATGCTTGTGGCTGTATTACTTGGATGCAGTTTTGAATTTTTCCTTCAGTTGCAAGCTGTGAACTGTGGTCTTCCAGGGAGAGGAAGAGCTGCTATAATAGGAAAGTATTTTTAATATTATTTAATTCAATTTGTTTTCTTTTTTTGTTGTTGTTGTTTTGTTTTACTTTAAAGTAAGGTAAGCTTTAATAAGCCTGAATTGATCAAAGTAGTCCATCAACAGGTGCTGAAAACACCCTTTATGGCTCTGACATATAACACAAAATAATTTTTTAACAACTGACCCTGTGTGTGTGTTCTTAATATCCATTAAAACCAGTAGTTGGCTCAAAGAAAAGATAAAAGACCAGAAATCATGGCAAAACCATTCGTTTCTGATAATTCTCCGTGGAAGTATATTATTTGCCAATTTACTTTTTAAACTGTTTTGTGTAAGGTCGTATTCTACCTCTTGAGTGTGTATTAGCAGTTAGCAGCATTATGTAACATTCCCTGTTAATAGCCAGCCTTTTTGTCCAATTATAGTGTAATTTATTCAAACCCTGACATGAAAAGTTTGGCAAGTCAGCCTGTGTTGCAGCTGTTTTCTTCGTATTACAATCTGTACAAGTACTTTTTTTTCCTATTATCACACATTGGTTTTCACAACTTGGAAATAATAGTGCTGTGAAGTGCGTGAGAAATTCAGAAGATAGCTTTGGCCTTTGTGTAAAAGTGTAACTCTGCATTTAGGGACCAGAAGTGAGAAGAGCACCCACACCAGCCGAGGAGCCTGCTTGGCCTGTGAGGTGCTGCTCTGTCCTGAACAGGATCCTCCAGGCTGGCATCTGCTTTGTAGGAAAACTGCATCTGCCTGGGGATTTAGCAACAGGAGATGAGCAGATATGCTGCTTGTAGACATCACTGTTAGCAACATCATAAACACTTTTCTGCATTCTAAGTGGAGCACTCTTCTTGTGAAAGACGTGGAGACATTTGGAAAACAGTCCAATCTTCATTCATTATTTTTTTGCAAAGTTGGTTGAAAGCCATAGTTTGAAAAATATGCAGTAAAATTTTTCTTACCTAAAAATCAGAGATCTTCTAAAAGTAAATTCCTTTTGAAAATTAAATGTATACACTGGTTTTGGTGGGGTTTTTACATTGGTATGTATATGTCTATTTGTAAATATTATCTGGAAGCCCCTTGGAAGGAGCTCTTTTCAGTTTTCCTGTAAATAAGAAACCAAAAGACAGGATGCCACTTGTCATGTTCAAACCATTTAGCAGAAATTAATCGGTGAAGAAACTTCCATGCAAGAAAAGCCGTTTGCTGGCTACATTATCCTTTGTAAATGAGGGCTTATGCATAAATCTTTTATCTTCTTTAGGAAGAAAAAAAAAGAAAAAAAAAAGGTACTATCTGATCTGTTGAAGCTTATTTTGTAACTGAATCCTTCAAAACCCCAGTCTATTTTTCTGGGAGCTGCTGTCTTGCTGTATGGATATAGCACATTTGCAAGCCCACTCTTGTCACCTAGACATATTAGATTTCCAGACTGAACTGTTATTCAGCTGTATCCCTTCAGAAGGTGAAGGATGCAGAGTGAATAACAGTATTTTTCTCACACTGTAGCAACTGGTTGTAACTAAAAAAAAGGAAAAGAAACATGCACTGCAATATCATTGACATATTTAACTTAAAATTCGTAGAATTGTGATCAAATATATATCTAGCTTTAGGTAAACTAACTGAAGTCCTATTAAGCCATTCTCCATATTTTTTTTGTTGAAGAGAAAATACTATTCTAGTGGATTTATTTATTACCAGAATAATATGTACTTTCATAAACACATATGTTGTAACCAGTACAACAGTCACTGAATGACACTGTTGCTAGAGTGCGTTTCCTCTTAAAAATTTTAAATCGTTAGGAACTCAGGAATTTTAACACAGATCTTGAAACAGATTTATATTTTTAATTTGATAGTTTCTGTTTGGGAGATTCAGCTACTAGAGCAGAGTTTGCTGTAACTTGGCTGCTTATATATGTGATGGCTGAGTACCCCAGAGAAATGGAAAACTGAGAGTGGTCGATGATGAAAATGGCTGCTGGAATTTCAAGCTCTCATGATGATACTTGGGCTTCCTAACACTGATACACATAGAAAAGGAAAAGGTGTGCTCTTCAAAGATAACAGCAGAGCAAAAGTGTAACTCTCTCTCCATTTCCTCAGATAAAAGCCAAAAAATATAAAGCTGGAACAAAATGGATCTCAGTTATTTTCTTTCAGCATGTTTACTAATGAAAACAAATAGCTGTGTCATTAGCAAGCCATAGCCGAGTGTTTGCAGTCTATAAGGGTTACCTACACCCTGCTACAGCCAGATGACAAGAAAAAGCATCTTTATGTTACACTGCAATAGAATTTCCTTATCAATGCCCGATAGTTGTTAAACTATATTATTTCTGTCCACCCTTTATTCCTTTTACTCTCTAACTTGGGGTTACATAAATGCTGTGGGCTTGCATTGCCTTTCAAAGTATACCACAATCTGCTTACAACCTGCCAGAAAATGAGATAGGAAGAGCATCCCACAAGCCTCAAAGCAGAAATCCATCCCAACTTGCAGGAGGACGGAAGGGATTGGTGGGGCAGCCTGTGGTGGGGTGACCACAGCAAGGGCAGGCAGAGCAGCAGGCAGTTCTGCTTGGTTAGCCAGAAATAGTGCTTCACTGAGCAGCTTTGCATTGTAAATACATTGATTGCTTTCTATGGAAAGAGAAATGCATGATATAGGAAAAATATAATATTGGAAAACACTCAGACTGCCTTCTGTAAAAGCCTTGGCAGAACTGTGATAAGCAGCACTTTCTTTTCTTAAAGGAGTAGACCCGAGGTGTTAATAGCAGCTAGATGAGATGTTAAGTGGAAGAATGGCCCCATTCTACTTTGCATCTCTTTTTAAAAAAAATGAGATGACAACTATAATAGGGGAAAGAAAGCACAATACAATAGACTACGTTTATTTATAGTTATTATAAATCAGAAAGATTGTCGATACAAATTTGTTTTTAAAAAAATAGGTCCTTGGTGTTCTGTGAACTGAAGTCGTAGCCCACAGGAATATGCTGGAGAAAAATTTCTACTTGGAATGTTTGGCACTTATTGTATGTATTCATCACACCAAGGGACATCGTGAGTTCCTCGATTTGTAGAAGGTACAAAAACAAGAAAGCAATCTATGGCCTTTATTGTGTCCATAAATGCAGCTTGCAAAGGCATCATTGCAGTTCACCCAGAACTGGAAAACTGGAATGCTCTTGGTACAAGCAGGGGGGCTTGTACCATGGCAGCCCGGGCCCGTCCCACCACCCCAGGCAGGAGCAGGGCAGCTGGGGACACCAGGCAGCCCCAGCCCCAAGCACTGGGCACCTCCATGGGGACAGGCCAGGACATCTGCACTCCCAAGGCTTTGCTGCGGGGCACGTGGCTGTGCTGACAGGGCTGTGCCTGGGTGCCTTTTAGCTACGTTCTCATTATGCACTCAAGTGTGGCACACCACATTTCTGGAAAGTTAAGATTTCCCTGATTTTGCTTTTTATGCTACACATAAAAATCATCCCTGCAAGATACAGTTAATTGTGGGGAAAGGTAGTAACTTGCTCGTGGTTTTGCATGCGAGTGGCGTTGATTCAGCTGGAGACAGGAGAGTCGCTGTAAATCCAAGGGCCCACTGCATTCAGAGCAAGAGCAGAAGGTCTTTCATGGAAGCGGTGGATGCTTTCCCCTGAGAGCTGTTTTAAATTAAAGCAGAAAGGAAGTGTGGCCCGTGTCACCTGAACTGATGGGACCGTCTTCAAACAGGAAAGGCCATGGGGAGAATTGAGTTAAGGAATGCGTCACAGTTATTCTGTCATTCGGAAGAGCGAGAAACCAAGCCAGCTGACAGCCTTTCAATGACTTTTTTTTGCTTTTGTCGTTTAAATTTTTCTCAGAAATATGTTGGGTTTTGAAAACTTTATTTGGAAGAGCTCCTTCTGACTCTCCTCTTGAGCCTGTCTCAGCAGTGTCCCTGCTGACGGCGCTGGGAAAGCTCGCTCTCCTGCTGCAGCTGCTGCGCTTCCTACAAACAAGTCAATATTATTTTTGCTTGGAAGGAAAACGTTCTGCTGCCTCCTGATTAAAGCAATTACTGAGAAATTGAGATCAAAGGAACTGACCTGTGCTTCTTGGTCAACAGAACATCTTTTGCTGTGAGAGTATCATCAAAGGAGCTGGTTTGGGGTATCTTCTGAAAGTAAATAAGGCAAACCTGAAGGTGTTTAAATGGAGCCTCATGACCAAATGTCCTTTCTGAGAGAGGGGAAGCATGGGCCTGATAATCCTGGGGAGAAAAGTCCGAGATAGCAGTGGCAGGCCCGGTTCAGCAGATGTGTTGCAAAACAGAAAGAAATACAAATCTTGGTCCTGACAGGATGGGAATTTCATGGTCAGTGAACCAGAAGAGAGTACGTTGTTCCCAGAATGAATTCACTGTCAGGAGTTAGCCTGTTTGAAAGTTAAGTGATGGAAGGCTAGGCTCAAAGTCACTTCTCATTATTTCCGTAAACTGCAAATAAACGTGCATGATCAGATACTTGGAAAGCTGAAAGAGTTTGGCTAGAGGCATAAAGTGAAAAACAAGTCATGCAACTGAGAGTGTAGGTTCTAGGAAAGGATAGAAACCTGTTAAATATCTTTCTAGAAATTGGCAATAATCCTGTAATCTTTTACAAATATTTTGAAACTATAATGGTACCTAACCAGCCATTTGTCACTAGACTCAGAAATCACAGACCCAGTTTCAGTCAAAATTTGTGCTTTTCTAACTCTGGCTTTTTTTTTGTTTGTTTTATTGGGGGGGTTTTTTGTTGTTGTTGTTAAGCACAAACAGAGATACATACACTTCTGCTGCTTCTATTTGACATCACCTACCTCTGCTTGAAGTAGTCCTATTGCTTTTGACCCCAAAGACCAGTCTTGGATTTGGTTTCTTTGCTGTAAAGTCTGGATGTGTTAACAGCTGTGCCTACTGAATCCAAAATCAGGTGAAAGTGAAAACCACATATCAGGAGGATTTATTTGTGCAAGTCCTTGCTCTGAATTGTTTCAGAGCACTATGAAGGAAGCACTGTTTTTCAGCATCTGGAGGAGCTATCCACATAGATAATTTTAGTGTTATATAAAGCTCTAAAGTTTTGTTCAACTTTTGTGGATGTACTACTGGCAATGGTCATAGCTGATAAGCCAAATTAAGAAGCCTGTTTAATCTTTGATACTCAGCTGGCTTGTTTTGTTAGTCACCATAAAACCCCCAAAGCCTAAACGTTAATTTGACCAATTAATACTTAATTTCACCTCCTTCCCACCCCAAAAAAGAGCAACACAATAACTCTTAGAACCCATCTTCCTCCCATAAGCATTAAATATAAGTACTTTTAATAAGGAAATCTGCACTTTATGAAGCAGGGGCTTCTGCTTGTTCCTGGGAAGATCACGGGGAGCAGGAAGTCTCCTTATGACCACATGTGTCCTCCTGAGACTTCCCCAGTGCTTCCTGGTGACAGGCATTTCAGCAGCCCAATCACCATCTAATGAGAGTCAGGAAAACACTGCGAATTGATTTAATGAGAATCTGCTTCTATAAACCTAGAGCCACTTGAAAAAACAAAAATATCAGATCATGTATTAGTTGTTTGATCTGAGATATGTATTTTAAGCACTTTTCTCCTCTTGTTTGACATCCTGGCTGCAGGGATTTATTTCTGTGTTCTGTGAACCGCTTTATCTTATAGAGGTAGATGAGGGTGGTTAGTTGTCTCTGTGATTTACGTGGTTTGATATTAGTAAATTATTTTTATTCTCCGTAGATGGGTCATGCAGTATCTTCGTGGCAATCCTTTATTTTGAAAGTCCTGTTGTATCTCCAAAATATTCTCAGAGAGTGGGGATACAATGTTGTTACATAGCTGTCACAGTTACGGCCTTCTCAAGCCTAGGCATCCTAGGAATGTGGAAACTCATGACCCAGGGAGGCCGAGTTCTGGTCTTAGATGAGATCTTGGAAACATTTATAAATTCATTCCATGCATCTGTTGGATTAAAGCTTTCAGTATTCTCCAAGATTTTTCCACTGTCATGTCTTATCATGAACAATTTTCCACATGATGCTTGTGAAGATGTCTTTGGAACTGAGATGTCCTTCAGTACTTCTGAGGGCTGCTGGGGAACTTGGGCTGTAGTTGTTGAAGTAGGCAGCAGCATTAGCCCCTCCTGTGCTTTGTCACTTGCTGTAGGATATGTGCACGAGTGTCACTTTCCGTGTATCACGCACTGAATCCCACAGCGTTGGCAGACTGGTACTGTTGGATTCCAGTTCCTTCTGCCCCATGCTCTGAACTGGCTGCACAGAAGGCAGACTGGTCTGGGAGCCGCACAGCTGTGTTGGTGAGATGCTGTGCACAGATTCCACTAAGAGGCAGCGCATCCTACCAAAGGCAGATGCTATGCCTGCATGACATGTGGTTTGTAAGCTGGAGCTAGCCTGTGCTGTGGCTGTTTCAGACAGTTCGCAGAGGTGCCCAAGTCTGGGTAAAGGCACAGTCAGTCATAATGGAAAGGGGTAAGCATACATGAAGGTGAGGCTGAATTTCACCAAAAATGCTGTAAATTCTACAATTTGCTGTAATATAATTTTTAATCTGGGCATTCTCCTTTCTCACATTGCTGGCTCTTCTATTGATCTGCTGAAGGGCTTTATCAAAAGCCCTTCTTTCTCCTGGGTGCTGGTTCTTACATTAAGCAAAATGACCCTTTGCATTATACTGGCAGTCCATAAAGTTATTTGGGTTTTCCTATATAAGATTTTCACCCTTTTCTTTTGTTTGGGTTTTTTTTTTCTTTTGAGAGGAAAAATCTGTGCCAAATATATTGACAGATTTATTAATTTATCTTTCTGTGACAAAGATAATGGATTTCGTAGCCTGACACCTGAATAAATCCCTTATTTCTAGTTTATATTGTGATTGATGCAGGAAAATTGGTGCCAGTTTGGCAAATTCCACATTTATTTTGACTTTAAGTATACCTGAGCATAAAGTTAGGCTGAAAAGATGAGCTGTGCAACTTCAGAGTATATGACTTGCTATTCTAGCTCTGGCTGTGCTATTGCTTTTGAAGAAAGTGAAAATAGTATAATGGACAAGCTTATACCAGTGTAATGTTTCACAGAAGCTTTTTCTTCTCCAAATATGAATTATTTCTGGGAAATGCATATGTAGTCAGACATCTTAAATCTTTTTTTCACTGGTTTAACACGGGGTCACATGGGACCTTGACTGCTCACTTGTGTCCCTGAGCCAGTTCTCAGCTATTGCAGACACCATTCCCTTATAACTAAGAAACAGAGGACTGACAGTAGTATATGCAAGGAATGAATTTCACAGGTTGGTTATGAATATGTCCTAGTTGTGCCGTTGACCCGAAATATCATACTCCGTACACCTTGATTCTTAACACATTCGAAAGCCTGAGGCTGTGCAACTCTTTGAAAAAAGTGTCATATTATCTGAGTGCCTGGAAAGCTGGGGATCACTGCGGTGTATTCACAGAGCCCAACCCGGGTGTGATTTAAGCGTTCCTTTTCATAAAATAACCACCCTGTGACCATCCCCTTGCCTTTGTTAAGTGACATTTTCAACAGTTAGTTACTCTCTGTGCAGATACTGACTCAGATAGGAGTTATGTGGTGACTGGGGGTTTCCAGTATGCTGTTTGCCAGCGGGTGAAAAGTATTTACATTATGGAAGAGAATTGCCTCTTCTAAGGGGTTAAAGTCAGCAACAGAGCAGTGGAGCCTGCTTTCAGCAGTGGGCTTTCATTTCTGTTTGCCCTTTTGTAACTGTCAGGAGACAAAGGGGTATGAAGCACTTTGGTGCTCTAACCCAGTGGTTTCCAATGGTGGGTCTCCAGGAAGCCCCTGTCCGTGCTTCTCTCACTGGTGGCCGTTGTGGAACTGTGTAAATCCCACACACTGGGATCACTTGCTGCTCCCAGCTGTGAACTCATGATCGCACAGATAGAGATTGGTTGCAATAAAAGAGAAGAGCCCTACTCCCTTCCCTTGTTCCACCTGGAACAGCATGTTTTCTTATCTTCTGTGATAAAGTTATCACACCGTATGTCCTTTCCACTTTGATCCTCTCAGACATGTAATTTAAGCTATCACAAGAGAGGACACGCTCTGTGTAAATGACAAGAGAAGATTATGTAAGCCATTGGCTATATTAGGAATCTCATCAGGTACTTAAGGGTTCTGCTCAAATTACGACTGTTTATGCTGAGCAATTACTATAAAAAACAAGGTATATCAAGGTAAATAATAAATATAATAATTCTGTTTATCATAAGGACTTCAGCTTTACAAATGTACATTTGTAAATATTCATCTTTCTAATCAGATGTATTCTGGTAATATTTTAAGTTTTCCTCAGAAAAAAATGTCATCTGTCCCCTTTCTGAATGTTAAGATTTTCATTACATAGTCATTTACTGAAATGCCAATGCTACAGGGATAAAAGCTGGTCAAGCTAGTGATAGATGTTAATAGAATACAGTCTGCTTGCTGAGGATAAATGTGTTGTAGGAGTGCAAGTCACAGTGTGCTAATAAGTTGGGGTTCCAACCTTGTGTTGATACTTAGAATTGGATTTATTTGTTGATTGGGAGTTTTGCCTAAAAATAGGGGGTTTTCCCACCTTTTTTTTACCTTTTCTGTGCAGTCAGAAGTACTGCTTTATAGCCTTCAAGCAAAAGCAAGTAAACAGTGTTGGTTATAAAGTACTAAACATTGATTAATTGTATTGTTGGCTCAGGTGAGCTTTTATAATGTTCTTGATGATGTTTTTTAAAAATCTACACAAAATCACTTTTCCCATTTGTTTATTCTTTCTTCATTGAATCAACATACGATTTAATAGTCACCAGAGTGTTAGAAGTTTATGTGGCAAAATAAATACATGTCTGTTAGGATTCATAATTTCAGTTCATTGAATAATTTGCCAACAAAAGATGGTGTTCACCCTGAAGGTCAGTGCAATGTCCTGTTCCTCATTAGCCTTTTTATCAAAACTACCCTTGATGTAAATCTAATTGATGGCCAATTTTGAAATTTTAATGTTACCCAAAAAGGCTGTGTACATAACAAGGTCACATTCTGCCCCCGATATATTTGTGAACCTCCCACTGACAAGAGTGGGAGTTCTGCACATGGAACATGGGACAGAGGCTGGCCCTTGATCTTTAAATCATTAATACTTAAAAATTAAAAAGAAAAAAAAAAGGCAACGTTCCAAATCCTGAGTTTCTTACTGCAAGTTTCAGTTAGGCTAAACCTTCACTGTGGGTCGCCATAACTTCATTTGAGGGAGAACTGCACAAAATACTCACTAGCTGATGCAGTGATGCTGCAGGGTGCTCGGTGCTCAGCCTGTCTGCTTCTGGGATGAATTTAAGTATGATTCAGTTTAAACAATTTACTTGTCTAAGTGGCTCAAGACCTATTCGAAACTCTGCTTTAAAAATTAGACACTGAATCTAAGACTCACCGAAAGGCTACTGAGTGTCCTAAGTCATCCTTTAGTACTGCTTAGACTGCTAAGTAATGGGTCTTTTTGAGTGTTAACCCTACTTCTCACTTTAAGCATTTTGTGGATCTTTATTTACAAATACAGTTCAAAACAACAATTGTTAATTCTGCCACAATACTTCCATTATGTTTACCACAGTTTCTATACAATATTTTGTGTGGCTTTTGATAGAGGAAATTTAGACTTTTTAGGATGCTTAACACTTTAGGAGATTGGTAGTTACTTTTTTCTTAGTTTCTCACTGAAAGATTGTTGGAGTACAACTGGTTTTAATTTACTCTTATTGGTCTTTGTGGATCTTGAGGAACTGTGCCTCTCCCCACCTTCCTGCTCAGCATACAGTGAAGGTATCAGCTTAGAAGGTTGTAGCCACTAGAAATGAAGCAAAAATAAGTAAATGATTCTTCACTTTGCAAGCTTCAGCCAAAATACAGTGTTGCAATACTTCCTGGCATAAGTGTTTTTAAAAATATTTCTGTGGGGATAAAGAGACTTTTATATGAGGTACAGGGCTATATTTTACAGCCACGAACAGATAAAAATGTGAATTTGGGTCTGTAGGGCATTACATGTGCGAAACTGAAGAGCTGAAAGGAGGGTTAACAGCCTAGTCTGAAGAAAGCTGACTGTATTAATGCTTCTGATAAGCTGTACAGGAGTTAACTCCGTTTTTTTATATGGTGTGCCTCTGTTCCTTAAAGGATAAAATACAAACTCCACTTGGAGATTTGCCATTGACTTGGTTTAGGACCAGAATTTTACCAACTGCTTTAAAGCCCATAACTATTCATCCCAGGTTTTCTGTCTGGCCAGAAAAGCAGCCGCTGTCATTAACATGAGTGGTACCCACCTTTAATGAATGAAGTCCCTTTGCACAAGATGTGGCAGTACTTTCATTTTTCTGCATGTAAAACCATTTCACAAAACTGTAAATGGCAATTTATGAGGCCAGATGGAGAAGGCTGGGGTTGTTCAGCCTGGAGAAGAGAAGGCTCCAGGGAGACCTTAGAGCAGCTTTTCAGAACTTAAAGGATCCTGTACAGGATCAAGGATAAAAATAAATTTTTAAAATGGAACCAGAAAGCTGACATCTTAGTGAAGATACAAAAGGCAGGAGCATAGAGGTCAGGGAGCTGTATCAAGACTGGTTTCACAGATCTATTTGACTGCTCTGCCGAATCCAGAGTACCTCAGGTTTCATTAACAAAGTTGAACAGAAAATCACTGCATATGTTCCAGAAACATGAACACCTACAGTGCAAACGTAGATATATTTGAAAGAGAAGAAAAACAAAGAGTATATAACCCAAGAAAGAAAAACAAAGAGCATATGTTGATTATATTCTCTCTGGAAGCAAAGAAGTAATTAAAAAATTAGAGTATCTAGCAAAAAGATAATAATATATCCTCATGTTCCATTAGTTGTATTTATGAGCATTTCCTGTGAAGATTGTTTTCTGCAATATAAATTATGTCATACTCCCTGCTGGTTTTGAGATGGGGGAAAATTAAACATCAGCAAACAAACAATTCCTTCCATCTTTCAGTCTCCCTAGTAGATAATAACAATAATGACAGCAATAGTCTTCATTAACAAATACTTATGTTGAATTACATCCTCAGGCTACTTTCTGATTTTAGACATGCCAGCTTTCCCCAGAAGCCTAAGCGATGTTACTGTAGTTAGCATATTTTTTAAATGAGAAGTGACAGACAAGAACAAATGTAATAAGTGCCGTGTCTGACTGCTAAATCTGACATTTGTCAGAAATCTGTTTTGCGATTATTAATCAACAATAGAGGACAGAAGTGCAGTGCCATTTTACGGCTCTTGGGATTCTGATTTTGGTTTGTAACATGGTAGGACAATTGCATGGTTATAGTAGATGTAGGCTTTCGAACTAGCGCTGAAATCAAAGCATGAGTAGATTCAGGAAAGTAACTGGAAGTGCATGCATAGGTGCCTTTTAAACTAGCGTTTTACTGTTCTTTTAGTATTCAACTCAGTACAACTGCACATTTTTGTTGTAGTTCTTTCTGGTAAGTTTTTTTTTTTCTATTCAGTGGTTCTTCTGACTTACAAAATAAAATTTCTCTTTCCTTACCAAATCTGCAATTCATTTTTATCTAGTAGTACACCAGAAGAAAGAGAACCTTATGCTCAGTCTTAGTTTTCCTAATTGCTGATGAGGGGAGGAAATGGCTTAATGTGGATTTCCAGACTGAAAAGTGACTGTAAATAGCCTTCTGGAATTCTGTGCATATTATCACTCAGTCACTTCCATATCACATTTTTTCCTTTTACAAATAAGAAATGTTTACTGCTAACTGCCAACACTATGCACATGACTTACAAACCTAAAGTCAAGCTGGATTCTGTCACCAAAAGCCATCACTTCTCATTATCTTTGAACTCTTACTAATAAAAAGTTAGTGGCAGTTCATGATATAAGAGAAGAATTTGTAATCCAGAACTTAGATAAAATAAATAAAATCTCCTGATGATGTGTGTGCATCCTGATAGAGTCTATTTCCCTTTCTTTCCCACGCACAGATACTGAAAAAATTTTGTGAGTCCAGCTGATGCATGTGAATACAGGGGAATAATCCTGTTGGTGAAGAATTTTGAAACAGAGATCTGTCTCACAAGAACTCTTGTAATGAAAGTGCAGTTTTTCATTTGTACTCACTTCTCTGGACCTAACCAGTGTTTTGAAATGGGGTTTGTTATCTCCTGTCGTAGGTGGATATTGTTGGTCATGAATGGAGGGCTGGAGCAGTGATTCACATCCATTTGCAGAATGGGATCGCATGCTAACAGGTCAGATAATAGGGCTGCATCTCTCCAGGCTGCCAGGAAAGCATGTGAGAACAGGATGTGTGTGAAGTCAACTGTAGCTTCCTTCTGCCTTTGGAGGACTCAGGGAGACTGTAGCATCACAGAGCTTCCAGGAGGGCACAAATTACAGATAGAAAAGGGGAGAGATAGCAAGTAGTGTTCAGCTATCACAGGCAAAGAAGCAGTAGGAGCTGCAGTCAGCTAAGGAAGCGTCACATGTTGTCAGGGCACATAGATGTTGGCCTTTTCCTCTTCTTGAACCTGCTTCTCAGCATTAAGCCTGTGTTCCTATGTAACAGCAAAACCATAGAACTACGGAGAGGCTGTCCTGTGTGAAGGTTATGAAACATGGCATTGGAGCAGAAGTTCAGGAAGCAGATAAGTGGCGAGGAATTAGTTACAGAGTCTGGCTTTGTTGCATGAAGTGTGTACAGTGCAACTCAAAGAAAAAATGATGGTGGATGCCTTACTAATTGTGGGCACCAAGGAAAGCTGAAAAAAAAATGAAGGCAAACAATGTGAAATGTATAGGGAGTATGATGCAACAGTATAGTAGAATTAGCCTTCTGACTACATCTTCCACATTAATCTAAGAAGCTGTCCGCATTCTATGCCCAACATAGAGATAAGTAATGAAACCAAGCAATGAAATATTTCTGAGGAGTTTACAGGGAAAAACCTTGTGCCCCAGAAAAGAAACATCTGGATGTGGACTTTTTTATTCCACAGTTACAGCAAAATGGATGAAGTGTCCTATCTAGACAGACAGAGCTAGCACACCGTCTGCTAAGCCAATAGGACAGGTGCCTGATCTCTCACCAGTTACCTGTCAGAACCCAAAAGTCTGAACCAGGTAAACTCTGAAGGTATGAGTCACATTCCAGCATGTGAATTATACTTTACCAATGTTGTACATTGCAGATAAGTACTGAGCTAAACCTTTTTTTCATTTTTAACCATTAAAAATTGAATGATTTTTCTGCTTGTGATAACACATAGGTTTGTGAATTTTTGTGCTTAACACCTTTTTCCAGATTGGAACAACAGGAAAAATGATTTAGAAGCAACCTTGACATGAATCAGAACGAAATACTTGTGCTGCGTTTAGAACTAACAGGATTTGAAATGGGAAATTATTGTTCAGGCTCCCCAGGGATCATTGCTGCTACCTAAGAGAAATTTTTCTCCCTCTTGGATATAAAATTGTCTACATTTGGAGTATAAACTTCAATTCAAAATAAAAGAGAGAAGAGGTATGCTAGAAAATTGAGGAAAGGGAAGCAGCTTCTGAAGGAGACTGTGCATGTTTCTAGGACAGGCACTGGGAGGTGTGGTGTTAGCACATATAAATATACCCATGGTAGCTTTAATTTATTTATTTCAAGTCCCAATGACATTAAAGGTATGCTGAAGTGTTTTCAGGATAGACTTCACAAGGCCTCCCAGGATGCTGGGTGCCTGGGCTTTTGAGTCTGGGCTGGAGTTTGGCAGGAGACATTTCCTGTGGTAGAGACTGAGACGAGCTGCATTCACAGGCTCAGTGTGTCTGATATCTTAGAGAGGAGAGGGAACGAGCAGCCTGCCTGGAGCTGACTAAATAAAATTCAGATTTATGAGCTGAGTAATTTGGGAAGGTCTCACTTTGTATATATATTATGACTAGTGATGCTGTTATTCCATCTTGATAGATGAAGACATGGAATCAGAAAAATTTGATATGTCCAAGGCTGTTAGGCAAGCCTATAGCAAAACACTGGACAATATCTGACAGTGTTTTCTTTTCAATCACATCTACAGACTTCACACAGGGGTTCGTACGCCTCCATTATGTGTGTTACTCACAAGGTCCCTCTGATTTATGTAGTTTATACCTGAGTCTTGCCAGATGCATCAGGTCAGAGCCATGCCAAAGTTTCTGTCAAGCCTCCAAATGTTTATCTCTGTGATTTTTCTCTTCACTGTCATCTCCTGTATCTTTTAAGTGTATTTTTTTTAATGAACACAAAAGCTGGCTATCAACTAATGCAAGCCCAAGAAGAGCTCAGCTGGCCAAAGCCATCCAAGCTGTTTGGTGTGGGGCATTGCAGTGGTGAGTCACCTCGACACAGAAGGATCAGGGAGAAACACTGGAGATACGCAGGGGCTCATTTCTGTAACATAAAGGAAAGTAATTCCTTAAGATTAGCTTCATGCAGCAGCTGCTAATCAA
Source organism: Pterocles orientalis (assembly GCA_011057875.1). Taxonomy (NCBI): domain Eukaryota; kingdom Metazoa; phylum Chordata; class Aves; order Pterocliformes; family Pteroclidae; genus Pterocles; species Pterocles orientalis. The sequence continues at coordinate 238,554 of WKFP01013756.1, forward strand.
TGATTTTAGTTTCCTACGACAAAAAGGTATTCCCGTCTAATACAAGTGACTTTCCTTGAAGTGGGACACTACTGAGCGGTGTGCTTCAAGCAGAAACAGAAGACAAATTTGAAAAATAATTATAAAGTACAACAAAAAAAGCAATAGAAGTCTTGTGGGATTTTTATCTTGGAGTAAATTTTTTTTAGGCTATAAATGAAATATGTTTGGTTTTGGGGGAAGGCACAAATCCCTCAGCAGAGACAATAGGCAGAGGAGGATGTTTTGTCCTTGAATCATGGGTGCTTTTCTAGTACGAGCTATATTTAAAAGTGTTTAATGAGGGAAAAAACCTGGGTTTGGATTCACTTGGTACCAAGTGTCATTGATGAATGGTCATCTGCTGTCCAAAGTGCTGGCTTTCATTATGAGTTATTTAAATACGTGTATGTGAGTACTAGAAAGAATTGAGATTTGTCATGTTTATTGAGAGGAAAAAAAGTCCCAGATTTGGTTCACATCTGGTTTTCAGTTCTCGCTTCCACTTCAAAATCAAGGCTGTGTTGTATTTACAAAGGACATCTGATCAGAAACTGCAGTGTAGGTCCTACTTTATGAGGCAAAATATACCTTTAGTTCCCAGGGCGACTGAGCAAATAGGTTTTCCCTAGCTTTGGTAAAGTTATTGAAAAGAAAAGTTGCCTGAAGAAGAAACATAACTGCATCCATTTGACCCTTGAGAGACAAGCTTCAGATTTTACTTGTGGATGTGAGCAAATCTCTTGGGACTTGCTTGTTAGAGGGTCTGAATCAGCATAGTGCCATTGGCTCTGGGGCATGCAGAGAGTGAATTTTAGTGGCTGTGTTGCTTACTTCTGTACATATAAAATGGAATAACAATTATAGTGTATAAACTTACAATTGTGGCATGATTGTATGCTCTCAGTCTCAGAAAACAAGTGAAAAAATTTGTGTGCAAAGTATCCAGCTTTCATATGCAGGAAGGAAGCCAACATAACCCTATAGCCAGACAAGCTCCCTCGAACTGGTGATGCTTAATGCTGGTATGAAGCAATAGTCCTGTTGAATAGATCAAAAGCTTGATCTTTGTGTTGCTTATTGGTCATTTCATTCATATGAAAAAATCCCTATTTTAGTGCTCAACTCCATACTCCACTCAACTACTTCCCAATCCCCCCATTTTTTTCACTGTTTTATTCAACTGTTGTTTCTTGTCACACTAGACAATATTTCTTGGATATATTAGTATCTACCACTGAATTCTGCTATCATACAAATAATAAATGCTGATAAAGCATACATTTTCTTCTATTCCCTATTTATTGTTATTCTTTTTCTTTATGATAAGGTGTTCTTTGATTTTTTTTCCTCCAGTTCTTAAAGATACTGTTAGTCCATGGTTGTTTTGAATTTTGTTTTCTTCATTAGTGTTCAGTGAAGGAATGGAGAGTTGCACTCTCAGAAATAACTGTTTGCTGGCACTACTCATAGGACGTTAAAGGCGTCAGCATCACAAACATATCTTGTGTGATTAGGTCAAACTGGAGCTCATAAGTGAGTGTGCAATTCTCTGTGTGAAACTGGCACAGCTATAATATGCAGCAATAGAAGATTTACCCTTTGGAAACTTAGTTGAGCAATACAGACAAGTAGGACTGCCATTCCCCTCTAGCTCAGCTGAGGGCTATTTGATAACTAACAGAATATTTTTTTAAACCCTTCTCTTACTTTTTTCCAGACCGGATAGATAGATACAGGCAAGTTTCCTAGACTTTCTAGTAGGTGACTTCTCAAAAATTGTTTTAGTTTAGTCATGAAGGATGCCACAGCAGACACTCTTTTATTATTAAAGTGTAGTAAGATTTCTGTTGTGTTAGAATTTTTGGTTGTCAAGACATGCATTTTTTATCAATGGAGTGTGGACATAAAAGATACTTCATGTTTCTCTGGCAAGACCCAGCCTAAGTAGGAATTTTCATCTCCTGTGGTCAAATTCAGGCTCCAAGGTCAAAACTTAGGAGAATGGTGAAGACTTGAATTTTATTAAAAGAAGATCTGAGTGTATTTGTTAAAACAAGCATTTGGTAAAAAGTCTATTCCATTTGCTTGCTACACTTCTTCTCTCACCTACTCTGTAGATAGAGGTGCTGCAAAGCTTTCAGTGGAGGTGGTAACAGCGATCAATACAGCCCCTGTTAAGTAAAGCCAGCATGATGCAAGAATTTTAAAGCAAGAAACCCTGTGTGTGTCATGGAAGGCCAAGAGCCAAAACATATCCCTGGCTGTAAATATTCCAGTTTCTTATTCCTAACAGCTATTTAGTGCTGTTCTAATTGTGTAAGTGGCTGCTTGCTTGTCTGTGCCACCACAGAGCATGGCGGAGTGACTCTGGGTAGTTTGTGGAGGCGCATTGGGTCTTTCTGTGCGAGTGCACAGAAATGGACAATACAAAGTCTTGGCTTTTGTATTGTCATGATATTTATTTAGAAAGTGAGGCAGAGGGTGGCTTCCATATGCTGGCCCAGAAGTGGAGATAAGCACAGCAAAAGCTCAAACATATCTAGAGTAACAGTTAGGTCTGTCTTACTGCTATTCTGATAAAGTGAAACAGTTCTAGGAATTTTGTTTACTTAAAACATTGCTTCTCTTCAGAAGTTGTTTAGGCCTATTACGCGATGGAAATTCATTACTGATGTTGCCAAAAAAAACCCCAGATGTCCTTAATAAATATTTGTTGGGTATTTGGAAGGGAAAATAAATCTATTACATAAAATGTGACAAAAGATCAAAGATTTTAAACAATGCCTGATAGGGATGAGTGCTATTCCGTTAACAGGTCCTGCTGGCTTGCTCCATGTCCTCAAAGAAGGGACTTTTAGATTTATACCATTTTGATGGTAATGCCTCATCATTTCTTAGAATTCAGGTTAAATTGAAAGGAGTCTGATGTGCTATTGCTTGAAAAGTGCAAGTGGGAATTGCTAAATATATATATAGCTCTCTTTATTTCAGTCCTGGGCAAAATAACGGATGTCTGAAAGTGCTGTATTGGAAAGAGAAGGAAAGAAGGCTCAGGAACTATTTGTCTGATGAAACTTTAAGGGAAGTTGTCTGTGGAGACTCATAGTTGAATGAAGGTGTTTCTAGTAGTGGCACAACAGACTCCAGAGATAGTGGTCGTACTATTCAGTTACCTGGAAGAAAACAAAAAAACCACCGTGCGGGGAGGATTTGTAGATAACACATAATGGTATGGTAAATAGTGATTAAATTAGTATGTACTTTGTGTTCAAAAATATGTATATCTTTATAAAACCAAATACAAACTGAGATAAGAAATATGAGCTGTAGCTGCAGAAATTTGTGTCTTGCACTCTGAAAAGGCTATAGAGTTCATTGTTGAAAAGTGATGCAATATAAGGCAAAATCACTAAATATTTATATATATGTACATATAATACGTTTTGCGTGCTAATTCATGTAACATTCATATAGACACATACGTATGTATATGTGTATAATATAGATGACATATATACATATGTATAAATGCATGCGTCATGTATGACCATGTATCAAATGCATGCATATGGATGTATACACTATCATATAAATAAATATTTATATAGTATTGAATGTTTAAACAGAGCAGCAGTGAACAGAAGTGAAGTGATTTTGTCCATATAAGGTTAGTGAGGAAGGTAGCTTGGAAGGTAACTTGATGACGGTATAGATCTTCATGGGGAAAAATAACAAGTTACTGAAGAAAGCCTGAATTAAATAAACACTTTAATACTGCTATGTGTTTTAACATATACATAAATGTATTTCACTAAATCTGTTTGCTTCTGTGCCTACCAGACCAAACTCAAGGTATAAGCAGTTACATAGTTTAATTAGATTGTAGGAGTTTTAAAGAGAGGTCCCTCTATTGCATTAGCAAAGAAATAAAGACTTAATATACGAAAAAATCCCCCCAAAAACTATGGCCCATGTATTTCTAATGTTTTTTTTTTTTAAAGGGAATAGCATTCCAGCCCTAATCTTCTGCTGAACAGGATAATGGTAAAATCGCTTGCCCACTGATATGCTTTAAAAAACAATCAATGTGATTTATTACCAAGCAGGACAAAATGTGAAATGTCTTTAATAAGCTTAGTTAATAACCTTCCCTGTTCTTTGGTTAATCATATTAGTAGTCATTTCAGCATTTAATTACATTTCCAAAGGTCTTAATGGGAGTAGCAATGCTAGCTTATTACATTTAAATGAACCTGAAAAATACAGGCCATTACCTTCCTTGTGCAGCCTCATATTTCCGACAGGACATCAGCTTTAACAATTATATGTGGCTAATTAATGCTATTTTCACTAGGATTGAGCATATATATGAGAAACTTAATGAATCTACCCTCTAACTATTAAGGGATTTTTCAGAGGTTCCTAATTGTTTAAATGTGAAAGAAAACTAACCTAAACCCAAAGAGAGAGAATATAATACACTATCTTTTTATTCTCATGTGGTTATCATATTTATTCATCTAGCAGCAAGCTACCAGGGGACAGATTTATCCCTGACGTAACACCATCAAATTCAGGAGTCAACAGAGTTACGCCAGTGATGAACTTGGCCCTAGACTTTCTAACTTTGTACATACTCTCAAGGACCCTTGTTTTCCAAAAGGCGTTTTACTCATCAAACCGAATTCTTCCCTGAGAGATACTAGGCAGTTCTTAAAGTGTCTTGGCTTTTAGTTTTAGTCTTTGAGTCCAGCATGGAAAGTCTCTGAGACTTCAGGAGCTGTCATGTGTACACCAAGCAAAAAGATACGTGTGTGTTGGAATGGAAATTTGTGCTTGCACAGTATCACATCATCCACACTAAGATCAGTTCCCCTTAGCACTTAAATAAGGCTTTTGCTTTGTCTTAAGTAGCTAATGATTAGGGGTCTCTGTAGAAATTGTAGTCGAATATGAACTGAAATTAATACAAGATTTCGTTCAGATTTGAAACTGACTTTTAGACTATGTGCTTTTTGGGGTTCGGAAACATATGGGAGAAGCAATCTCCTCTCATTTGACTTATGGTCTGAAATCCCGTACTTCTGCTTAGTGGCCAAAAATAGTGTCAAAATAAGCCAGAAAGCTTCTGGCTTCTAATTCTAGAAAGCTGAAGAGTTTGGCTACAAGTGGGTACCTTGGGATATTTACCCAAGTAGAATTTACTACATCCTGCAAGAGCTGGCATTGCCATAACCATGCCGGGCAACTCATACCATCTTCTGTATGCTATATTGGGGGTTGGCTGTATTCTGTTTCATCTTACAGACCTTAATATTTTTATTATCAAAAAGGCAGTTGGAAAGCTTTAGGTATTTGGCTCTTTTGAATTCATCAGCTGAGCATTTGGTCCAACATGCCTAAGAAGCAAATATACATCTCATACCCTCTGATTATCAAAAGTGGATCTTTAATTAAACTCCCATCTACTGGTAGTCAGTAAGTAGAGCAATGTGGACAGTGCACCATGTGAAAGTTAGCTTCTGGCCACAAGGCATGATAGTAAGAGGAATTACTATATTTTTATATACATACATATAATTTATATTATAAGAAGGAATTTATTTTTTATATAAAATAGAATTTTACATGAAGAAGAAGTCAGCTGTATTTGCACAGGGATGGCAAAGGGAATATTCTAATGGTCATATGTATACTGCTTGCAGACAGACTCACCCTTTTCATTACCATACTTCATGCTCTGTGTGGATATTTGATTGTGGTTCAGACATCACTCAAAACATGCGGGAGGAAATCTTGCATGTTGTATCCTTTAATGAATTACCTCTTCTGCTTCCATGCATGCTCCCTTGAATGAGTTTACAAAGAGCTCTTGGGATAGCTGTTGAGGTGTTAACTTGTGTTAAGCTGGTGCCTGCAGAGAGCAGAGGAAAGAGGGAAAGAGTTGAAGCTGTGGCACATGCTTTCTAAAAGGAAAATGTCGTAATTGGAACCAGTTTTTGGTGTTGGGGAGCAGACAATACATGTCACTAGACGGTTTAACTTTCCATCTTCTGACACCTAGGTTTAGCAGCACAGAGTGCCTTGCAACATTTTATGCAATATCTCTGTACAATATTATTGAGAAAATAGGGCAGTGCAGAATTTCAGATATGGGAGGAATCACAGTGTTTCAGTAATTTCCAGTTTTTCGCAGCTGATTTGGGAGTTTTTCCCCCAAAGAAATAAAAAATGAATTGAAAGTGCAGAAAAAGAAGAAAAAGAAAAGTGTGCAATGCCTATGAAAATAATTTTGTTTGAAAGCTAATTTATAATAGTATAAAGTGTAATGAAAATTGGGTTTTGACTGATTTGAAAAGACGAGTGGAATGACAAGGTAAGCAAATCAAGTATTCAGCGTTGCCCATTTTCAGCTGCCTCTTGTGAAAAAATATTCCTTACTGTTTTAGGCACGGTGGAAACATAAGGATTTATAGCTAATGGAAAATAAAACAATTTAAAGGGAATAGCAAACTGGAAAAATATCAGTCCCTCCAGACCACTAAAAATTCCAGTATCTCTTCAAGGATTGTGTTAATAAATTTGTGTCAAGTAATACTTCTAGTAGCTTTATATATAAATAGCAGGAGAGGAGCAGCTATAATACTTTTAACTCTGCCATAATTTTGTACAACACAGTCTCTTCTTGAAGGAGCACTTCCACTTTTCAGGAGGCTAATCCTCCCGCTTTGTTTGGCAATACTTTCCCATTCATTCATACAATATTCTTGAACATGAATATAGCACAGTCTTCTGTCCTATTAAGTTGATTTTCATTAAATGTAATTCTTAACCTCTGCTCCTACTGCAAACCAGTTAAATGTTTTCAAAGGCTACCGCTATGTCCACATCGTACAAGCAATATATAGGAGTTTTGTTTTCTAATCAAGCATAGCATTGAGAGGGGAATGTAGGTGGCTCAAAGGCTCTTTTTCATACTTGGCACAGTATAGAGGTAGGCAATAGGCATCAGAGGACACTCTTTGCAATCTCTTGCAAGGAAGTCACACACGAACTTAATTTTAAAATAGGCTGAGGTTTCAAGTTCTTTCAAAATAAACTGCAGAGTCAAGTATAATGGTGTCTAGGAACTGAAACGGCCATCAGGGCAATACATCCAGAAGCAATATAGCTGCATATTAAAATCATTATAAACCTCTGGCTTAGTTCATGCATTGATATACTGATTTATTTTACTTATATTTATTTTTGCTTATGTTATATACTTCATTTATATCTCATCTCTCTACAGTCAGAGTTCTCCTGGCTTTTGTTTTATTATTCTGTAGGGATGTTTCATCCATTAGTCTCCTTGTTCTGGGGGCTCAAATACAGAATCATAGAATCATAGAATGGTTTGGGTTGGAAGGGACCTTAAAGATCACCCAGTTCCAACCCCCCTGCCATGGGCAGGGACACCCTCCACTAGCCCAGGTTGCCCAAAGCCTCATCCAGCCTGGCCTTGAACCCCTCCAGGGATGGGGCATCCACAACTTCCCTGGGCAACCTGGGCCACTGCCTCACCGCCCGCACAGTGAAAAATTTCTTCCTAATGTCTAGTCTAAATCTGCCCTCTTTCAGCATAAAACCATTAACCCTTGTCCCCTCACTACACTCCCTGATACAGAGTGCCTCCCCATCTCTCCTGTAGGCCCCCTTCAGGTGCTGGAAGGCTGCTATTAAGTCTCCTCGGAGCCTTCTCTTCTCCAGGCTGAACAACCCCAACTCTTTCAGCCTGTCCTCACAGGGGAGGTGCTTCGCCCTCTGATTAATTTTGTGGCTCTCCTCTGGACTCTCTCCAACAGGTCCAGGTCTTTTTTATGTTGGGGGCCCCACATCTGAACACAGTACTCCAGGTGGGGTCTCACGAGAGCAGAGCAGAGGGGTAGAATCACCTCCCTTGACCTGCTGCTAATACTTCTCTTGATGCAGCCCAGGACACGGTTGGCTTTCTGCACTGCAAGCGCACACTGCCGGCTCATGTTCAGCTTCTCATCCACCAATACCCCCAAGTCCTTTTCCTCAGAGCTGCTCTCTATCTATTCTCCGCCCAGCCTGTATTTGTGCTTGGGATTGCCTCGACCCACATGCAGGACCATGCGCTTGGCCTTGTTAAATTTCATGAGGTTGGCATTGGCCCACCTCTCCAGCCTGTCCAGGTCCCTCTGGATGGCATCCCTTCCCTCCAGCGTGTCTACCACACCACACAGCTTGGTGTCATCGGCAAACTTGCTGAGGGTGCACTCCATCCCACTGTCCATGTCTCCAACAAAGATGTTAAACAACACTGGTCCCAGTACTAACCCCTGTGGAATACCACTTGTCACCGATCTCCACTTGGACATTGAGCCATTGACCACAACTCTTTGAGTGTGATCATCCAGCCAATTCCTTATCCAGAGACAAGGATGCCATGTGGGACTGTGTCAAAGGCTTTGCACAAGTCCAGGTAGATAATGTCAGTTTCCCTTCCTCTATCCACCAGCGCTGTGGCCCTGTTGTAGAAGGCCACCAAATTCGTCAGGCATGATTTTTCTTTGGTAAAGCCGTGTTGGTTGTCATCAATGACCTACTTGTTTTCCATGTGCTTTAGCATAGATTCCAGGAGGATTTGCTCCATGATCTTGCCAGGCACAGAGGTGAGACTGACTGGCCTGTAGTTTCCCGTGTCTTCTTTATTTCCTTTTTTAAAAATGGGGGTTATGTTTCCCCTTTTCCAGTCTGCGGGAACTTCACCAGAGTGCCACGACTTCTCAAATATGATGGATAGTGGCTTAGCAATTTTATTCACCAGTTCCCTCAGGACCCGCAGATGCACCTCATCAGGTCCCATGGACTTGTGCACCTTCAGGTTCTTTAAATGGTCTCGAACCTGATCTTCTCCTACAGCTGGCAGTTCTTCCTTCTCCTAGTCACTGACTTTGCCTTCTGCAACTTGGGCAGTGTGGCTCAAGCTCTTGCCAGTGAGGACTGAGGTAAAGAACTGGTTAAGTACCTTCTCTACATCCTGGGTCACTAGGTCTTCCGCTTTCTTCCAGAGGGGGCCCACATTTTCCCTAGTCCTCCTTTTATCATTGACATACTTGTAGAAGTTCTTCCTGTTACCCTTAACGTCTTTGGTCATATTTAATTCTGTTAGGGCTTTAGCTTTCCTAACCTGATCTCTGGCTTCACAGACAGTGTCTCTGTATTGTCCCCAGGCTACCTGTCCTTGCTTCCATCCTCTGTATGCTTCCTTTTTTTTTGTTTGAGTTTGCCCAGGACTTCCTTGTTCATCCACGCAGGCCTCCTGGCATTTTTGCCTGCCTTCCTCTTTGTTGGGATGCATCATCCCTGAGCCTGGAGGAAGTGATCCTTGAATATTAGCCAGCTTTCTTGGGCCCCTCTTCCCTCCAGGGCTTTATCCCATGGGACTATTCCAAGCAGATCACTGAAGAGGCCAAAGTCCGCTCTCCTAAAGTCCAGGGTAGTGAGTTTGCTGTGCACCCTCCTCACTGCCCTGAGGACCTTGAACTCCACCATCTCATGGTCACTGCATCCTAGGCTGCCCTTGAGTTCCACATTCCCCACCAGCCCTTCCTTGTTGGTGAGAACAAGGTCCAGCGTAGCCCCTCTCCTGGTTGGCTCCTCTATCACTTGGAGAAGGAAGTTGTCATCAACACATTTCAGGAACTTCCTGGCCTGCCTATGCTGTGCTGTGTTGTTCTTTCAACAGATATCAGGGTGGTTGAAATCCCCCATGAGGACCAGGGCTTGTGAGTGTGAGGCTGCTCCTATCTGTCTGTAGAGCGCCTCATCCACTTGCTCTCCCTGGTCAGGTGGCCTGTAGCAGACCCCCACTCCAATGTCCCCTGTCCCAGCCCTCCCTTTGATCCTGACCCACAGGCTCTCTGTTGGCTCCTCATCCATCCCCAGGTGGAGCTCCATGCACTCCAGCTGGTCTTTGACATAGAGGGCAACACCCCCTCCTCGTCTCCCCTGCCTGTCCTTCCTAAAGAGCCTGTATCCCTGCATTGCAACACTCCAGTCGTATGATCCATCCCATCATGTCTCTGTGATGCCAATAAGATCATAATCCCGCAGGCGTGCACACCTCCAGCTCCTCTTGTTTATTCCCCATACTACGTGCATTCGTATAGAAGCACTTAAGCTGGGCTCCCAAGAAGGCTGGACCTGCCTCCCTCCTGCCAGCCTGTGAACCTTTTCCAGGCTCTGGGCATTTGTTGCTGGCTTTTCTGTTGGAGTGGTAAGAGTGGGATGGATTAAGGCTTCCCTCCCCCGGCAATATTAATTTAAAGCCTTCCTCACTAGGTTGGCAAGCCTACGACCAAGGATTCTTTTCCCTCTCTCGGACAGATGGATCCCATCAGCCCCCAGTAGACCAGGCTTCTTGAAGCAAGCCCCATGGTCTGAGTAGCCAAACCCCTGGTTGTGGCACCACTCCTGCAACCATTTGTTGATGTGCCAGATTCTGTCTGCCCTTTCATGCACATATGTGAAAAATGTTTGCTAATAGTAAGAGTACTTGAACCAATTCAAAGGCAAGACATGATCTCACTGGTTGTTTATACACTTATGTGAGCTCCTGTGTAAAGAAACCCATTTTCTGCTAAATGCAGACATATTCTCTGGCCAGCTGGGTGTTAAGCTCATTTTTATGAACTCTCCAGAGCAGCTTCTATATTAGATTAATCTCCAGCTGCACACTCTATAAAGCCTATGTTCATATTAAGATAGACATGTTTCTAGCCTTTGAATGTAAGTTGAACAAAAGGAAATGTTCGGAGAAGAGCCATCCCTTATGAGAGTTGAATTTGGCACCCCAAATTACATTGTCATCTTACTTCTGACCAAGAAACCACTGCAGCAGAGTAAGTCCCTTCCAAGTCACGTCAATAATCATGGATAGCCAGCCTCACAATTTCAAAAACTTGTGTATGGCCATGTAGTCTTGAAGCTAGGACCTACCTGGTGCACCCAGCCGTGCACCCGTCTAAGCACACTGCCCTCCGGGAGTGTGACTGGGGCCTGGGAGAAGAACTGCATCTTCACCTATTTCCTTCTAGACAGCACCTGTCCTGGGTTAAGCTGAGACAGAGTTAACTTTCTTCATAATAGTAGTAAGAGGCTGTGTTTTGGATTTGTGCTGAGAACAAAACTGATAACAGTGATGTTTGTAGTTGTTCCTAGGACAGTCGAGGTCATTTCAGCTTCTCTGAAGTTTTCAGCTTCTCTGCTGTGCCAGTGTCTGCACAGGTACAGGAGAATCTGGGAGGGAGTACAGCCCAATTGCCAGCCTGGGGTTCAATCTTAGGTTTGGGATTGAGACCCAAAGTGGCCAATAGTCTATTCCGTATCATACACGTCATGCCCAGTGTGTAAGTGAGAGCTCTCTGGAAGCTCATCCCTTCTGCCTCTGGGTCAGCTCTCTTTCCAGGTCAGCTCTCTTGAGGTGGTCCCACTCACTGGGTCATCTCCCTCCCTCAGTCAGCTCTCAGTCTGGGATGCTCAGGCTCTTATCTTCATTCCCTGAGTGCGGTTTCAGGACTCTCCCTGCTCTGGGATCATTAGCCGGGAACAGGCTGAGCCTTGGTCATTGGCTGGTGTATATATACAAATGAGTGATACATTACTGTGTGTCACTCATTTGTGTATGTTACTATTATTATAATCATTATTATTGTTTTCAGTATTATTGTAGCTTAGTTATTAAGTCGTTCTTATCTCAACCCCCAAGTCTCTTTTCCCTTTCCCCCTTTAATTCTCTTCCCCATCCCTGGAAGCGAGGAGGGTGAGCAAGCGGTGTTGTGGTGTTTGGCCGCCAGCCAGGATCAAAAGCCTGACACATGCGCACATGTCTTTAAGGTACAACTCTTTCTAGCAAGGTTAGAGAGAAACCCTAAATAGGACAATGAGGCCAAGAAAGCTTTGGATGCTTACAAGTTACAAGTAGAAAGCAGCATTTTAGTAACAAATTACTGTAAAATAAACTGTCAGGGAGCAGCAAGGGTTGACTGCGCAAGGACATGCCCTCCCTGTGGGGGCAGTCCCGTGGGGCTGAGCACCGGGCTGGTAGTGATGGGGCCATTGACAGCACCAGGTGATGGTCTGGTGCCAGGGTCTGCCCAAGGGAAGCTAAAGAAGCCGGAGCCAGAGGCAGGGCTGGACATGAGCTGCCCTGTACATGGAGGGGTCCATCCAGAAGACCAACTGCCCGCAGGGAGCTGGAGGCTGGCCCTGCTGTGGCATCACTGGGACAGGGACTGGTGGCCTCAGGGGGCTGAAATGGGGTTCTGGGCTGTGGGCAGAGTTGGGGGACCCCCCAGAGAGGTTGGTCAGGGGTAGTCAGGGCTATTAATGCTCTCAGGGCCATCACATCTCTTTTAAGCAAACTTTTTGTTAATTGCCATTGCTCATAATGATTACACACTGAATGAGCAGTGAGTTTTAGACAGAATAAGGCCAATGGATGAACAACTGTGAATGTGTTTGTGCTTGTAAATGAGAAGAGGGGGAAAGAGACAGCAAGATATCAAGGGATGATTGCTAGGGAATAATAAAGGGAAAGAGACCATAGCAAACATGTGGCTCAGGGACTCTCGCACAGTCTGTGACTCCTGCTGTAGTGAGCAACGAGCGTGTGAGGGGGGACAGGACAGCTGTCTGGGGCACAGTGAGAAGCAGGGATGCAAAATAAACAGCAAAACAAAGATGCTCAGAAAAGCAACCGCTGCCAGAACAGGGAAGCCAGACTTTCCAAAAAAATGCCTTGGCAGCTGTCGCCCTGTGGCCAGGCACAAGCTGGACAGAACGTCCTTCCGCCTTGTCCATTCCGTCTGCCTCCAGCTCTGCCTACTCCACCCCTGATTTCTTCCTCCTCTGCTCTGGGTTTGTGCCATGACAGCTATTAGTTTTACTTTCTCTTCTGTTCCCAGTTCTGCTTCTGGCTTTCTGCGTGCTGCATAATTCAGTGAAAACATTTGTGATAAAAATCAGCAAAAAGACTGAGCTTTTACTGGTATTTTACAATGATGGCTAGAGCAAATGCTCTGCAAGCATTGTAGAGAGAAATGGAAGTACTGTAGCAAAGGGCTATAGTTTTACCTGAAATACCAATTCTGTAACCAGCTGAATGATAAACTAAGCTACTGCAGGAAGCTGCAAGTACCTACCTAGGAGAAAGAGAAAAGTTTGAATTGTTTCACAAAAGTGTTGTGTAGAGGCATTGTCTAACACTGTGGTGAATACTAGAGTGCAGTAACATTTAGTAACTAGCAAATTGTTTGACAGTCTTTATAAAAATAAAATAAATTTTAAAACCAGAAAAACTTGGTGTTTGACAGATTAAATCTAGACATTGTTTTTCATATGTTATTGTGCAAAGCAGGAAGATAATACACCTACATTATTTTAGAAGTTCTTATGAATAGACACAGCTATCTTAGAGAACTGTAAATATGGTTGTCTGTTGTTGGAAAGGCGGGTTGTTTTCTTAATAGCATGTATCATCAGCCCATCAGAATGGAGATGAGACTTCCCCTGGCAAAAGAAGAGTTCTTCTCTGAGAATAGTCGGCTCCCTGAGTGAAACTCTACCAGCAATAAAGATGGTTTTGTTCCTGAAAATGTTTATGCTAAGGATTTTACTGGCATTGCTTTGTCACAGGAGGGTGTTAAGTAAAGGTGTTAAGTGAAAGTATATTAGTTTAAGTGGAGGAAAACCTTGTTTAGATGCTCCTTTTGAGAGTTAAAGTAGTTTAAGACAGTTTTGTTTGTGAATGAGGGACTGCACCTTAGGGATTAATACATTTTTACTGATGCATTTTTATTTTGCATGTTCAGTTAATTGAGCTTAACTTTCCTAACCATACTGGTGTGGGCAGATCTCAAGGGACACAGAAATGAGGCATTGCAGAGACCTATTGAGCTGCATTGTCTAAGTGATGACAAGATGAAAGATGAGTTAATTGATTGCAGATTTTTATTTTTGGTAAATTCAAAGAAGCATCTTCTCTATGGTTTTGTGTACACAAGCATGTTGAGGAACGTTAAGTCAATTTAAATGAAAGAATGAATTCAGAACACATTAAATCACTTAGCCTGAAAAGCCCTCACTACGGTTTCATTAATTTGGAGTAACAGGACGTAGTGCGACGTGCTCTTCTAACTACGTGTAGCTTGACTTTCCTGGTTGTATCTTTCTACATAAGGTCTAAATGGGTGACACAAATGCGTTTCATCAAAATCAATAACTATTTTGCTGTTGGCATCCCTAATAAGCGTAGCAGACACTAACAGTCCAGAAATGCAAGTAAATATATTTATGTGAACTAATGTGGATTTTTCTCTATTTAATTCTTAAAGCTTTGTGCTCCTGATAGGTTTGGAGTGTATTCATTGATCAGGCAAATGTTTTATTTCTTTCTGAACAGTATTGTTTGAGAAACTGTGGGCAATACCACTTTTTCACCCTAATATTTCGGTGTTGCTATGCTGGCAGAACAGGTTAAGAGACACAAAAAAATAACTCCAACAATCATAGTTGGTGAGAAGCAAATTTGGAATGGTTTGTAGTTTTAAGATTTTGTATGAGCCTTTGTGGGCTGTTGTTACACTTGCTTACCTTAGACATCTAACTTGGGTACCTAAACTTCAGAGTCTGGTCTCTTGGCTCCATGCATAGAGAGAAATTATAAAAATAAGCTTTTTCAGAGAGCACTTCAAAGAAATTTCTCTTTCTCTCTCAACTACACAAGAATCTAGGGGTGATTATCTGTATGAATAGCCTCCTCACCTTTTACAGATTACTGTTCTTTCAAAAACTAAAGCAGAAAATGAGTCTTAAAAGCTGGCAATCAGCTTGCCCACTAGGTCCACTGATGACCATATGCCTCACTCCTTGCTGACAACAGTGCAGTGCCTGGTTGAGATATAAAAGTTATACTTGCCTTCTTTGTGATCTTTGTCACTGTGCTTAGCATCAGCTCTCAGTTTAGGGGGAGGCATGTACGAAGAACTCAAAAATAATTCTCTTGTAATTATACAGCAACTTTCAGTTGTCCGCTTAAATGCTTGGTCTTCAAGCTAGAGAAATGTCGAAGACGCTGCCAGACAGGCGATAGCTGAGCACACACTGTTGTTTAGTTTAACTCTTGACAGGAAGCGAGGAGCACAGTGTGAGATTAGCAGCTGGATTCGCTCTTTAATGTATAATGTAGAAGCGTGTCCCTGAGGATGTGGTCTCGTAGAGCACAGGACTACTTGTTGAAAAGAATGATAATATTTCTGTATTGAACCTGCTTTAGCAGCTTAAAAAACTCCCTACTAGCAATGGGACTTGCTGCAAAAACGTCAGCTCTTTACACAATCTACAGGTCACTGTTGATAGATCTATACCCATCATGTGCTGATTGGACCCCTTGTGTGGTAGCGCCCTTGGGCAATTTTCAAGGGCTTTTTTCAGTAAAGAAAGTAAAGAATTTCAAGTGCTAGGAGGGTATTTCATATTTCAATAGTTTCAAAGCTAAGTTTCAGTACTGGTGTGTTGTGGACCTCCAGGTACTGCATGACAGTGGCTGGGCAGTTGTTCGGGTACAGAAATGCCTGCTCTGAAATGGGCAGTTTGACCAAAGAATACACATTAGCAGATGAAACATGGCTACTTTCTGCTCAAGTTTGGCGATTTGACTTCAAAAACTACTAGTGCTACTGAAGTCATAATGATCATGTTATCCAGAAGGAAGACTCCATAAAGTCTTAAGAGGTATAAAAACCGTTCTATGCTTCATTTTTGTCATCTGCTAATAGAGGGAATAGCAGGTTTACCTGCTTCCCTTTGGTGGCTGAGTGGTGTGATTAAGTGTCGGTAAGGAGTGTTGAGATCCTTGCATGGGAAGGAGGTCATAGAGCGGTGCCTGATGTTATTATTTAAGACTTTGCTGAAGCCTCCCCTAAAGAACCTGATCCCTTCCCCAGATACTGCCTGCCGTTCTGCTTGTGGTTTCCACCACACATGACAGATGGTGCTTAATGTTGTATATGTTCCTTATATGCAGCATACTCAAAAATTAACTTTGTCTAAACTGCTTATGACAGAAAATGTTAAAATATCACTCAGTTATGCATACTTGCTTGCCAGTACTGCTTTCATTCTTTCTCCTTTGGTTTTATTATGTGCTTCTAAAAATACCGTTTGTGCTTTTTGTGGCTGGTAGCTTAGGCTTTTGCCTTTCCCTTTTCAAGAGTTAAAGGACAATTATAACACATGTTCTTCTGTAGTTAAGGGTGACTAGAAAGTCTGTTAAAGCCTTCCTCTATACAAAATTTACTACATTGCTATTTTTGGTTATCTGTTATTATAAGTTTTTGGCTTAAGCTATTTAAAGAATTGTAGCAGTTCTCATCATTTGACTTCAACTTTTACAGTGGTTGTAAAGCTGGTAGAAAACTGGTGCTTCCTTTTCGTACTATTATTCCACTACAGCTCTACCATTCTCAGAATCTCATCATCACTTTGGACACTGATATGAGCTTTTTGCTCTGTAACAAAAATTAATTGACTAATCAAAAATTGGAAGCCAAATTGCATATGCTAAGCAGAAAGCTATTGAAGTTACCTTGACATTACACTGAAGGCAGTTGCAGTTGTCCCTGTCTTTCAATCAGAAAATGCTGTTGCCATGATAAAAGCCTTGCTTACTGAAGTATTTTTCATACATGAAGATTAAAGGAATCAAGATCTCCTTCCAAAACTGCTTGAACCACGAAGGGAGATTTATTGATATGCAGATAGTTTAGCCTAACATAGGCAAATGTCTTGTCCCTGCCATTAAAGAGGGAATCCAAGCAATTGGACCATTTGAGATTAAAAGACATTTTCTGGGAATGTGGAGTGCTTGTGGATACAATACAAGGTTGGGCTACTGTAGAATAATCCAGATGTCAGAAGCGTGGGGAAAGGGTTTCTTTATCCCCGCTGAATATGTGCAAGATGGTGAGGATGACTCTAAAAATACAGTCATAGCTAATATAGAGGTAGAAGAACTCAATCTTTCATATTACTATGGTCTATTTTACACATTGAAATAAATAATTCATCCTTTCAATATGAATTAAAAATGTGGTGCTGTGCTCTTAGAAGCACAACTCCAGCTCTTCCTTGGCTTTTTGCATCTTTAACCTTGGGTCTTGGAACCGTACTAGAAGTGGGATATCTGTGACACAAACAAACCAGAAGCAAACTACTCTTTTCCTCAATTTTAGTGCAAATGAAAAGCTGGACAAGCAGGAGATTTTACCTAAAGTTATAAGAGAATACAAATAGAAAGGTTGCTAAAAGCTTCTGGATAATACATAATGGTAAATCACGGTAACTATGAGGAAGGAATGTGTAAAAAGTTTATAGATGTTGAGTACATGTAATTCGTACATACAATGGTTGCTGTAGGAAAACTAAATAGGGGCATTTAGGGCACACCAAACATAAGACTGAAGAAAAATATGATCCAGAGTGAGGTTGGGCAAAGCAGTAAGAAGATAAAGTGGTATTGCTACAGGAACAAGGAAAACAGAGTACCAAAATTAAATCAGAGCAGGGAAGAGGAGTTTACAAAACCCTTTTCTTGGCTAGAACCATGGAAAATGGAAGCACAAAGAATGTATTTTGCATAAGTGCAGTTTGTGATCTTATGCCAGGATTGCTTTACTTTCAGTGATGGAGCTAAGAGAAGGTGACAGTTGTGGCTTATGTGGTGAGATGTAACAGGCAGCACATTTTTCAGGCTGAAAAATGGCACAAACCCAGGACCGGTATCACAGGAAACAAGACGAGTGTGAAACAGCACTGGTAGTTGCATTAACCACTGTCAGTACTGCACCCCTTTCCCATTTTCACCAACAAAAGAAAATCAGAATGAGAAACTTCGAGAAAAGCAAAGTCAGTGAAAACAAAGCTCGATTAGGTTAAAAGTAGTAGCAGTATGGTGGTTGTGTTAATAATAAGTGGTATTCATAGCAATAATAAGTAGTGTTAGTATAAATGATAATAGCAATGGTAACTTCGAGATGCAGCTGTACATATCCATTGTGTTTTCATTTTCAAAATAAATGGCAAGAAAGGGCAAACCTGCATTTACTGACTGGCTGTCTAGATGCTTTGCCACTAATACAAAATCTTTAAAAAAGCCCACAAAGAGGAAGAGACTTTTTAGGAGGAAATGTTGCCCAGACCTTGTCAGGGGTTTTATGGGTAAAGGCTAATTGCCCCTTCCTTTCTTTATTTTGCGGCCCTAAAGTCCGGCACTATACCTGCCTTTTCTTCCAAAACCCTAATGCATATTTCATTATATTCCTCTGAGGTTTAGTGACAACAGTAATGAAGCACCTTCCCCATCCCCTGTGACCTTTGCCATCTGGACTGCTGCCCAGTGTGCCGTGCCCTTTCAGAGGGATGCGAGCGAGGATGTGCTGAGGCAGCACGTTCAGCAGGGCAGTATGTGCACATACTGGCACACAGTGTGCACTCAAATTCTCTGTGTCTGAGGCAGACAGGCTTAGCTGTTTGTTTGCAGGAGCTTTGAGTAAATTAAATTTAGGTATTTTCTATGAGGCACATTCCTAGCGCTTATTCTATTGTTGTCATACATTGCTCACATTCCTTGCTTTGTAAGCTCATCTCTTCAGGCTTATTTCTTTTTCAGTCGAGTTTTATGGTTATACTTGCCTTATCCAAGTTTTATTCCTTTGGGTCAAGCTCCTTTATACTTCTCATGCCGATGGTCTGGCGCCGTATCCCTTGCTGTAAGGGAAGGAGTGAAATACATGGGGTAGTCTGGCAATGGGATCTCAAAGGCTGGCTGTTTGAAGTCATTTGTTGGTATAGTCTCTCTTTATGTATACCTTTAGGCATGTCATTTAACTTTCTGCATTTTTGTTTCCTCTTCTTTAAAGACTTGTGTCTGATATCCTCCAGGAGTGCTGTATAAAGTAAATAATTCTGTATATGCTCATGTCGATAGCAATTTGCAAACTGGAAATGCTCATACTGACTGAAGCCATTAAGAAATCAGCAAAATTACTGCATTTCCAATGCAGCCTTCCCTGCTGCATGTATTTTTTTTGGCAGGAGGGTTTCCTTGTAGCTGCAATGCATGAGCAAACGAGAATCTGTTGCGTGCTTCAATCTTTGGTCAAATCAAACACAATGGAAAGAAACAGACTCTCATTTTTCACAAGAAATGTTAAGCTCCATATATTTTCTTTCAAGTTTTTTGAACTCTTCAATGAGAGAGATTACATTCTTTCTCTGACATTTTTGTTGGTGGCTCCTGTGTTTAAAATTATTGCTTGAGCATAAGTATAGCTTAAGCATCTTCCCTTGATTTTGGCAATCTACAGCCTGTCACTCCCATTCTTGACTGCAGAAAACTATGAATTTATAGGACAAATTATAAAAAATAAATACACTACAGCAAGCTGAAGTTTGTAGAGCCTTCTGAATAATTTTAGTAGGATTGTATTAGCAGAAGGTAAACACAATTGCCGGCACTGTAATTACAGATTGCTAGGAGGTCAAGAAAAACAATTAATACCTCCAAAATGGTGGCTTGGGGCTGAAGAGTTCATATGAACTGCTGAGTCCTGCTAATATCAGTTGAGAGAATTATGTCCCAGAAGACTGTTTTTTTCTTAAGGGCTTCTCTCGCTATTACAGAAGCTGATTTCCTTTCTCCTTATCCTTCTCCACATACTGGAAGCTCTCAGAGGACCTCTCAGATATTATGACACCCATTTATTAGGCTTCTGGGGCCCCATGGGACAGACTTCCATTTTCCATCATGTCTCCCAGGATGAACCCATGCTAGCAGTTGTACTTGCTTTCAGGCTTAAAACAGTAGCGAAAGTAGGTTCAACAGTCATAGCCCAATATGCACAAGTCTCTGGGCAATGCATCCCAACCTTCTGCCCCACAGCTGGGTGCAGGGGAGCATCCTGCCCCTCCCTCTGTCATGCCTTGCCAGGTGTGGGTCCTCCAGTGCCAGACTTAGCCAGGCTTTTCTGAGATAGTTTTATTTTGAGTTCAGTCCTCCACGTAACATTTTACTCCAGCACTTATGGCCAATGATGGCGAGGCAGCTGAAATGTCACGAGCATGGGAGTGACTGTGAGCGGGGGGACTCACCCCCATGCCACCCACCCACTGGCAGCTGTGGCATTGCAGCTGAGACCGGGTGTTGCCAGAGCCCTGACCCTGGGAGGGCAGGTGGCCCCAGACCCAGGTACTGCGCTGCAGCCCTGGCTGAGCCACAGCTGTCCTTCCCTCCTTCCCCCCCATCCCTCACTGACCTCGGTCCAGCCCCTTGTGTGGAGCAGAACTGGCACTGTCCACAGGCTGTGCTTCTCCCAAAGGGTCAGGGAGAAGCTGTGGTGCCCTGCTGGAAACAGCGGAGACAGAATCGCTGCTGGGGAGAGGGGATTGAAGCTTATTGCAGGGCTGAAAGGTTCTTTAGATCTTCTGATAGCATTGTGCCTGCCTGTGGCAGTGAATCTGTACATCTGGAGGTTGAATCCTTAACCTCTTCTAAAAGGCTGGGACCAAGGAAACCTTCTATAAACTTCCACAGCGTGAACAAAGCTGGAGAATAGTGGAACCAGCTTCTGAGATAAAAGAGAGACCTTATGGGACCAAAACTTCTGCGGAGTGTTTCCTCTATACTCAGCTCATGGATTGCCATTGTCACTTAACCTTTACTGACACCTCAGCACTCCTGCTGTGAGTTTCAGCCTGTCTCTGCGCTAGGGTTAATAATGCATCTATCGTGTAGTAGGGTAAGGCAGATACTGAAGCACATCCACGAAGCAGCTCATCAATCAGGCTTTTCTATTTCATCAGGGGATGAGAAGAGAGGAATGGAAAATCCCTCTTCAGGACACACATGTTGTTTGTTGTGGTAATAGACCCACTTCATTCCCCTGCATCAGCCTTTGGATGGGGGTGAACGTCAGGGACATCCCAGCTACTTGTTGGGATTGACATTTGTTTCCTTTGCTGTTGTTTGTGGTCTGCCAGCATGGCTCCGTGCCTGTTCCAAATACAAAGTGAAGAAAAGAGGTAACATAGACATACACACTGGTGAAGGTTTCCAGGATGTTATTGCAGCTGTAAATTTTTGGTGTCATTTAAATAACTAGTTATTAGTGAAGTGGTTAGTTCAAGAGCTTGATGTGAGTGACTACTGTGTTTCAAAAGCTGGCCATAATGATGCTGTCACTGAGAAGGTGCAAAAGGTGAGTGACTGTGTATCTTGACAGGAGATCAGAAGGGTGACTGTCAGCAGAAATGTTGCTGAACCTGTGCTGGGCCAAAATGCACAGACCTGAGCTCTTCTCTGCAGCAGTGACTGTACCCACACATGGGCTTGCGCTGGCCATCAGGCATACGTAGAAAGGAATACCTGTGACCATATGCACTTGTGTCCTCCTCTGCATGCATATAAAGTGCACTGTACACCCACAGAGAAATCCCGCGAAAAGAAAGACCTTGTTTTTTGCAGTAAATTGTGAAGCTCATGGGCTTCAAACAGGCAATGCTTAACATTGTATGGAAAATTTATTGTTTCCCCCTGAGAATATTTGAAGTTGGAAGAGTCTTCTAGTTCCACATACTTCGGACTTAAGTTATTTGGAAGCTGATGTCATCATCAAATATACTCAGTTCATTCAGTAGCTTTTGTCTGTCTTTCCAGTTATTTTTATGGCATCTTTTACTCTCAGGATCCAACTACTAATATCATTTATGTTGCAACAAAACTTAAGAGTCTCTAACATAATGATAATGGAGATATATTTTGTCTGTCTCCACTCCATGTTGGGTTTTTGACCATTCTCATGTGTGGTGAATGTCAGCAGCTGGGCTTGGTTCTGCACTGGCCACACCCTGGAAACATTTTGAGACCTCCTGCAGAAATCTTGGTGCTTTCAGGACAGGGAGAAAGTGTTGATCATTGATTTAGTTTCAGTTTTCATTTAGGGAGGCCCATTAAAGGTAATACAGCCTTGAATCTTCCTGACACACTACATTAAGCTAAAATTCTAACAGTGGAGCCCAACACCTTGTGGAAAACTTGCTCAAAATGTTCCTCCTGGAACCAGCATGGGCTCTACAGTCTGTGTTGTCTATTCCCATCCCCTTGCTTTTTTGTGCCTTTGGGGTTGTTTTTTTGTTCAATCAATAAGTTCTCATCATAACAAAACTTCATCCTTAGTGCCCATTTGGTCATGAATTACCATTTTCAGAATCATAGATCCTACCAATTAGGATATTTAAGACAAATGTACTTAATTTAAAAGGAGAAAGTAATAAATAGGTAAGCCAGGTCCCCAGGACACCAACCCTGTATCATCATCTCTGAAGAATTTTTGGGAAAAAGAAACAGGTTAAGCAACCAACATCTGCAACATCTTGTACTTTCTGTATTCAAACACAGTTTTTTAACCCACAAAAAGGATTTTTTAGTTACCTCATAATTCGTTAATTCCACAAAAGAAGATTAGAACCTGTTTTCCCTTGAGTAATATAAAAATAGACTTCTTTGTGTGAACATAAAGCTGGCTTAAAAAAAAATTGGCTTATTTTATTATACTGAAAAAATCATCAGTTTGCAAAAGTCCAAGTCATGGTAAGGAATATTATGTGGTTTCAGTGTATATAGAAACCGTTAGTCAGTATGTATACAGGCAATATTTCATCTGTCATTTTTAGGTGACTTTTTAAAGGAGAAGTTTTGAAATACACATGTAAAAAGCTTATAAATCTTGTTGACTAATGCTTGTATTAACTGACTAATCTTAAATTATCTTGTTGAAATATACTTCATGATCACCTGATACTTACAACAGGTTTATTAATCACAATACTTTGATGAGCTTGTTGGGACATTTTTCTAATGCATCTAGGCTCTGCTATGAGTCTTATTTGTGCATATGTACAGTGTGATGGAGGTGGATGTGAGTGCTGTTGTCAGATAAACTTGCTTGCTTACTCAAACTGGACGCCAGGAACTTCTTTATAATTTTTGAGAAATATGTGAGCTAATGAATAAGTGCTTTTCCCTCAAGATATTTAGACTATCAATTTAAAAATCACACCACGCTGACCAAAAGGCTCTAAACAAAAAAAAGAAAATTAAAAAACTCCTGAGCCCTGGGACTCATGCCATGTGAGTGAGAACTTCGTAGCTGTTTCAGTATGCTGTGAGCTTCTACTAGCTGTTCTGGGAAAATGCTAAATATGTACAAGAGCAAGCCTTCTTGGTGTTGTAATGTGTCAGAAGTCTCTGGCTAGGATCCCACTGAGATTGTAATGTACTTTTGCTGTGACAAATGAGTTTATGAAAGTTTCTAGGGAATCTCTTCTTATTCACCTCTTCCTTTTGCAAAATAATTTTGATTATATTTGCACTTAGAGATGCATGAGCTTCTCTCTTCCTCATTTGCTTCTCTTCTAAATATTTTTTACGCAATGTGGGATTTTAAGAACTTGATCTGTCTAATCTTGAATGGTTTGAAATGTTGGGGATTTTTTGAAGAATTTAAGTTGAACTCAGTATTTGCATTCTGTTTAGAAAAGAGCATGCAAAAGAGAGCAGCAAAGGAAAAAAAGCAAAATTCTGATGAAGAAACTAGTGAAGGAAACTAATGAATACACAGAACTGAGTGGACATCCAGCTTGTGTTTGAAGTCTTAATGCACTGCATGGACTCTCATGTTTCTGTCCAGGGTTTCTTAAACTACACACCCTCTCAGAAGCCACACATCTATTCTACTTGCATACAGCAAGTCAGATACATTTGGCACATGTCTGATTTCTCAAATGCAGTGCTGGGGACACAGGAGATCCACCCCAGTATATCCAAGGCATAAAGCCTGGTGTAACTGAATGATGCACCACAGCACCTGTGTGCAGCCTGAACGGCTACCTCCATCCAGAAATCTCAGAAATTACTGGAAAAAAGACCTTCAGGTGTCTGAGCTCTTGCAACTACCTGTAAATTCTAGACCTGTTTATGAAGAGTTTACATACACCTAATTTGGCAGTAAAACGTTAGTTCGAATTTCTTAAAAGTCGTGAGAACTTTTGAAATTTTTTTGTAAGAGTTTGTGCCTGGATGTGTCTTTGATTCTACAAATGTTTTAAGAAGAATACAACAGTTACCTTGTTACTTTACCCAGCTATGTCCTTGGCTAATGATGGCCATATATCATTATGGTGTTGTACCACAGACAATATGGTCAGAAGGGACACTGAGAGTCATCTTGTCAAGTTCAACAGATTTATTTTTCATGGTATATTCCACAGGTAGCTGATTGAGTTATTTTCTTCCAGTATTTGAATGGAAAGCTTATGTTCAGAAGCTTAATGTCCAAAACTTTGAAAGCACATCCTGGTGACTAGGTTTATATGAAATCCCCTTCAGTATACGTCATATCCCATCCTTCCCCACCCTGAGAAGGACGAGGTTTCCTCTGGCTTTTCACTATGATAATATCAAGGTAAATCTAGTCATGCTCAGAAGTCTACAGCGTGTGAGGAGAGAGTGCCGTGAGACGGAGACCTTCCTCCTCTAGCTCTCTGCTCTCTCCTCCTCTTCCAGGCTAGCGTTTGGCCTCCTGGCTTCAAAAACTAGTGTTGTATTTGCATTTTTTAAGTTGAATCTGTTTATTTTGGCCTTCATGTTTCAGAGGAAATATCTGTTAAATTGTCTGCAGAATGGAGTGGTCCAGAAAATGAAGTAGCATTGTAATCGTAACAGTAGCTGGTGTTAAAAGAGAAGTGGAAGCTTTTTAGTCAGGTAGAGCGGGAGAAGCTTTATGACAGATGCAAGAAAAATTCTGTGATAATAATCAAGCAACCTGGAAACTTCTCAGTCATTAAGCAGCTGTGATACATCAGGGCCAGTAATTTTTAAGTTCTGTGTTTTAACAAGGTTTTGATTTATTTATTTACATATTTGTGAAAATAAACCAAGGATCAAAATATATGAAGAATAAATAGAAAACAGTGACGTTTCAGAGAGGATTTGACGTCAATGATATCATGCAGTAATGAAAACCCCAAGGCAACATAAAAGCCAGTGGTGCCAAGCTGCTGTTAAAATTACACCTTGTAGATCATGCGTTGTGCACAAGTGACTTGAACTCATGTGTGCTCTTGCATTACAAGGCATCCGTTAATGTTTTGAAATTACTTTGGGGATAATTAACATTAAAGGACAGGTCAAAGCATCAGGTTTAGGGTGAAAAACCTCATTAAAAACTTTGGTTTATTTCTAAATTTATTAGCTGCATCAGCAGGGGAATGCTGCAAAGGAACAACTGAGTATTCATTTCTTTCTAAAAGGTTTGTTTTCAAACAGTCTTATGTTTCTTTGAAAAAATCCAGGCTTTTTATAAACAGGATGGTGGCATTTCAATCATAGAAAAATGTTTTATATAGCTGTTGCATGGTCGTGTTTGATTGAGCTATGAAGTGAGTGATCCCACATCTTGTCGTGCACATGCATGGAGTCATCTTAACCTGGTTTATTTCAAACATAGGGAAATTGATCTTTCCTTGAGCACATTCAAAGATGGATCTGACCCTTACAGAGCATCTACTATAGCTACAACCAGTTGCTCTAAATGTTTCCAGAAGTGAGAAACATTTTCTAACATTTTTCCAAAGGCAGAAACAACATATGTGCTTTTCTGTTATGGAGATAATGAGAGACAAATAGTACTTTCTGAAATGTGTTTGGTCACCTCCATGGAGCTGTGCTGCACCTGGCCCAGCAGTTCCATCACACTGACTTTCCCGTTTTTTGAGTTCCTCACAACGCGAGGAATTTCCCTGGCTATTGGTACAGAAGCCTGTCATCGTCAGTGTTGTGAATGCCATTCACCAGCACTACTTCATATTAAGCCTGTGCAACAGGGAAGAATTCTTCCTGTTTTACAGGGGTTCACAGATGGTTTCACCCCAGAAGACATGAAAAGCTCATTTCAAACAGATACTAAGTTTAGATTAGCCAGTTCATAATACAATTACCTGCAAGATTAAACCATTCTTAGTGCTTTTTTAGATTAGAAACTAAAGTATACAGCTTGTGATAGTATAACAGCTCGAATGCAAGCTGAAAAATGTAGCTGTATTCGGTCAAACGCCACTGCAGGCAGGCGAAGTTAATGTTCACACAGTTTCTAACACAAGTTTACAACATTTCCTGCTCCAGCCGCAGCAGCAAAATAGATTTGACACACACTATTTCTTGCATTACGCCCAAGTACTTAGCTTCTGGAGTGAAGGGCTCATTTCTTGAAGTCTGTTCGAAAGCTAATATATAAAGATTTTTTTGTGTGTCGTGCTTCTTCGGCATTGGCGTTATTTTCTGCAAGGAAGGAGGAAAGAGACATTGCTGCGATAGTTTTGAGATATTTTTTTAATTGTGTTTAAAAAGTTGGAATGCAGTCTCTTTGGCTTTGATTAGGTTATTATGGAAAGGAAATACAGTTTTTTCCTTAACTCTCCAGGCCTAATTCTGATTTTCCTCTGGGAGTAAAAGCAACCTATGTGGATTTAATTCTATTGCTGTATTAACATAGGTGATACTAATATTAGGCCTACGGGTGACTTTACCATAGGTAATTGTTTTTTGTGGTATTTTTTTCAGTCTTATGAAAATTCTGATTTGACTTTTAACACTGTGCTTACTTGTAGTACCTTAATGAGAAAAATTTTATTGCAGTATAAACTTGCTTTTGCAGTAAAAATATCTATAATTCATCAGAAGCAACGTTAGGTGTGGACTTTGCTCTTTCAGTGGTGCACATACTTCAGTCAGGATAAATTTCAGAGGGATAGTTTAAATGTTGACATTTGTAGTGAGGTGGGTGTCCATCTCTTCTCCCAAGTAACAAGTGATAGGACAAGAGGAAATGGACTTCAGTTGTGGCAGGGGATGTTTAGACTGCATATTAGGAAAAATTTCTTCACCAGAGAGGTTATCAAGCATTGGAACGGCTGCCCAGGAAAGTGTTTGGGTCACCATCCCTGGAGGTATTTAAAAGACGTGTAGAAATGGTGCTTAGGGACATGGTTTAGTGGTGGACTTGGCAGTGTTAGGTTAACAGTTGGACTCAATGATCTTAGAGGTCTTTTCCAACCTAAATGATAGCATGATTTGATAATTATCAGAAGGATGGTCTTCAGCTCAAGTTTAAGATTCTTTATCAATGTGCATGTAATTGGTGACACACTGAGTACTTCATTCAGTTGCCTAAAATATGGATATCTAGTGACATTTGGAATGTCCCAGAGTATCTTAAACATCTGTGTAGCATTGATAGGTAGGACTCATGATCTCCAGGAGACTTGCAGCCTTCTGATGCAGTAGCTGGAGGCTGAACATACTTTAAGGTACCTTACATGATAGCTAGCAACAGAATTACATCCAGATGGGTAAGGTCACCATGCAGACCTTGTCATACTCACTCAATTATCCTGAAGGTCAAATTGGTTCACCGAAAAGTCTATGTCAAGGGTGGAAGTTAACTAAATATAAACATCTAGTTACGTTTGAGAAACCCTAGGATATCCAGTCCATCAGCATGACACTTACATGGGGGTCCTTCAGCACAAGAACGAACTCTGATCTCCTGCAAGTCTAACGAATGGAGACACATTTATAGCAACTGAGGTGCCATTCATTTTTTCTCTGTGCGTTTATTGCCATCTAACCATGATATCTGGATCATGCCTGTATCTTCTGATCTTGGTTGCATAATTCAAGATCTTGAGGGTTTATTTTTAAATTATGAATCTGACATGCCTCTCACTGACATACACAGAAGAGCCCTAAATTGAAATCTGAACAGATAAGAAAAATGCTACCCCAAGAGATATATTTTGTTGAGTCATGTTTAAACTGCCTTCCAAAAAATCTTATGATTTAAGAAAATGGCCAGAAGGAATATTTTAAATCTATATCAAAGATGAAAGATCATGATTACTAACAATAGCAACAAGCAGATACATAATCTGCAGTACAGATGCTGCGTATGAATGGTCAAGATTCTTAACAGTCAATATAGAGAGACCCTTTTCTAGAATGCTTTTACATTGGCACAGGGTGTAAAAGTAGGGGCAGAAGAAAACAAGCACATTTGTTAAAGATAAATGTATCAATGGATACTGGGACAAATAGAAAAATACTACGCCTGGTGCTAAAAGTCCCTGTCCTGCACTAGAGTCCGAGGAAGTGTTTTGTGTGCTGCCCCTATTCTCATACCCTTATCTATACTGCTATTATTGAAAGCTTTCAGACACAAAGGGCAGATGGAGAGTGGCTGGGACATGCTGTTATACACAACGCGGATCATTTCCTAATTCCTAGTTTAAAATATAAAACTTGTTAAACATATCTCTAAAAGTACCTGCTCTTCAGGGGACCATAGACAGCTAACCAAGCTACAGGTATCTGTGTTACAGTTGCGTAAAGGTGAACCTTCCACCTCATGTTTCAAGCATGAAGAGAACGAAAGAGTTGAATTGGGCTATAGTTTACCTTGTGGCAATAAAGAGCAAAGCAACAGCTAATGAAGAGTGAACATTGCCTGAACAATTGGTGATTCCTACGTTTTACGTGCATAGAACAGGATACCTATTGATTAGAGTCTTTTTTTCTGTTGCAAAAATACATTCCTTGTAAAAAAAATAGTCCTTTATTGTAGGAAGTATATTTAGAACCCACCAAATTACGGTTTGCATCAGTAGTATAATAACCATAAATGAGATGCTGTGATTTTCTGAGATGTGAAGCTGCTAAATAAAAGGCATTTGACGCTCTAAATTGGAGAAACATGGATTTGATGGATGGACCACTCAGCGGATAATGAATTTATTCAATAAAAGATAACCTGTGGGGAAGAAGGTGATTTGCGTATGATTTCATAACTTTCATATGGGGCTGTTTGAGATTCTCCTGGGAAGCTGGCGAGGCAACTGAGGGATGCTGGGTCAGCAGCGCACACTCTTCTGTGCGTGGTTGAAAAGAGGGATTTCATAGGGAGTGGTAGTTGCTAGACTCTCTATCTGCAGTGCTGATTATGTGTTTGCTACACTGCCTGGAATAGACAGCAAATCATTGGAAACAATTTCTCAAGGTTAGTAAATGCCAGATACTACGTTTGTTCCTTGTCTTTTTAAGGGTTTTTTTCAGACGCAAATGGAATGAGTGTGTTATAGTAGTTCAACTCCCATCTCCTCACATTATTTAGGTTTTCAGACATTTTCTCACACGCCATACCTGAAACCCTTGTTTTACAGGGCTCATGCTGTCACCCAGATGAATGGAAGAGAACATTTTTGACCAGTGGCTATTCTGTTGACCTGCGTCTAGAACAACAAGTATGGACCACAAAAGATGTTCTAATAAAACATGCCATCTTTTCAGAAAGGCTTAGCACAAAGGGTAGCTTGGATGCTTGGCTCCACTAGTGCAGTAAAATTGCATTTGACATCTGTTTAATACAATTACATGGAGCTTAAAAGTGAAGGGCGAGCCTGAGGATTCAAGCTGATGGAAACCTGCTGCCAATGCAGTGTGTGTGCTCTTGTAGTTTATTAATCTTGTCAGTTGTTATTACCTTTTTATCTGGATCCTGTTAACTTAGCATTTGTATGTAACTCATGGAAAAGATCCACTTTTGTTTTCTTTGTTCAGATATGAGAAGTCTGTTGGCATGAGTCTTCAAAGGCATTAAGTCAGTAGCATCATGGAAATTTGGCTATGTTTTGAGCACTTGAGTAGCTATAAAAATTAGACTAGGTTATTTTAACAGGCTATTGTTCCACAATCTATCTCATATTTCTTTCTATGTTTTTTTCTTTTTTCTTTTTATAACTTTCAAGTCATTTAAAGCTACTTTACTTTTGTTCCAAAGTTCAGTAAAAGCTGTTGCTTACTCTGCGGGACTTTGTAGTTTCAACATTATATCTCCACTAGATATGTCAACAGTACATAGAAACACAATCCAAACAGCTGAGGCCTTTGTGTATGGAGGAGTATCGTTCTGCAACAACTTCTCTTACCTTCATTTTCTTAGAACAAAATGAAAGAATTAAATATGCTTATGCAACAGAGAGCAAAATAGCAGAAGACATTGATTTGACCCTCTATTTCTTTTACTGCTCTGATTCAGTTACACTTGATTTTTTTGTATCTTGTTGGATGATCTCTTTGCTGTGGACCCTTGGCAAGTGTTTACTGTCATTTAATCTTTACATTTCCTCCCTTGATCTTCCTGGCAGGAATAGATGCTTACATTCACATGTCCCAAAGCAAAGCTATGATCAGCACTAATCCATGCTGCCAGAGAGTTCTTCACTGCAGAATCACACTATATTCATGCTGAGTATCTTTACAATCTTTCCTTTGTGAGCTCTCCTCTCTCATCTTGCTGTTATTTCAGGGACCAAAGTCATGCCTTCATCTCTTACTATCAAAAATATTCTTAGCTTGTGCAGTGTGTGAAAGCATTTTATTACCACTTTCAATACTTGAAGATAATCACTGCTGTTTTGCGTTTTGTTGCTATTATGTAATATTATGTAAGAAGAAGCTTAGTAATGATTTACTGAATTATTTTTATGTATTTTTAAATGAGCCTCATATTTTGTGTCAATAATCCATATAATTCACTCTTATCAGTACTATCCTACATACTGTGCTACCTCTAATTTCTTTAAGCTTGATTTCAAGGCTATCTTTAAAAGAAAATGGCCTAAAGACTTTCTGGGGTTGAATTTG
The DNA here is from genome assembly GCA_011057875.1 of Pterocles orientalis. Classification (NCBI taxonomy): domain Eukaryota; kingdom Metazoa; phylum Chordata; class Aves; order Pterocliformes; family Pteroclidae; genus Pterocles; species Pterocles orientalis. The sequence continues at coordinate 269,455 of WKFP01013756.1, forward strand.
TCAAGGTTTTTAAAGTGAAAAATGAAGTTAATTTTTTTCATAGCCCACACAGGGGCTCCATGAACATAGTGCTGTTCTCTGCGGTCCACCGCCAGCACAGCAGCATTGAGTGTCTTCTCATCGGGAGCTCTTCTCAGAGTGATGCTCAGGGCTGGCAAGTTAAGCCAATAGGCTCTCACCCACGCTGTTCATAACTTGGTTGGAAGCCTACAAGATAGAAAATGAACTGGAAAAACATGGATTTGATATCCTTAAATATTTTGAGATTGTGATTGCTGTTAATGTCATATCCAGGCCTGTGATACTCCATCCAAGACCATGCTGCCTACGTGTAGAACACGTTCCGGGCACATTCAAGGAACCACAGCTTGCCTCCAAAAGATTACCATCTAAAGTCTGGTTTCTTGTCTTTGATTTAATAATTTAAAATGCATTTTTTATCAATGGGAGGATATTTTAAGTTTTACGTTTCATTTCAATCATTCTTTGGGGTTGCAGTCTCTCAGTTTTAACTGCTATCAGTAATACATCGCTACTTATGTCACACATTATTTACTGTGTGATATGGGTGAACAGTCTTATTTAACTGAAGTCAGACCATATTGTCTTTTATAATAATAATATTTAAACTATTATCACATTACTTAGGTTAGATTTTTAAGGAAGACTGTAGAAGGTGCAAAATTTGAGGATCTTCTGAAAAATTTCATTAAGGACATATTTCCATCTTTTGCAGCTCCACACCCTTGGAAATATTTCCTTAGGGTCCTGTCATTTTTGCAGCCCTCATAACAGAAAGCTTGTTCTTGGTTTCAGACCTGAGTCGTTTCCATGCACACATTCATTTGACTTCAAAGTTTGTCTTGCATCACTGGCCCTCATGTACAAAAGTACTTATTATTTCAAATACTAGAGGTTTCTCAGAAGAGGCTGTAAGCTTTACTAAGAAAGTAACTGTCCTTCATAAAAAACAGCTGATCAGTGGTGTGCTGTGTTTACTACTGCTGGAAATGTCATTCAAAGCACTGTAGCAGGGATGCTAATGGGAAGAGGGAGATATCTGGCTGAAACACTGTCCTCAGCATCTTCCCGAGACACTTACTTATTGAGCACCGAGGTGTGTGGTGTATAATCTTTTATTTCTTCTGGATTTGTTTCTATTCCTAGACTTGCAAGGACCAACAGTAGTGGGAAATGGCTCCTCTGTGTTTTGGTACTCCACTGATGTCATGTAACCTAATTGATACTCAGTATAAATCCTGAGCTTTGCTTATTGTGATTCACATTGCCCGAGTTCCCATTTCATTTAAATTTTCATGCTTTTTCATACCATTTATTAGAGACATTCTGTTTTGGTTTTTTTTTTTAATTTCCTTAGGTCTACAAATAATTTCTTTGTTGGTGTGGTGATGAAGATAAACTAGCTATTCTTCTGTGACAGATTCTTTGAGAAATTTATTTTGGACATTGTATTGCAAATTATATTGTTATGCCTGAAAAATCTCTGGTTAATTCCACAGGAAGTTTTGTGGACGCTTGTGAGCTAGTTTCTGTGCAGTCAGCCTGGGTAATGATAGTAGTGTAGTTGTGCCAGGCTACAGCGTAAGTATGAGATACTCAGACTGTCTGGAAAGCGGGGTGAATAATGGCCCCGCTAGCCTGAGCTAACCTCTGTGCTTCTTTGGCTGCACTTTGTCAGAAGGTGAGCTGGCTTGTTTAAAGCTGCTCTTGGCAGGCTGGAGTACGCTACGGACTCACTGTCACACCTTTAAGTGCAGTAAAGGCCCGTCTTTGCTATGGCTTACTGCAGTGAACACATCGTGTTTCTGAAATGTTGGGTTTGGTACCAAAAAGGCGCAGGTTTCCCTTCAAACTCTTAACCTTAACTTAACCTCTAATCAAGAGCAAAACTCTTATTCATTACAATCGGAATGGGATGTCACCTTACAAATGTGTAACTCCTGTTTCTGCGTCTCTTAGCAAGTGTAATGCATGTAGGGAAACTTCACATGAACCCTCTCTGCATCGCAATAGCAGTCGGAAGGGATCTGCTTATGCCTCTTTCCTTACTGAACCAATGGGACTGAAAAAAATACAGTTCATACGCCCTTGTGCTTGATAAGGAAATGAACTCAGAAGGATGGAGTTGTGTGAGCCTAAAAGGTTGGCTAAAGGTTGGCTGTTTCCTCTGACACTTTTAAGATGAAAGAGCAACAAGAAAGCTAGTGTGTCTCTGTCTGGCACACTAAAATCCTATTGATTAGGGTATTGTTACAGTTAAATGTTCAAGTACTTGATCTGAACTATGCTGTATGTCTCCGTTACTGAAAACAGGGCAATTGCTTCAGTCAAAAGCGCACACATTCAGTTGATGATTAGTTACAATACCAGAATTGATGGCTTGTTTATCCAAATGTTTTTACAAATTCTCTGGTTTTCAGTTTTCCTTTTGCGGTAGCTGTTGCCTCTGCTGTAGAAATGAGGTTACAGAAATGTGGTAACTATATAAATGAGGGAGAGAGCCTATGGTGATACTGATGCAAAATATGCAAACAACTTCGGCTAAACATAGCTTTACCATGGTTTTGTTATATAAATGTCAACTTGAAATTAAATGTTATGGAAACATTTCTTTTATCTTTATGGACTCTCCCAGCTGCACAGTTACAGTTTTCTCAAGTACAGTTTACATTTATCATGTTGTTTAAATCTATCATATACATTCAACATGCACAGAAGAATTTTTTTAAAACAAGCTGTTTGCGTTTGTGCAGTAATTACCCACGGTCCAGCTTCAATCTTCTCATATGCAAGAGAAGTTTGTGCCGACTCCAGGGAGACCAGGTTTGACTGATGCTGGTAGCAGCAGTTTGATTTTTCCAGAGACTAATGAGCTGAAGACTTCTTACGCACGTGTTTTCCTGGACTTACACTGTATGATTATTTTACAAATCATGGGCAAATTTTGCAGTATATTGGCCAGTTAGGCTTTTTTTATTATTATTGGATATTTTGCAATGCCATTGCAAAGATTTCATTTTAGCCCTTATTTTTCTCCATACATCTGATTTGAGACTTACCTAGTAACTCAAATAATAAGAAAAATAGCAATTTTAAAATAGAGTTGTGTTGTCCCGACCAACTCCTCTTATCAGGCAGGTTGCAAATAAGGTGTCCCTCTATGTAATAACAATATGTTATTGTCCTTGTGGTGCAAGGTGTGAATGTGAGCGTCTATTATGCAGTTAAAGCATTAGAGTAGCTCAGCCTTATAGCATAAACCATCTCCAGTCAACAAATCTGGTCATGAAGCTACAGAAGCAGGCAGAAGGAGATTATTCCAGACACATCACCTCGCTGTGAATCATAAAAAAATAGACATGGGCATTCATTAATGCTGCCAGCCTGCTTGGCCTGGCATGGGCTGGGTTCAGTGGTCATTGGATTAGAATTTGGAAATTAGAGCTCACTTCTGTCTGTATCTTCCCTAGCTCCTGAGAAAAGTTTTATATAATAAGGACTTACAAAGTCAAGATGCAAACAGAGCAGATGAACAAGAATGGTGATCTAACTGCCCCTCAGAATACCAACAGAGGTATAGTAATACCAAATACTAGGTTTAGTGAAACAAATTAAAAGATACTTCTTCACAGAACTCAAACTTTGTAAATCATTCATGGTTTGTGTATGCATGCTGAAAATACACGTGGACTCCAGAACTGTGATTAGGCAACCTGATAGCAGCACAGCCTGTCCAGGTCCACAGTCTGAGGTTTGGGAAGCCCCTGAGCCCCAGCCTGCTGGTGAGGAACTGGCTTGCCACTTCCACAGGGGAAGACCACTGCTGCAAGGGCTGGATAGGCTTTGGTCTGGTCCTCTGTGATCATCCAGGTAGTTAATGGCAAGCCACCACATTGCAAAGTTTGTTCTACGACAAAGCAGACTTGCATGGACTTTCATTACTAAGTTTACATTTTTTTTTAATTCTGACAAATTAAAAAAAAAATAGATACTTTAAAAAACTTTGAGATGCTTCATTTAGCTGTTAGCTGATGCACAATTCAACCAGACAAATTCTTCCTGGGGCAATACACAGCAGATTGTAATAAGACAGCAAAATTGAAAATATGGGAACAAATCAAAATTGTCATTTTTACCTTCAGTCTTTATAAGTGTTTTCTATCTAAAGACATTCTCATTTTATTTCTTCCTGCTATTGCAAAATTGAATTTTTCAAAAGAAGCTTCGATAATACTGTCATGTCCTCAGCAAGATGACTAAAAGTGAAACTCAGGCATAAGTGCTTCAGTTGGCAGCAACTGAGCAGGAGGATTTTGAAATTTTTCTTTTTGTCCATGAAGCAAAATCGACCAAATACTTTTGGTTCCTCTCTCCCCTTTCCTCTGAAGCAAAGAGCTGTGACAACAGCTGGGGACAGGCCACTAGATGCACGCAAGGCAGCATCTAAAATCATATCGAGAAAGTTTTCTTAGATGCCTGCATTTTACTTCTTACTGGACACCAATTGGTCAATCTGGAGTATGGAAAACTCAAGATTTTTCCCGATCAAATTGTCAGGGACTCAGAAGGTATTTTGACTTTTGACTTTTCGTTGCAGCCGGGCCATGGTCTGCCCGTGGCAATCACCTAATCCTTTGTGTATGGTGCTTGCAGGTGCAGGGCCCTGTGGATGGGCTGTGCTCTTCCCAGGTCCCAAAGGCATGGAAGTTCAATCTCTTGGGGTGTGGCACTCACTGGTACCATTCAGAAGCCCAGATAAGTGACCCCGTGGTCACTTCCAGTCCTAAGCTCTAAGAAATATGTGAATATTCATTTTTTAAGGAATTCTCTTTGTTTACCTGCATACTTACAAAAGCCTTACAGCCACTGCTGGATACATGTGCATTACAGCACACTGGCTGAAGTAGCCTTTTCGTCTTTCAAACAGATCCTGTAGGTATCTCCATTCTTCTTCTAAAGCCAAAAAGCTAATAAGGTAGGTGGGTGCAGCATGCGACCTGCTGGGCCGTGGGCACAGGGAGAAGAAACACATTGTGGAAAGATATCCCACAGCCTGCTAAAGATGTGATAAATACATTTCCCAATGAAAGTGCTGTACTACTGGACATCTGAATCTGTGCCTGGTCATTTGATTACTGGCTTGAACCTCAACAGTGCTCCACAGGTGAACTAGGGCTCCTGATTATGTCTGCTGCTCAAAATGTCTGTTCAGGGCTTCTGTACCTGAAAGTAGCAGCTAATAGCTGGAAAATTCTTATTATATTAAATAATAATTTATATAATCAAGATATCATTAACATGCATCCTGTTTTTTTACTTCAGTAGAAGTGGCCCAGGTTTGGTAGCATACTTTGCATTTTCAGTAGTACAACATAAACCCCTCTGACAAACTAAAAGTAGGAACAGGTTAAGTCAAGTTATATACAAAGTAAACCATGTCTATTGTTATAGTAAAAACAGCATTTTATCTTTCTTCCTTTCTGGGTTGCAGGAAAAATAAGAGGCAAAATAAAAGGAATGAGAGTGCCAAGAATAGCAATCTAGATAATGAGGATACTAGAGACAACTGTGAGACTGTTTTAGGTTGAGAGGCCTTGATATCTGACCTCAGTACTTCAGTGTTAGGTTTACAGATCTTCAGCTGAAAGGTACAAACTAAATGAGGTGATTGGGGTAAGGAAGCAATAGCTATAAGAAATTAGCACCAGGAGGACAAGAATGCAGACCATCCTGTCATTCCAGCCCATCAAGCCCACTCATTCTTCATCTAGTAATTGGTGATTATACTTTGAGGAGTAATGTGGTGCTCCGTGTTTCTTATGTAAGAATTGCAACTTGATATTAAGAAAAAAAGTCATAACCGTGTGGGTAGTTGGGTGTTGTGCCAGGCTGCCCAGAGAGGCTGTGGAGCCTCCTTCCCTGCTGACTTTCACCACTCAATGGGACACAGCCCTGAGCAAGCTGATGTAATTGGACTTGCTTTCAGCAGGGGGTTGGACAAGATAGCTGCTGGAGGTCCCTTCCAGCCAACAGGAAACCATGATTTTTATTCATTCCATTCATAAAAGAAGCCAGTGTAACTTTAGTTTTGTTCGATTATTTTAACAGATGGGTCCTCAGTTATTTATTTGCCTGTGATTGTCTTAGCTTGGTGAAGCTCTGAGCACACTGCAAAACTCTATTTTATACTGTTTTATAAGGAGGTTTGACTAAATAATCTTGTTAAATTAAAATGAGTTTATATTGCTTTGATGTATCAGTTGATTGGGTTACTTTTTCATCTGTGTGCTCTCACATGGCTGGTTGGATATTGTTGCATGATTTTTCAGTTAAATCAAGGTGCCTACTCCTGCTCAGTATTTATTCTTTAAATCTGCATAAATAAATGCTCATAACAGATCACAAAATATATGAAAAGAAGATTCAGCTAGCGGAACTTGTTTTTTACAGAGAAATATATACAACATTTTTGGCTCATCCTGAATCCACTCTTTCACTTGTCAAGTTTCCTGAGCAATTAGGAGACAAGCAGGCATGCATCTCTGCTGGAAGGAGGAAAACACGGCTCTCACTGCAAGGAGGTGCAGTCAGCTGGTGTGTCTCAGCTAAGAACGATTCCTGGCTGTGTGAGTTCTCTGTTTGGGTCCCATACATAGCTTAAGTCCCTCCTAGCCTAGAAAAGACCAATTCTCAATTCTCACAAGCTTCTCATGTACACTTGAGTCACCTTTTTGAAGAGAGTTAAGCATTTTAGACTCTCATAGACTCAGAATTTGCAAAAGCCCTACAGTGCCTATCCTGGACTAGTTTTTAATGTGAATCTCTATGAATTGCAGGAGGCCAAAACATCACGTATCTCTGCTCTTCATTGTTAACATAGGGAAACAACATTACTCTCTCATGATGGAGTTGTCTGGACTGAGTACACTGAAGGCTGGAAGATGCTGGTGGTAGGAGCCGTAGAGGTACAGCAGAGAGATGTTCCGTCCGCACTGGCACAGCCGAGAATCATTCTTAGTTGAGATACACCAACTGCACCTCCTTGTAGTGTGAGTGTTGTTTTTCTCCTTCCAGCAGGTATGCATGCCTGCCTGTCTCCTAGCTGTGGGAAATGGCAATCGTGTTCACGAAGGCATTCCATGCAGCTACTGAAGGCTAGTACTTTGTATATTGAAGCTCCAGAAAACTGACTTTAACTGTGTGGTTAACAAAGGGATCTACAGGGCTTCTGTTCCAACCATGAGGCATGCAGTCAGTGTTCGGAAGTGTGTACGCACAATCATGTCTAATTAAACTGTGCACATAGATCATTAGACTCATAGAATGGTTTGCGTTGGAAGGGATGTTTAAGGACCATCTAGTCCAATTCCCCTGCTGTGTGCAGGGACATCTTCCACTAGATCAGGTTGGTCAAAGTCTCATCCAGCCTGACCTTGAAGACTTCAGTAAGTGCTTACCGGATCAGCATCTGTGAAAGGAAACTGATCTGCTAAAGTCAAATCCGTATAAAGTTATCTCTGTGCCTGTAATATGTCTTAAAAATGCAGACTTGTTTCACGCTACTTTCTGAGCATGACCATTTTGGCAAAGAGTGCGAGTCACTGTAAGATAAAATGTTGGAAAGTGAAAGCACCTTCATGTGTTATTTCAAACAGACAAGCAGCAGCTTTAATGTGCTTAAGAAGTTCAAAGGGCAAGTTTTTCCCCATATGGAAAATAAGTGATCATTTTGTGTATTTAACATTCTGCATATACATAATAGTTGTTCCAGAGCCTTTGCAACTCAGCATTTAATAAAATAACTCATTATCGAAACAGAAATATTATTGTTGCCAAAGCGACGTTTAAGCATACCGTTGGCACACAGAAGCCAGACGTGTGAGCTGCAGCCGACTTCCTCACAAACATCACAAGAGAGGCAGGTCCTACTGTCGGCACACAAGCTGCTGCCCTTCCACGCTGCTGGGTGCTGCCACTGCTTAGCAGCGGTGCGTTGTAGGGGCTTCAGAATATCCTGTTTGATGCACAGAAGAGCTTATGTAGCCCTCTTTCCAATTGCAGTGATTATGAGATAAAAGACCCTGAAAAGTAGAGGAAAATGAGTCACATCCTTGGGCTTTGACTGGAGAGGCTCAGGCAGAATGAAGCCTCATTTTGGAAAGGGTTACATCTTGCTTTAGGTCACCGCAAGAGCTGTTCTGTTCTCAAAGCAGCAGCTCTTTGTTGTACCACCTCAGCAAGGCCTAATGCTTGATAAAGTGCATATCTGCTCTTTGCTGTTAAGCACTAAGAAACTTAAGGCATACAAGGACACAGCTGGACACCCCACTCCCTCCCAGGTTTGACACTTTGCACAGCTTTCATGTTGATACCACACGTATGAGCATAGATCCCCATGGAGAGAAAAGTGTTGCTATCAATATATTAAACCCCAGAAATTCTCGTCATTATTTGAACACTTCAAGATGGGATTCTACTTCTTTTGCAATCTGACATAGTCCTGCAATCCTGGTCTGTTAGTAGTGCTGCCTAACAAAAAAAGGCACGTCAGATTCAGAAAGCACAGAAATTATCTAGATTAAGGAAGACAAGACTAATGGTGTGGTATAAAACTGAACACCCTTGAGCTAAAGTGCAGTGATTGATTTTCAGAAGTTTAATACTAACAATGCATTATGCGGGAAAAATATTCTGTGTTCCATTTATATCCTTGTTTACTACCGGGAGAAAACTGTAGGAAATTAACGGGATTTTCTTCACACTGGTGATGTTTATGAGTCAGCTCATAGTTCGCAGTAAATTACATACTTCCACTGAAGTCAACTGTAGGGTTTCAGTAAAGACCAAAATCCAGCTATTAGGTAAAGGAGTAAATTAAATTAGAGAAAGAAGACCTAGATCTTGGTACACTGAAGAATTTTCAAAAAACATTTATTCTTGATGCCATTGTGACGTTATTGTGGCAAGTTTAATGAGCCCTGGCATTTGTGGGTGCTTAGATTTCTGTGGTAGCTGTGAGGGGTGTTGGGTCTATAAGGTAGCCTGGACTTTTAAATACTGTTGTAATGCTTACCATGTTATGAAATTCTGTCATGAATATATGGTTTTGTTCAGGACAGACTTACTCTTTTATTCCTTATTCTCCTAAATGGAGTGTTTAAAAATATTATTCTGTATTTCAGTATATTAAGAGGTGCTAAATTGTTCCTGTCTTAATCAGCCTGCTCAGTGAAGGCATCGTAAAGTGAGCAGATTAACTGGTATTTGTAATTTTTAATCATTTTTGTGCCATTCCTCCCACAGCCATCACAGGCTGATATAGTGCTGTGGTATAATATACATCAATTACATGCAGGAACACTGACATTTCCACTTAAAATGTCTTTTTCCATTAAAAATGAAAGCACCATTTATTGTCTTATCCTGTATTTTGGTAACACGTGAGACTTAATAGTATTTAGTGACAGCAAGTAACCTGGAATCCCCGTGCAAAGCCAAGTATCCCATAGATTCTTCATCTATATCACGAAAGTGAACATTGCTGCCATAATAATTGTGTTATTTTGCAGTCTGGAAAGCTATTTTTGGAGGATTGGTGGGTACTACTTTGTTCACATGTGTGGAATAATAAAAAATTATAGAGGTAGCCAGGGATTACTAAGAGGCCTCCTTGAGGGATACAGCGAAGGGGTGTTCCTTGTACTCATGTATTGCAGCAGTGTGTTTGCATTATTATATTTGAGTGGTCCTTTCCCCTGGAGAAATCTTTTAATTCTCTGTGTTACTGGCCATACACCACTGAAAAACGGTTTTAAAACCAAAGCAAAATCCAATATATGTGATACTACTGGAGAAAAATAGGATAAATAAGGAGATTGATTTATGTTCCAGAGCTCATCAACAGGATGGAATGTTTTAAGTGAAAATGCACAGCTGATCCTTGCCCACAGTATCAACCAGCCATAGTCATGTTGCGCTAGTTGTCTTAATCCCAAATGTTGCAAGTAGTTTAATCCCAATTTTTTTGTTAAAATATGTCAAGCAGGCACCTGAATTTGAATGATTTAGTTTTCACTAGACTTTGCCTCCATCCTTACCTCCAGCTGAGATGTAAACCACTATTAAAATATCCTCATTGATCATAAATTACAGCTCATATTTTAAATATGTTCATTTGATAGTCCTTGGGCATGGACTTAAGTGTAATAATGGTTTTTCAACACAATAGCTTGACATCCAGAAGTACCTCTCTATAGTAAAATATGTACTAGAAAGTCCATTAACAAACACCATTCAGATACATGCTAACTCCCAGACCATACCCAGGAATTGTCTAGGAACGCATTATTTGGTGCAGGCCAAAAGGATGCTCCTGGCAGTCATCACAATGTAAAGATGCAGACCATCAGGAGCCATCAGGAGCAACACTGCTGTTCCCTGGCACGATGTGATTTACCAGGGGTCTATCTGAGTCACACTGAGAGGGATTCAATCCAGAAGCTGAGTTAGACAGGCTTTTATCCCCAACCCAGGGTGGTTTCTACTTAGTTTTGGCAGCCAAAGTGGTGGCACTGTTGACCACTGATGGACAGTTAGGTAAGAAAGGTGAGTGATGTCTGGCCCCGTTACAATCGATCATGCCTTAGCTTCAGCAGAGCCAGAGCTGCACTCTAAACCAGAGTTTAACTAGTTAGAGTCTAAACTCCAACCAGAGCTGCATTCCCAGCACTCAACAAAGGAGAGACTCTTACTTGTGGCATTAAAAAATACGCGGCAGTCCTACAGTTCTTCTGTTCTTTTGATTTTGCTCTCTTAGTTCATAAAAACAACCATGTGGTAGTGGCAGTATTTCTGTCTTAAAATCTGAAGACTTGAAAAGCTGATTTTGAAGTGGATTACACCAGTGATTATCAGAACACGTTTCTTTCTTACACATCAACCCATTTTGTGTATTAAGGATTGTTTTCCTGGTTAGCAAGAGATCCGAGTACCATGTGTTAGCAAACAGAAAAACAGAAAAAGGTTATTTGACTATTTCCCTTTGCCCTAGATTGTGGACAAGGTTAGAATAAATAGATGGCAATGGACAAATGATTTTACAAAAAAAAAGATTATACTGAGGTTTTCGTTGCACCAGCCTTTTCATTTTCTCCATTCAATGGTAGTAAAATTTTTATCTTAAGTTTGTGTATGTTCTAAAAAACTATATGAATGCTGCAACCAATGCTCAGTGATAAATACAACATAGTTTCTATTAATATTTTAAATTAATTTGCTTGGGAAATATCTATGGGGAAGCAAAAATTGCAGATGAGCTACCAGACTTGTCATTGGGACTTAGGGCTATTTGATACAAAAGAAAAATAATACCTACAGACTTGTCTAAATACAGACTTTTTTTTTTTACCAAATTAAAGTGTTCACATTTGAAAATTTTTATCTACAAGAAGACCTACTCTTTGGATGTGATAAATGGAACATTTTGTCATTTTCCACAGATTTAAGGCACCCGTAAGTGCAAACAAAGATCCTGGGATGCAAATCAGTATCACGCTTCCCAATCTTTAAAATAGTTAGAATCTGGAAGAACACGTGCTTTCTTCTTATTTTTGTGTCAAAAATGCCTCTTGTTGAAGCCAATGAAAACCTTTTGGAAAATATCTAGGTCACAAGTATCTCTGAGCATTAAACCCATCCGAACAGGCATTCTGTTTTCTTTTAAGTTGATGTGCTTGCTCAAGGAAGCCTGCTTTATAGATCCCTGGAGAAGTTTACCTTGATGTTTGACTTTGTTTATGATGGAATGGATTATCAAACAGGCATTTAATGACACTTTGATTAGTGTCCCATAGGTATGTCAGCTATTTCATTTCTTTGGTTTTGATTACATCTCATTACAGCTTTTTCATTGCTTTGTCAATATAAGCCAAATACAACCACTTAGCAGACACTGCTAAAAATATGACTGCTTAAAAATAGGACAGAAAAGGTCAATTTAGGTTGACAACACTTTTTTGATACTGCAAGCTTAAACTCTTTCATACTTGGTGAACTGTTCTAATTTTTAGTGTGAGCAAACAAACATCCTGTAGGGGAATGAAAAATAAAATATTGCTTAAATAAAATTTATTCATCAGAGCCTGACAAAACTCACCTTTCTAGTTGCTGTAAAACCAAGTTCAATTCTTAAAAAATTTCAGACATGAAATTCAGTTTCAATATGTATATTTTGGTAAACAGTAACAATGAATCCAAAGAAAGAGTGTATAAAAAGATGGTATTGCTGCAAATTTATTTTTTTATCTCAAAAATTTTTCATAAAGTTTCTTTACCCCATTTATTTTTGCTCTTTAGGACAATGAGGTCTTTATACTCCACCTCTCCACAGACAGGGCTGTTGTGTTGTTTCAGGGTAGGAGGCAGCGCTGTATCGAGCTCTTAACATGTTACACTCTTCCACTTGAAGAAAAGGTTGAAGTGCAAGTCATTTTAAAGAAAGCCTACAGGAGAAATTTATGAGCTTTTTCTATGGGAGAGCACTTATTCTCCATGCAGCTTTTGTCAAACATTTTTAAAAAATTGTAATAGCCTTTGTCATATCTCATTTTCTTGCATAAACAAGTCACATTGAAACTATAAATGATGGAAAATTTAATCCACATGGCTTGTACTATCAAAACTGTTAAACTGTATTATTTTCCACCATGTCAGCAGTGCATTATCTGTTTTATAGAAATGTTGAAAAGATTACTTTTTAAGGGACATACCACAGGACCTGCATAAGTGTCCTCCTCACGCCTGCACGAGCTGGCGTTTTCAGTTTCAGTTCTTCCTGAAGCCAGGAAAATGTTTGTGTTTGTTTCTCTGCATCCTGTTGGAGAGGATATTTCCATCTCTCTGCTCAGACACCAGGAAGCACACTGAGGCTGATGAGACCTGTCAGGTTTCTGCTGCCTTCTTGTCTTGACTATGCACGTCTTCTCCAGGATGCAGCGTTGTACACCAGCTCTCCGTCCAACAATATGCATACTTTCTGCCCTGTGGGATTTTAGTGCCTTGCAAATCATCTGTGTCTATAGCAGTAACTCCCAGTCTGGGAGATGCTGTTTCTCTCTGTCCCCATCGCTGAAGCTGTGAAGTCGCTCACACACCAAGAGGGGTGAGCATGCCGACAGCACTTAGCCGACGCAGGGACCTCGTGTTGGGCAACTCGCTTATCAAATATCTGTCTCTGTGCTTTTTTGAGAACTTTTCACCAAAACTAATCATCCCAATGAAATAATTACAGTGCCATGAATGACTGTCTCTTTCCTTCCTTTCTTTATAGAGCTTTTGCTAGGTATTGTATCCACTTCTCCAAACCTGTAATGGACCTGTTAGTGCTATACAGCCAGTATAATCTTCAGCACATGTGTTTATCTAGTGCTTCACGCTGATTTTATGCATTCAAGAATTAAAAAGTAATTTAAAGGTGATCCTTGGGTACTCAACTCAGCAAGATCTGGGTCAATGTGAAGAAAACATGGGCACTGCTCCTGGCTGTGGGGAGGAATTGTTTATGGAGGGGCTCTGATAGCTTCTTTGTACACTTGCGAATGCAAAGAACTTTCTGTAAATCTGCAAGCCACTGCATTACATCTGACTTTGTACCAGTAAGAAAAGTAAGAGCTACTTTTTGGTCTTAGCTAAGGTTAGTAAAATTTTTCAAATGTTTTCTACCTTCAGTACAAAAGTGAGCATAATGGCACTGTTAATAATGTGCAAACAGTTTTGGTCATAATCCTGAATGTCCTTGCATCTACGGAGGTTCAATCAAACCCCAAATAATACTGGAACGTAACTCTGGTGGTCTAATCACTTAATTATGCCACTTGAATAGTGATATGTTTCTATAATTTACCAAAGAGGTCGTAAAACTGTTTGCAGATGTTTAACTTTTGATATTTTAATTCTAGCACTAAATAATGTAGCAAAATAGCTTTTAAAGATCTTCCCTGACTGTATTTTTTATGCTCACGGTATTTCCTGAGTAATGTTTTAACAATTGCTTTAAGCTGAACATCCTCTTCCATATGAACAGCCCTTAAATCACACACTACAGTAAAACTCTGTTGAAAATTAAATAAATGGAGAACTGGGAGTTCCTAATTAAGCAGTAAGAAAGTTTATGAGAGGTGAATTGAATAAATATCAAAGCTTCTGAGTTATATTATCTTTCATAAATTGGCTTTTCTCCAATTAGTGTATGCTTTCAGAGGCAGGGGAATGAGATGAAAAGATCTGCATCAAAACTGATTACTGCTGAAACAAAATGGAAGCTGCTGCTTTTGGTAAAATAAAAGACTATAGCAGTGCTTAAATAATTCTATGGGAAGTTGCTGCCTAAGGCATATGTTTTACTGTCTGATACTGAATGAGTGAGGAAAGACCATCTGTTTTTTTCAGCCTGAACAAATATATGATCTAGATTGAACCACTAGAGGCCAAATATAATTGCTCTGTGTTTTGCTTTGTGCTGTTCTCTATCTACAGCAGTATCCTTTTGTATAGCATGTATCAGAGTACACAGTTCAAATGATGGCATTAAAAAATACTTTTTTCCTCTATTGAGGGTTATAAAATGACTATCCAGGGTTGAATGCAATCCTCTACCCTTCATCTGTCACGGGAGAAACTGTTCATGATAGGAAAGAACAACTTTTGAGACACTTGGACCACTACAGCGTTTGAACCTCAGGGATTTATTTTTGCTGGACACATCCTTGTTTAACGTCCGGCCGGGTGAAAGGCGTTGCTGTATCCTTCATGCCTTCAGTTCTAGCCAGGGAAAAAGGGAGGTGCTTTCACTGCATGGCCCAAGTAAACAGATTACAATAGAAAAGATAGAAAGTGAATCCTGACTATTGGTTTACTTTGAAGAAAAACATGCCAATCTGTAAATAAATTACAGAAATTATTCCACAACACTTAATCTTTTCACTTTTGTTGCTAGTGTAGTGCTGTACAGCACCTGTAAGTATGCTTTTAGTTTTGCAAGGCAATAGGACTGGGTTTCTCCCCTCCCTCAAAGTGCTTATAGTCTAATTTTAAACATAATATGCTGAATGGCAGTAAAAAAAGTGTTCAGTGTTGGAGGGAGGAATGAGGGGTAGAGAGGCAAGATTTGAATGTGTGGGTGGATAAATGCAAACATTTTTCTTTTGTTCTTTAATAATAATTATTAATAACAATACTTCATTCATTTTAGAGTTTCTGGAAAAACTGAGAACAAAAGGTTATAGAGATTTGGAAAAAATATCTTTCCAAGACTATTCTTCTGTTTTTCTGAAAGGATTGTTTCTGCTTTTCATGGATAATCTGCAGAACTACGTCTACCAGGTGCTAATCTAAAGTGCACCTGGGTTTCCTGAGTATTCACCCTTAGTTTGATTAATACACTGCTTAGCTGTACTGATTCCCTCTCCTGACTCACTTTTCCCATCTATCGTGAATTAACACTTTGCCTACAATGATCTTCTAAATCACAGTCCTGAGGAACTATGGCAAAGCAAGTGGTGGGTGAGTGGAGGATGTTTTTGCAACTGCAGGACTGGGCTGGGATTTAAAAGATTCAGGTTTATTCAACATATAAAGACTTTCTGTGTAGCCTTAGGCAGGTCCCTTACCTTTCTGTGTTGTGGTCTCCAGCTGTGATACAGGAACAAGCAGCTTTTTTTCCTGCGGCATCTGTTTTCTGTAATTGTGCTATAAGAGATCTCTTCCAAGTGAAAACTTGTGTGTTTGGACAAGACTCAGTACAACAGGGCCTCCAATTTAGTTGGTATTACTGGAATACAACTAAACAAGAGCAATTTTCAGTACCTAAAAGCAAAGGAAGTAAGAAAATATAATTTTAACTGATTCAGGACTAAGGAAATTCAGCAAAAGGAAATTACATCCTTCTACCATAAATTCTTAGTCACTTCTTAATTTTATTTTGCCCTCCGTGCAAATCTTAGCGAGGAGAGACCGCATTAATGCCTATGTCAGTAGGATGTAATTACAGGGGGGTTATGTCTGAAGACTGTAGCAGCTGAAACTAACTGTAATGTTCTGTGAGATTTTCTTTTTTAAAAAAAGTGGGGAGAAGGGGAGCAAAAAATGCTCACAAGGTGGAATTTTGTCCCTTGAATGAGTCTTTTATGAAACCTTTCTGGAAAATAGACTTGCCAATGGTATGTGCCAGAGATGCCCTTTACCCTCCTGGATACTGTTTTATTTACAGTTCTTAGTAGAGCTTATATATGCAAGCTCCTACTGGATTTGATTTTCAGAGTAGAACTTCTCCCCAGCGGTTAGGCGATATGCTACAAAATGTGCCTCCAATGTCTTATTGCATTGCACATCAGATTTTCTATTAGTAATTCTGAAGAAATGGATTTACATTTTTACCTACTGTACCGGATATATTACAGCACTACTATATTGTAGCAATATGGAAAGTCCATATCTTGCAAGGGAAAGCAAAGAGCAATTTCAGCTCCTGCAGCGCAAGTGGGGGCAGATGCCATAATATATTAATGTTTGTATCCAGTAGCTAGAATCATAGAAGGATATAGGCTGAAAACGGCCTCTTCAGGTCATCTAGTCCAGCCTCTTGCACAAAGTAGAGCTCACATCAAGCCCAGAGCAGGGCCTTTTCCAGCCAAGTTCTGACATGTCCAGGGACAGAGATTTCACAGTCTCGCTGGGTAACTTGTTCCGGTGCTGAACCACCTTCATTGTGACTTCTTTTTGCCTTGTAGGCAATCATTACTTTCTTTCCTGCAAATTGTGTCCTCTCTGCCTTCTTTTTAACCAGAACTAGATAGCTGAGGACAGCAGTCAGAGGTCTCAGCCTCCCTCTGTTCAGGCTGGACAAACCCATCTCTGCTCAGCCCCTCCTATATGTCATGAACTGCAGCTCAAACTGGGCACAGCACTCCAGGTGTGGTCTTTCAGATGCCAGACAGTGTGAAATAATCGCTTCCCTCAACCTTCTGGATACTAGCATACAAGAGCACAATGCTGAGGGATGTTCAGCTTGGCCACCAGAAACACCCACACACACTCTCCAGGACTGTTCTGGAAAACTGTTCTCTTTGTCTTCAGAATTACTGTGTTGGTAAAAGGAAACTTCATATTGAAGGGCATATGCACCTTTTATATCAATCAGCACTTTCTATGCTTTTTCCATTTGTCCCTGAAAGAGACCTGAGTCCCTTTTGTATCAGGAAGGAGCCGTTTGCACTTTCTTGCAGATACATATCTGCATTAATTACAATACGTGTTCAAGTTGGGTTAGAGCATCTGCAAAAAAGAGTCCCAGCAATTCAGGCAAAACCCAAAGGCCTGCCCTTTGGTGGATGAATCATTGCCCAGCACAACTGACAAGTGTTTTAAGAAGGAAATCAGCAAAACATTAATAGAATCAATTATAACTACTTGCAAAATCTAGTGCAAGAATTTAAAATATAGGACATGTACCTCTTTGCCTCGTTCAGTGTGCTGTCCGGCTGCTGATTAGTCAGTTCATGGTATTGCAGGTGAAATGAACTTCTTTTCTGATCCAATTTGTAGATGGTTTCACCAGCACAGTGGTGTTATTGTTGGCGAAGCAGTACAATAGGAAAGGATATTCCTTATTGTAGCTGACCGGCGGAGTTATTTGTAATCAGCGCAAGGGGCTCAGCACGCGAAGTTCTTGGACACCACCCAGACGAGCCAATTATGATGAAAGTGTAAGCCATTCATTGTGTGTTGCATACATACAATAAACACATACAGAGCTCTTTCAGATTTGGCAGTTACTGATTGGATACAATAATTCAAAATTCTTAACAACAAAATCACTATTGGCTACTTTCAAACCTTCGAAGCTATGTCAACACAACCTCTAAAATAACTTAGTTGTGCTAATAAATTTCTCTCAGTTCCTCCTTATCTTCCTCACGTCCTGTATAATTAGATACCTCTGCACATCTGGTCATTCCCAGGATCCTCTATCAGCCTTATAATTACAAAATCTAAAGTTAGTATCATAGTTAAAATTCTACTTCAGCATAAAATGCCCCCACACCTTATCATCCATAGTATAGACCGCTGAACAATATCAGCTCTGCAGGCTCCTGTCTGCAAGCACCATGTGTGCTGTATGCTGTAATGATCAGACATGGGATAGGCAAGAATTTCTACAGTGATACTGGGTGTTTGCACCTTCCTCACAAAGACATTTAGCAGCCTGTTGGTGCTTTGCTTTGCCTGCATGCATTAGTCAGTACCATGAAACATGCAAGCTCACGCAAGCTCGAAATTGAAGTCATGTTTTCCCAATTGTAATTGCACAGCTTGTGTAAGACTTTCTTAATTCACTCCTTTTGTTTTAACTTCTTCAATGGATTGTGTAATATTAAATTTGTTCCCAGAATGGAGCATGTTCATTTAGGGCAGTGGTGCTATAACTCAAATACCTCTCAGCTTCTAGTCGTTTGTACATGAAAACTTTTCATAGAGTCACAGAATCATAGAATGGTTTGGGTTGGAAAGGACCTTAAAGATCGTCCAGTTCCAACCCCCCTGCCATGGGCAGGGACACCCTCCACTAGCCCAGGTTGCTCAAAGCCTCATCCAGCCTGGCCTTGAACCCCTCCAGGGATGGGCCATCCACAGCTTCTCTGGGCAACCTGGGCCACTGCCTCACCACCCGCACAGTGAAAAAATTCTTCCTAATGTCTAGTCTAAATCTCCCCTCTTTCAGCTTATACCCGTTACCCCTTGTCCTCTCACTCCACTCCCTGATACAGAGTGCCTCCCCATCTCTCCTGTAGTGCCCTTCAGGTACTGGAAGGCTGCTATTAAGTCTCCTCGGAGCCTTCTCTTCTCCAGGCTGAACAACCCCAACTCTTTCAGCCTGTCCTCACAGGGGAGGTGCTCCAGCCTCTGATTAATTTTGTGGCTCTCCTCTGGACTCTCTCCAACAGGTCCAGGTCTTTTTTGTGTTGGGGGCCCCACATCTGAACACAGTACTCCAGGTGGGGTCTCACGAGAGCAGAGTAGAGGGGGAGAATCACCTCCCTTGACCTGCTGCTAATGCCGCTTTTGATGCAGCCCAGGACACGGTTGGTTTCTGCGCAGCAAGCACACACTGCCGGCTCATGTTCAGCTTCTCATCCACCAATACCCCCAAGTCCTTCTCCTCAGAGCTGCTCTCTATCCATTCTCCGCCCAGCCTGTATCTGTGCTTGGGATTGCCTCGACCCAATAGTTTCAGATGAGCAGTTTGGTGCAATACATGTCTTAGCTCTTCAATGAGCTTATACTGCAGATATATGTGTGGTTAGTTGCGGAAGAAATTATTTTTCAAACTGAGGAGAGGACTTTCCCATTGGTGATCTTTGTTTAAAGCCACTAAAAACATCTGGAGTGCATAAAGGTACAGGATTGTGATACCAAAAGCAGTGAATGTGTAGATTGGGTCATTTCTCCAAGAAAATCTTGTTTCTTGTGTTTGTTTGTTTCCATTAATTATACCAGTGCTGTTCGGAAGCATGTGGATTTAGTAACAGGCTATTCTAGTATCTTTCATGAACTAAGCTAAGTAGTGGTTGAATTCCCTTCTATTAATAAAGGCTGTTCATTGATAGTCTTCTATTAATGTTGGAGAAGTAGGATCAATATAGATACTGGGTCAGGGTTCTGAAAAATATTAACAATTATTAATATTTTTTCTTTTTCAGTTTTCTCCTTGTGTTTGGTTGCTTGATTTTGTCCGTGTTTTCTACTATTCCCGAACACACAAAACTTGCCTCTGGTTGTCTCTTCATTTTGGTAAGTGAAACTTCTAAATACAAGAGAGTTTTACAGATACTTTTATATACACCCAAATCCTCTCTCTCACCATGGAGGAAATAGTATAATTCCTGAATGCTTTAAGAAACCAGACATTTAATCAGAGTTATTAAAAAATAATAAAATAGAGGATTCCACCGTCTTTTTCTTTTAAAACAGGCTAGATTTTATGAAAGTGTTCATAAAGTACTGTATTGCATCCCTCTCTTTGCTTGAGAATTGCTGTGGTTTATAATTGATCATTTTTCTACTGCAGTTTGGCTGTGGCTGAGCATGAAAGACCTTTGATACTGCTGCTGCCATTTATGAAGCCAGTATGTAGTAAGAGGCACTTACACTTAAAATAGGAAATAATTTGGTATCTTAGATACCAATTGGTGCTAGCTATTGGTAGATACTGACATTTTAGTGGCAGTTGCTGCAGTACAATGTGGTAGTTTCATTATTTCTTCATAATACATGCTTTTGTGTTGTGTTTCTCTCTCCTTTTTCCCTTCGGAGGTAGATATAAATGGCTTTAATCCCTAAAAGTGCATAACATTGTTCATGCATTGTATGGACGCCACTTCATTCATCTGCTTCTTGATGGGCCATTTAGCTCAGCAAGTGATGGCCTGAGGACAGGCGGTAGTGATCACCAAAATGTCACTATATACCCAGAGTTACCATGGTTATTTCAGTTCCATGTATACAGCAGACTGTGGCTTGTTAGGTAGTGCCTGGGACACGTAACTGTTGACAAATGCCGACGTTTTAATTGTCATCACTGTATATAGCTGAAAGCTCTGGTATTCAGAACAGCTCCCTAATTAATTATGGCATGAGCAGGCCAATAAGCATAATAAGGGTGTACGCTGTGTCTCTACAGCATAATGTGCCACTGCATCAAGATACCTGAACTAGGCGTCCTGAGCTGGCTAGGTGAGGATGTGTGGTGTTCTGCTCCCTCTGATGGTTTCTTAGAAGGGCGAATTAGGGAGAGCCGTGCTAAATGTGGTATTTTGCTTCCCAGCCATATTAGAATTTTTTCTTTTTCTGGAAAAAAGATCAGGTGGCATTAAACAGGCTAAAAGGGATCAGTTTTAATCCTACACTCATCTCTAGTTCCATTATTTACATGTCTGAACAGCACTTTGCAAGTAGAAGTTTGTTAGAAAGTCTGCAACTAGTTATATTGTTGCAGTTACTACAGTAGCGGCTAAGATTTTCTGCTATAGAAAACAGGAAAATTTTATTAGTTTAAAAAAACCCTATTTCTAATAGCAGGTGCTTTTGTGTCAATCTGTTTCTCTGTATACTTATGCAAATTGGTTGTAGAAATGCCATTTGTTCTGACATAAAATATCCATTTCCCATGAGCCATGAATTTGTTGATTGTGTTGGTACTCTTGCTGACGCTGATGCCTCACCTGGCTGATAGACACATTCCCTTGGCTTTGCTGGGGATCTCCCAGGAGCCTGAATGGGGAGGAGCTCCACGAAGTTCTGGGGTTGCTCCCAGTGCCGGGCAGAGGTGCTGTGAGCTGAGCTAACCGATACACTGGTTCTTGCAGAGGTGTCCGTCAGTGCTCAGGCTCTGCTGCAGGAAACTGCAGCGCTTTCTGCTACTGCAGCTTCAAAGATGAACTTTGTCCATCTTAACAGTTCTGACTGTACATCCCGTAGCATCCTCTGAACCTTAAATGGCCTTAAAGGAGGAAGAAGGTGGATGGTTAATCCCTGAAGCAGCAATATTAGCCTGGTCCAACATTTCCATGCTATAGCCTAGTGTGTTCAGCAAACCCTTGGCAGGAATAAATCTAGTGATGACGAATTTTGTGGCTCCTGCTGTGGGTCTCTAATGGAGAAAAATATAAACACGGCAAAGTATGAAGTTCCAGACGTAAGCTAAAGCTGACTGGTTTATTCCAGTTTGCTGATGCATGGTTTGCTCCTCTGCACACTGAATCATTAGCTGATATTACCGATGTTATCAAAGCAGGCTTTTGCAACTACAAACCAAGAGAAAAATAAATTTCTGCACTAACTCAGGAGCAGTTATTTGGGCTGTGCCAAGCCATAACTGCAGTTACTAGAGTTTTTACAACCTTTTCCTTGCAGTGATTCACTCAACTCTTGTAAATGTGTCATTTAGTAAAGACAGTTGTATTAACTGTCAGAGATCTGGTTTAATACTGTTCTGCTTCATGCTCAGTATGGAAGATACATGTTTATTTTCTGATGGAGCAGCATACAGATACAACAATCCATAGAGCTGCCTGCTGGGTTTCTGTGAACCGTTTCCTTTGCAGATTTATTCCAGATAGTTCCCCCCCACCAATCATGTTAATTGGCTAAAAAGCTAATATAATGTTCCTTCAACTGAACACCTGAGCTGCCTGCCCTGGCACCTGTGGCTTTTGACATATTGCAGCTATCCACAATTACACAAATGTAGATGAGGTGGGCAAACCTTTCCCTCTTTCTCAGAAAGGCCAGAGAAGCCGAGAAGGTTATTTTTCTGCCATCAGTCAATTCCATTTATCTCCGCCAGCCTTGCCTTAGAAAGGAGCAGAAAACATATCTCCTAATCGCTGCATCCTAAGTACTCTCTCAGAAAAATACAACAGTGTGCGATAGCTCAAAGTAAATCATTGTTTAGGAAAGCAGTGTTAGCTGAGGGCTTCTGAGCGTCAGCAGAGGTTAATGGACTCATCTGGACTGCACAAGCGCCTGAGCTCTGCTCCCAGAGATGACGCAAACCTGCCCCTCTGCGTTGGGCCGTACCCAGCCAGGGCTTCAGTTCTGGCATCCGCACAAGTACTACTGTATTCCTAGTTATCTTCTACTTATCGGGGGGCCTGTCAAGGGAAACGTGTTTAATATATGAATTTTATGCTTAAAATTAAAGTCCTGCTGATAAGTTAAGTGCATGTTACATACAGCAACGTTGAATTGCTACCTCAGTAATTAATTGGGTTAGATTTTTGTCCAGAAATAATAACCCTAACCAGGGGGAGAGCATCAGATAAAACTCCTGCCTACAATTGTAATTATGCTTTAGCCTTGTCTGTGCACACAGCTTCTGGCACTAAAGTTGTAGCAGTGATATAGCCCAGACAGACAGTAGAATAAAATCTGCTTCAAGATCAAAAAAGCCACAAGCAGCCTAAGAATCCAACCAACACAGCAAGAAAATAATCTTTGGTGTATTGCTGATCTCCTACAAGTATGTTTGCTGGCACTTTATCAAATAATAAACACAAGGGAAGTAAAACTTCGGCTGGGAAGGCAAAATCAAATCTTCTGGGGAAGAGAGCCAAGAAGGGATATCTCTGGAACTGGAGGTCGTTCACTCCCGTGAGCAAACTCTCTATATTTTAAGATCATTTTCAACTAAAGCTATGTGGATAACTGGTTCACTTCTGCTTGTTTGTTGTCAATTCAAGAAAATAAATAAAATATTTGGAGTTAACCCACAAAGATTTGATCAATCAAAAAGCCCCCCAAAAAGTCTTGGATTAGATTAAATGTTTCATTTCACCTGGCATAAAGTATTATTTGTGTATTTGAGCGTTTTAGAACTTTTGGCTTAAAAGTAAAATTAAGGCCATCTTTTTTGTTTGAAGTGAGAAAACATTCTATTTTTTCATAATTTTAATTTTTAATCAAGATGAAGATATTACAAAACTCATGTAAATTTCTGAGCTTTGTCATATCTGGTTTGTTTTTTTCTCTGTAAAAGGCTGGGGTAGAAAGGTGTACTCAACTCTGCAGGATAAGGGCCTCTGAAAATGTACTGTAGGAACACATTCTCCAGGCAGAAATAGCTCCTGGAGAGATAAAAGCAGACAGTGTGCAGTAGGTGAGGCTAGCTTCTACATGTACTGTGGTCACTTATACGAATCCAAAAAGGATAGTCTAGTAAGTGCTTCTAGCAATTAAGAACTTCCTAAGATTTTTCTCTTCTAATATTTTCCCAAAAGAAATGTAGAAAGAGGAGGAACATTTATGAAGAAAACATAACGTATAGCTGCCCCATAGCGGGCAAGCACATATTGAACTTGTCTGTGCTCTAGGAGAGCGAATCCATCCACAGAGATGTAATCATACAAATGCACTACAACATTTTAAATCTGGGTGAAGTGGATTTTAAAAAGGGAGATGTATAGTGTTTAATTCAAAAATTAACATTTTTCAGTCCAGATTTATTGTCCCAGAACCTCAGTCCTCTTGTGACGCTTGAATCAGAGACCACCACACCTGAGCAGAGGACTGGATGGATGGCCCTGTAGGACCAGCTAACAATGTAGAAAAGGAAAAACTGAATTTGAGAGATTTCAATTCTAGATACATTTCTAACAAAGAAGGTAGGGTAGAGACTACATGTTAACTGCAGTTTTGTTGACCCTTCTCCCAAGAGAAACAGATGAACTGAACCCTGAGCTAAAAAAAATCAGTGATTTTCAAGTTTACTAGAGCTTGTCAAAACTCAGAATCGGTGTTTATCTGGAAATACTTATTTTCGATGTTTTCTTTCATCCCAAATCAAAGTAAGGCTTTGACATTTCAAAATTTCTCCATAGACATCTCTGAAAAATTATGTGTTAGACATACAAAACTGATGTTGTCAAAGACAGAGTAAGAGAGGGAAATGTAATGTTGATAAGGTCAAAGCCTTCATGTTTTCAGTCTTGTTTGGCTTCATATACACTAATATTATAATAAGATGATGACTTGAGCATAAAACAATTCAACCATGTCAAAATAAACTACCTGTTAGCTTGGAAAGAAAATATTCTTACCTTATCAAAACAAAGAATTTAATGTCTTTGATGATTAAATTTATACTCTCCTATTATGTATACTGATTTCATAAAACCAGAGCTGACTGTTGTTATAAAAAATTGGACCAGATCTCATTACAACTCCTTGAGAATCTTTGTGTCCAAGTAGAGAAGATTTCCCATTGTGCTGTAAATGCCAGTTGCACTTTTCTGAAACTAAGAATTATTAGGAGGAAGCCTGACAGAAGGCAAAAATGTAAATGAAAAGGTGAAGTTATTGAAAAACATAACAGTAGAAGTCCCCAAAGCTGTAATTCCTCTGTTAGAAGGCAGCGTTGGCACTACCAACCAACCAGCCCAGCTCTAAACAAAATAAGCACACACTGTAGCTGTGGAGAGAGATGAAAGTAACAATAAAAATTATTTCCTAACAAAGGAACATGACACCACACAGAAAACTGTCTATTGTCAGTAGTGCTGAGAATGATAAAATACACTTCGGACACACCAGAGAATACAGACATCTCAATACTGCCATAAGCCTATTATTGATATGTTTCTGGGCTTGATTACATTGTCAGTAACGTTTTGTCCTTTCTTTTCTTTTATTCTTCTGTATTAGAGCAGAAATAACCTTTGTAAAGAGAAGAATGAAAAATCACACATTGAGGGGAATAACTTTTCTCTTGTAATTAAAACATGCAATATATTATCGTTCTACTGGGAAAGCTTAAAGAGGTTTGATGACTAAAGATGACTAAAACAGCATTATTACACATGATCTGCAATCAGGGCAAAGAAAAATCTCATAACTGAATCACTTAAAGAAGGTGTAATAACTATGAATGGTTACTTCAAGTGCTACAGCATTCAATAGCAAATGCAATAGAAGGCAGGAGAGAGTGTTAGTGTTGCTGCCAGACCCTTTCCCAGGCAAGCAGAACTGCCAGCCAGGTACACTCCAACAAGAAATCTCCGTTTACTGAGAAATGTTAAGATCAGTGGAGCTGCCACAGGGTCAATGGCTGCTGGATGAAATACCATCCATGAAATTATTTTCCATTCTGTCTGAATGAACGGGACAGGTATAGAGAAATGGGTTGTACTGTGCAATGAAGAAAGATGGATGGAAATAGCAGACCCACAAGCAGTGTTAAATGTAACAACTCGTGACCTGCTAAAGTTTCAACATTAAAATTACTAACCTGTAGTAAGAAAGTCAGTGTTGTTTTTTTAAATAGGTACATTACACTCTTTTAAATTCTTGCTATCTGTTCCTATAAAAGAGCTGTCACTTAGCTTGTCTTGTCCATGACATTATGTGGCTATATTCAGAAAGTCTTGAAAGGTGGAGAATGTATTCTTAAGAGGTAAAGGACTGTCCATGTTATTGGGAAAACAGCCTTTAAGCCAGCCATTCAAGGGGCTACTTTCTCTAGGAGAACATAGAATCTCTACAAGGATTTTGAGATTAAGAACAGAAAATGGATAGGATTAAATTTTAGTGATGGGGTGTCAGGATTCAGATTCATAGGAATATAATTCTTTGAGGAGAGAAAAGCAGAACTCCTTTTGGGCTAACCAACACATTGTGCTCAAGGACCAAACAAGTTGTTCTTGACCTCATTTAAGGACAAATGAGCAACATTCCTTGCACAACAACTGCTCTTCCATGACATGTCTTCCTTCTTGTTTTATTGGTTTAGGTGATACAGGGTAGCGTGGGAAGGCACTTCCAAGTCATAAATGTAACATAGATGTAGATATGTAATAGTTTATGCTAGACTCTGCAGTATTGAATTTTATTGGCTTCATGCCAGAGTTTGATGAGGATCCAAACTTGTTATATGGAGAGGAAGAGCTACCTCCTTAAAACAGGCAACAAACAGTTTAGATGATTGCGACAGTACCAATGGATAGATATCAAACTCTCTGTCAGAAATTCAGACCTGACCCTCGTTAGGGAAATGTTGATTTGCTAAATGGAAATGCAGAATATGTCTCCAGAGGAAAGCCAAAGTACATGGTTATAAATAATATGTAAGGAAAAAGTCTACAAAACACTAAATTACAAAAGGAAAAGAATGATGGAAAAGGCAGAGCATCAGTGATATGAAAGCTGTTTGTAAACCTAGGAAACACCCACCATCTGAGTAATATGCAGAACCCATAATCCACTCAGCCCCTTTGCACAGATGTTAAAAACCATGCAAAGGCTTGCTACAGTCAAAATATGAACTTTCCTCAAGTGAGAGAAGAAACAGATTCAGTGTAAAATCTGTGAAGTCAAGCAAATAGGTGTCGAAATACAGACATATATAAAAATATCTGTGAGGATCTGAAGCAGACATACCTATAATACAAAAAACCAAAGAGATTTTAAAGTGTAGGTGATGGTACATATACAGACACGCAGACTGGAACTAAGTCCAGTCCTGAGGACTGTGAACTGTGGGTGAGCTACAAAGATGAATTAGCAAAATAAGTAATGGCCTTTTAAAACTTACAGGCTTCCACAGGGTGCCTAAGGAAAGGGTGTATGTCATGGACAGGATAATAACTTTGGTATCAAATCTGAACCAGACAGGAATTGGCTGATTGCACCATATGAAGATATGATCACAGGAAATGAACGTCCCACAAAGATATATGTATGTTTTTGAGAGGATGTGGAAGGAGTTTGTTCTTTTCATTTTCCAAGAGACAAAAAATTCCATAAGCCTTGAAAAAAAGGTAATAGGAAAAGCTGCAAAACATTCAGCAAATGGCATAATTTGTAAAACACCAGACTTGGTATACTGGCTCTCAAAGTCTAGTTATTGGACTGGAAAGAGGGGACGAGTCAATGTTTTCACTCAGCTTGAGGATCTGAATAAAAATATCGTAACCAAGGACTTATTCAAGTAACAGAAATATTTGGTGAGATGACAGAATTGAGTATCTTCAAGAAACTACATTCATGAGCAGGATTTTGGCAGTTTGCGTAAAGTGCCTTCCAAGTCCATTTTGTCCTGGAAATACTTCAGTATATAACATCCCAGATGCCCATAGGTCTCCCAGTGGTCAAAACACGCACTGATGTGTTCCTAGGGAAGCTCTGTTAATGAGCTTTATGAACTGGGAAACTGCAAGAAGAAATCACTTGAAAAAAGAACCCAGCAAATATCATTTGTAGAGTTTCTAGGACTAAACAACACCAAACACACTAAGACCAAAGAATAAAATAGTAACTATCCTGTCCTGCTCTGCTATACAGCATGTCAAATGTTATCAGTTAATTTAATCAGTTAATGTGTCCAGCCGTAACAATTAGCCTAAACACCTTGCATCAATACAAAATTAACATGGATGCCAGAGCATAAAAGGATTCAGCATCTGAGCTGGCTCTGGCACCCATTCCACACTTCTTTTGGACACGGCAAAAGATATCAAATTCTTCACAAACATTTCAAAAGGGAGACTTGGGAGCTGTGTTGCTGCAGGGACATGTGTTTGAACTCTGCCTGTAATGTGACATCAGAAACGTGACTACGGCAGAAAAAAATGCGTGAAGAAATCACAAAGGATATGCAAAGGCCTGGGTACAGCTGTACAGAGCTTCATTGTTTTCAAAATGCAGATAATTTTAAAACTAAAATGAGACCTTTTACTGCTGATGTCTCGCTACAGAGAAAGAAAACGTGAACAAGCACAAAGCAGGATACAAAAATATTTGGAAAGTAGAAAATTATTCCATAGTGTGAGTTTTATGACCTTCTTTTAGAAGTTCTCTCAGAAGTGTAGTTGTACCTGACACAAAAACAAGTGATGAGGTGCAAAGTGGCGAATATGAATGGGAGGGACTGGAAAGAGCCATATTTAAGGGCAATGCTGTGTCTGGGGAAGAGCAGGATAGACATGATAGGTGGTGAGGTCAACATTTCCCGTTGCAATTTTCCCAGTTTGAAAAAGGATTTTCAGTGATCACCGGGGTCTTTCTAGAAGACCCACATCCACCCAAATCCCAAAGCTAAAAGGTGTGTTGGGTGTGTTTGCCCACACATGCGCTGCCATGGCAGTCGCATTAACGGTGATGGCCCCCAGCGCACCTCTGTGGCACTCATTCCAGTGGCACCGGCACCCCCTCAGTGGCCAGTCCATGGTGGTGGTAGTGTGAAGCGGCTCTGCTGATCTGGGAAGGCAGAAGGATGTCTGTCTTTCCTTTGTGGATGCTGAGGAAGGTTAGCCCAGGTTCAGTGCTAGGAAACGTATTGGGTCTGATAGGGTAAATACTCGTATTTACTCTGTAAGAGGTGATGAAAAACTTAATTAAATGGCAGCTACCTAATTTTGGTGCCTGCTTTTACTATCTGATTCAAAGCTTGTTTTACTTGACATAAAAATTCTGGGCTTTTTTCTGTTATAAGTGAATAAAGAAGCATGACTGATAGGTACCATTTGAAGTAATGAACACAAAAGGCTAAAAGGGAGTTGGATAGCAGAAGTTCTATGTAACATGTGGCTAATTAAAACTAAGCATATCACTGGGATTTTAATATTATACCAATAGACTTGTAGCTGTGTATTAGATTAAAAGGCACAGAACTGATTTCTCAATAATCTTCTATTAGCATAGAATCAACATGGGAAATGTTAATCATAATTTGGAAAAGCAAGTGCAGTAAAAGTATCGCATTCATTATAAAACTGATAAATGATAAAAAGGTGCATCAATTTCATTTCATGCTTATTGTGTGTTGCACTGGGAGCTGAACTGAAGTCTCCAGTTGTGATTTATATGCCACTAATGGGGTCTGTTCTGGGTTATGTTTTCAGATTTATGGCTGCTTCTCCCACTGTCAAAATGCAGTTGGAAAGAATTAAAATGTTAGCTCCTTAAGTGTATGTATGCACATGTAGACATACTTGTTAGCTGTTTAGATCAAAGATCGCCCCTTCTAATGCTGAATCAGGAATAATACAGATGTGTATTCAATTGATACCATTCTTTTGAACAATAATGTATGAACATATTCATATCTGCTGATTTTTATTTGGAAAATGGTCAGTATAACAGAAATGTCCCTAGTCCTACACCAGCTTCTGCACCACAATTATTCAAAGCTCAAACCTTCCTCGGGTTTCTCTTAGACAGACTGGTGTTGGACTTCCTCTCACATCCCGATGGGATCTGTTTAAAGGGTAGAGCCCAACTTTGGTGCTTGGCACTTTGGATCAGCAGAGGGTTTTTTGCTTGCGAGAGGAATGCAGAAGCTGAGGTGTTAAGTTCTTGCTTTAATTGAGTGGGAAAACAATCTCGTCCTCTTTGACAATGAATAATAAAGCATTGCTATCTGAATAGTATCAACTATTCATCATGTGTCACCATGAAGAGATTTTAGCAGCTGGTGACACTCTTAAACCAATCAGCTATAAATGAAAGGAGAAGAACATGTCTATTCTCCCTCTTTTCCAACTGATTTGGAAACACTGGACTTCCCTTTTTATGAGTTCTGAGGGAAGAGGGGACACTTCCTGAGCTGTGTCAGATGACATTGCTCCTGTTCCTGCTGTCGCGCTTGTGTAGTGACTCTGTGCTGATTTCCACCAGCTGAGCATCTGCAG
This sequence comes from Pterocles orientalis, assembly GCA_011057875.1. Lineage (NCBI taxonomy): Eukaryota > Metazoa > Chordata > Aves > Pterocliformes > Pteroclidae > Pterocles > Pterocles orientalis. Next base: position 299,712 of record WKFP01013756.1, read on the forward strand.
TGCAGCTACACTGCAGAGATGTTGTCTTCAGTAGGGAAACACTTGTGGTCTTATTAAAGCTTATTTCAGGGGTTTAATTTGATTTGTTCTAGTCCATTTCCTGGGCTTCTGGCAATGTCACTTGTAGGCTCAGTTCTGTGAGCTCAAGGGAGGCAGCTTCTTACATCAGTCTGCAGCTCTGTTGTCCTGCTTCTCTAGCCTTTAGAATACTTAACAACACCATTTCCATATAAGAAATACAATTAAAATAACAGCAGAGCCTTTGTCATACGGGCAGATTTCTTATTTCCAAACCTCAGTACATTTACGCATTGCAAAATAACCATGAGCATCCTAGAAGAACAGCACAGAGTGCTCAACTTTGTTCATTTTCTCATCTCAAAAATGTCTCTCAATTCCCAGAAATTATGGTCTACAAACAATGCACCTGAATTCAGTATCAGCAAATTATTTTGTGTTTTAATAAGCAGTTATGTTCATGAACAAGAAAGCTATGATAAAACTAGGGTTTTTTCTGTTATAATATTATGCTTAGGGAATTTCTTATCATTAAAAAGTACCTGAGACGCATATTAATGTAGACAATTTCAACTAATCATCACTTGTATCCTAATTAGATAGGGGGAAAAAAGAAAAAAAAAGTGCTCATTGTAGCTGGATTGTACAAAGTATGCTTGATTTAATTAATTATCAACCCTGTTCATTAGAGTCCTCCAGGACCTTTTGTTAATAGAAACCTTGCTCTGGATGACATGTTATTTTCCTTTCCTGCCATTTGTGTGACCCTCGTTGTTCCAGTGCCAGAGCAACCAAGGCACATGCAGACATAAAAAAATTCGGGAACACACTGGCATCTGTGTTCCTTATGCCAAAAGCAACTGAATCTTTTAAGCCCACATGCTTCAGCCTTGTTTCTCTTGCATATGCACCGTTCCCTATCGGAGCTGCTATGCAGAAACATTTCAGAATTAAAAGTTCATCAGTCGGGATGAACTGTGCTTTGAGAAGGACGACGACTTTCCACTGTCCGTACCACCAACGCATCTGCTGTATCAGTTACTGTGAGGGGCTAACTGTCAGCTTAAATAGCCAAAAAGGTTCCAGATTGTGGTGACTGTGGTGCAGGGCCAGATGCAGCTGTGGTTGAAAAAAGGTTACAAGATCAAGGAAAGGGAAGAAACGGCGAGGGCCAAGGCATCCCTGCTCTACCCAGGAAGCGAAGCGCTAGGTTTCCACTTGCTCATCAGTTCAAACTCAGCCTCTATGAATTTTAGAGGAGGACAGATCTATCAACAGTGCAGGATTTTCCCCTTCTTATGTAAATGTTGTTATTAATATCTATAAGTAATCAAAAATTAATGAGGTTAATTCTAGTGTGTTACATGTAGGACAGAGATACTTGGAATGCATCATTTCTACAGCAATCCTTCAAGTTATATAGGTCTAATGATTTATTCCGTCACATGCCTTTCCAATTGTGTTCTGGTTTTCTGTTTCAATTGCTAAGGAACTAAACCCAAGTTATTTAGAAGCCTAAATTCATGGTTTAATTTTGTAATAAGCCATTCCAAATAAAATTAAAAAAAAAAAAAAATCCTGATCCTGTCTGGGAGGCATCCTTCCAATTTTTGTCCATGAAAAACCAAGAACCTTGTGACTGTGCAGCTGCCATAGGAAGAAATAATGTTCCACATTAACCTTGACAGAATTTTGAATTTACATTGTGACTGAGTGCACTAATCACTAAAGCATTACTTTTTTCACAGTGATGTGCGATTCTTTGTTTCTCTCTGATGTTAACCTGGGCCAATCAGAAAATACAACAAAATTGTCATGTATACTGCTATGGAGAATTTCTGTTTCAATGCATTCACATTTTCTAGGAAAATTCTTTTCCTTTAGATGTCATTCATGATGATATGTATTCCCTTCAAAATCAGTTTTCTTTGAGGAAGTAGAAGTGACTGGGATATAAGGATTATTATTTCAGAAAGTGCAAAAGGAAGTGTGAAACCCCTTCTGCACTTTATTCAGTGTCTTTTCTGTATTTTAAAGCCTCCAGAAATTTGGTGTGTGTGGAAGAAAATCATACATAGCATTTTTAAATTCCAGTGCACAGAGCCATATTTACTGTATTTGAGCTCACTTACTATAGCTACAGCAGCTATTATTAAAATTTACAGAATATCACCATGCATAAATTCCTAATGTTGCTCGAAAAGGTCACTATTTTTCTCAAGGAATGAACAAAGATATGTCACATTATTTCTCCAAGAAAAATCTTGTACTCTTACCCCACACTCAAAAACCAAAATTTGAGAAAACATCCTTTCGCTCTTTTTCTCTTTCAGAATAGATACATCTCCATCAAGTTTCTCTTTGTAGTGCTTGTATATGCATTTTTGTGTGAGAGAGAGACAAATAGGACTTCTGCCTCTGACATGAGTACACCATGTAGTACAAGAGACTGTCAAACACACACTTCCAGCGCACAATGACTTTTTAAATCTTTGTGTAACTGAGCAAGCATAGCAAATAGTAATTGCTAAGGGTAGTACAGATAATGAATACAAAACACTAATAGCACTAACAGGAACCAGAATATTAAACTTCCAAAAAAAGTTACCTCTTTTCAACTTCTGACAGTAGTTTTGTGATACTGCTTTAACTGAATTGAAGCTGTAGACTAGTCCTTCCAGAAGCATTAAGAACTTTCTGTTCTTGCCAGTTGTCCATCAGAGGTCCTACTGGGGTCTAGAGCTGGATAGAGCTCCTGCGCATGTGCGCCAGCTCCTGTAAGGTGCCTGTGACAATTTCAGCACACTTACAAAGCAGAAGGTGTTTCTCATGCATCTGTACACACAGTATGTTTTCCAGGCAAATGAGAAACTTTAGTCAAATTAAATATGATTAGATTTTCACAATGAAAAGATTTTATTGGAAGCAAAGGATGTTTCATGCTTCACTGGCCTCCTCTCCTTTGGTGTCTCTTACCCTGCCCCGAAGAAGAAACTTCGTCAGGAGAATCAAATGTCAAATGGACTGGATGCCTGCCATCAACCCCCATAAATTCAGAGACATCATCTAATAGTGTGTAAATCAGATTTGACAATTCAGGATTTACCTACCGCTATAGAAGTTGCAGTTAAATAACTAAAATACATATTCTTTTTTCCAGTTGGCTTCTTGTCCATTTTATTCTTGGCCTACACAGAATTTTCTACAAGGAAATGCACCTCATAGTGGCCAGCTATTAATAAGTATTGTTACTATATGGATAACTTTTTAAATTTTGTACATAATCCTTTCTAAAGTTGTACAATAACTCTGTCCATGGAATTAAGCTAAAGTTTCTTGTAGCAGAATGAATAAAAAGAAAACTTTAAACAGTCACACTCATTTTTCCATGCTTTCTTTTCTAGCAAAAAATAGGACATTTTCTTTAGCCTTTTTTTAGCAAAGCAGTCTCATTCTGCTTTTGTGATTTAGGCATTCAATATGGGGCTCACAAAACTGGAACCAAAGACACTGAAGAAGGTTGTAAAATCTCTTTCAATGTGATGTAGTTATGTAAGCTGACATGTTTCAGGAAGGAATACTATGTTTTTCAGTTGTTCTATGACAGCAAAAGCAAATTAAATTCACAGTGTTTCAAGGTACTGACACTAATCATAAGCTAGTAAAGCACCACTACATGACACAATATCAATAATGCAATTTGTTCGGGTAAATTAATGCCCAAGTTGACATATGTGATATTTACAGTCTTATTGGCTTCCAGAGTTGTAGGGTCTCACAGTCTAAAAGCATGCAAAATGTTTATTGGGAAAAAGTCAATATTGGATCAACTCTACCCTTGAAAATATTCCTCTATGCAATTCATTTGCAGTGCTTTCTTACCAGTGCCACACTAGTCCTTGTCCTGCAGGAATAACAAGTTACTTGGCTAACAAGGAACAGCTTTCTCCCGGACATGGAAATACATTCAGCTGCCAAATAAAATAAAATTTTCATCCTCTTCTTCTTGATGAACTGTTTAAGAAGCTCCTTCATGTACTTTATTCCTTCTTTTGGTGAACACACAAAGTTTTATTTTATCATTTCAAAACCCGCAACTTTATGATGGTATTCCAGAAGTGTATCTAAGTTCATACCAGTGTGTATGTACTCTGTCACTGCATATTAAAGGGATTCGGATTTCCTTAGGGAATGGAGCTGAATCGTACTCCAAGATCTGTTGCTGCAAGTCTGTAGACTTCACTGTTGTACTGAAAAATTTCTTCCAACAAAAATTGCATAAATACAGGTTGATGCTATTAAAATGGAAAGTCTTAAAGAAGGTTCCAATGTGAAAGAAAAGTAAGCCAGACAAGCAAGGTGATATTTTTAAATGCTTTCATTCACAAGTTGTCCAGGGAAAGTTATGCCTAGTGTGAACATTCATTTACCGTCTTACAATTACATACCTACTGTATTTAATTACACTTGCTTGTATCTTAACCTGCTTCTGGGAATAAATCGATTCCTAAATGCTTCTGCATCATTGCAATCACTTCACCTGTGTATTGCTACAATGAGAAGATATCTGCCAAAACATTCAGCCTTCAAACTAAGAACTAATTTTGTGAATGTGGACATACAACAAATTCTTCATCAGCTGTCTAAATTACCTGTGGTCTGATCCTCAGTATCCAAAGTCACTGAGTATTTTGCTTTGACATTTTTTGCGTATGATTCAGTTCTTCAGTGTTTCATATTTGGTAGCCAGCCTTAGCAGATATTTAATGTTATTCACGAAGACTTGGACCCTTCACTGGGAAGCTCTGGGGACTGTGTTCTGTGTAGGTGTGTAACAGTCCTGGGGAGCGGGATCCCAAGCTTGGCTTCGGATCTTCAGAAGCTCAAGGTGGATTGTTAGACACACACAGTGGTCATAATTTTCCTGATGCTTCAGTGTTGGTTATCTGTAACAGGCATTTTTCTTTTTTGCCCTCTCTAGGAGTTTGTCATGATTGTTGTCTTTGGTTTGGAATTTATTATTCGTATCTGGTCTGCTGGGTGCTGTTGTCGATACCGAGGATGGCAAGGAAGACTGCGCTTTGCAAGGAAACCATTTTGTGTAATAGGTGAGTGTCCCAGCTGTAGTTTATTTTAAGATAAAAATAAAATCCCCCCATTCTGTTTTACTTCTGAATGAAAACTACTGGAATCAGACTCTGATTACAGTAACCAGGTGTAAATCCAGAACAGCTGTGTGTCAATGGCCATCTGCCCAAGGCTTCTCTGGATATAAAATCACAAAGTCCCTGAATACCAGTCGGTCCATGTTTCTTATATTCTCCAAAAGACATTTTCCCATGCATGTCATACAGCTGGCATGTCTGTTGGAAGAATGAGGGGTTGAGAGGTGGTCTCACTGAAAACCATGGGAGCTGTATGCATTTAGTGGAGGTATTACGCATCTTGTATATACATGTGTAGAAACCAGGCCCATGTGTATACGTTGTGCACTGCTTATTTAAGCTCTGTGGTCAGACATATGTACACTCCAACAAGTTTGAAAACCTGCCTAGAAATGTCTTCTGACAAAATTGCTGCCTCCTGCATTGCTGCTCTCTGCATGACAGGGCAGGTATCTGCTTTGCCTAACATATAGGATATTTCTTCTACAGCTATTTCAAGAGACTGTTCCTCACCTTCTTTGCTCTAGAAATTTTCCGTGAGAATGGTGAATAGGCCCACAACCAGTCAAAACCTTATTTTGAAAAAGAACCTGCAAGAAAACAGTTTCCCAATAAAGGTGGAAATCAAGGATGGGTAACCAAACTAATCTGATAATTTCTAATTTTTCTAGTGGTTTGGAGCAAACGCTTTTTCCAGAACATCTGTGGAACTTAACGATATCAACATCCCAAGTTCTCTCTCAACTTCCTTCCCCTCTCCAGCCTGTAATTTTATCTGCCTGTATCTTAACTTACAGATTGACTGGGGCAGGAAGCACATTCTCCCGTGCATCTCTACAGCGACTAGCACATGAAGTCACACGTTTATAGCTGTTACCCATTTGGGTCTCTGTGTAAAGAGTGAATTACAGTATTGCCATGCCATTCTGGTCTAAAAAAGAGTTATGCAGCATCCCGTGGCGTAGCAGAACAGTGCACTGGTTAGGGCCAATAGATAAAGCAAGCTTTTGCCTTCTGGCTCGTCCCCTGGTAAAACCCCACCTTCTCCCACTGAGGAATTCCTGCAATGGGGAACGGTGCTTTAGCAAGAGGTGCGTGAGTAAATGGAAAGGCGTCACAAACTGCCTCCCCCTCAGAAGGAGTCACTCCATCTACGCTACTGTGTGACACTGTGGGAGGTGAAGACGTGTCGGGATTGACAGTTGGTTTGTTCAGGCTGCAGAGGAGGTGGGTTGGTACCTTACCCACCCCAATCCAGCGCCAGGTCACACACTTGCCCCAAGGTTCCCACATCTAGCTGAAACACAAGTAGAAAGAAAATTCAAAAATCTTCCCAGCCTTTACCAGACACGTGTCAAGGGAAAGCTAGAAATTCAGACATTCACTCCCCTGGCATCAACAAACATGGCTACCTTCCTTAAACAGACCGTTATTCCAGGATTTTGTGGTGCACCTGAAACTCTGCAGGAGTCAGGTCTTGTCAGCACACAATCATAAGAAAGCACCAGACTGCTGATTTAGTAAAATTAACCCACTTCTGCCATTTAGAACTTACTAAAAACATATCAATCTTTAAAGAATTTGAATTTACTGAAAGCATTTGACATCCTAGAGTGGTTTGCTGCTTTCCCAAATGCTGTTGGGTGGGCACACCAGCAATTTCTTCGATTCAGGTCTCGTTTCTGCTCCCTTTCCTGTCTCCATTCACCTGGTGGGTTTTCTGCCAGTGATTGACTACAGTCTGGAGTGTTAATTCCCAGCAAAAGTGAGTGGAGGGGTTCTTCCTTATCCAAAACTCTGCAAGTTATGAGGGGAAGACTGATGTAGGTTTTCCCCCTTTCCTTTAAACAGCTCATAGCTACCCTCCTACTGTTTGTGGAATAGTTCAGGCAGGTCTCCTGGCACGGGCCTCGGTCAGTCCTGGGGTTTACTTCACTTGCTTGTGGTTTTTCCTCCTTTCTCTGGAGTTCACCTGTTCTTCTTGTTGCACCTATGTTCATGTAGGTAATCTCTAGCCTTAAAAGGATCTTCTCTGTCACCCTTGCAACTCCATCACTTGTTAGCAGAATTAATGAGCCAACAGTCTTTTACTTGTTGATTTCTTGCTATGCTGGTTCACTGGATGGAAAGGGAACTTTGTTCTGCAAAACACTCTGCAGCTACTAGGACAACTTCTGGAAACTAAACCGGTAGCTTGAATTTCTTGCTATTAATTTTTCTATGTCTCTCGTCTGTTGATTGATTTTTGTCCATTTCTGGACTTTAGCATCCCTGAAGGGAGATGCTGATGTTCAGCATCTCTCCAGAACTGATCTTTTGGGGAAGAACCTTTACCAAGCCATCTCACAGCTCTTGCTACATAAAGTGCCTGTTGCCTGAACTGTTTCGTTTTGTAGTCAGGGCAGTGTGCCCTAACAGCAAAGGTCAACAGACAGTTGTTAGCTAGAGTAATGGCCTTCATCAGTAGCCAAAGGCACATGATTACCTCCCTTTATCTGTCACTCGTTAGACCATGTCTAAGATACCACACCCCATTTGCCCCCTCTGACACCACACACGAAAGACGTCAATAAACTGGAGTGCGTTCGGTGAAGGCCACCAAGATGATCAGTGCTGGAGCATTTGCTCTGTGAGGAGAAGCTGAGGCACTTGGGCTTGTTCAGCCTGGAGAAAGGGTGGCTTCAAGGGGAACTCATTGAACTCATTGCTAAGGTGTTCTTAAAAGCACGTGGCCAGTTTTGGCCTATTACTTTTCAGGCGTTTGTGTAATTATCTACTTACTCATGCATTCAGGTATTCTTTCTGCTTATTGTGACAGTGGAACAATAATATTTTAGAAGACTTAGTCTGTTTACTGTTAATTAAATTTGCTATATATCTCCAGCAGATCTGTTCTCTGATTATTTTTGTGATTGAACACAAATGACATAGGGGAATGGCCTAAGAGCTAGAAATAATAAATTTGAGGATGGCCTCAAGGGTTGCATTCAGACAGCCTTTCTTTTTCTCCATTAATAACCTGATAACCAGAAAAATGTTACTGAGGGACAAAGCTCTGTGCTTAGGTTAGTGTGCCTACAGTGTCACTACTCTGACAAATTAGTTCATCAAGCGTTGCTGTGTGTTCCGAGGTTAGTAATGATATCTATCAAATTATTTGACAGCTTGTTTATTTATTTGAAAATGGGAATAACAGTGTAGTATTAAACGTTGATTTTTGCTTTGTTCCATGTCAGGAGTTACCTGCCATCCCTTATTTTCTCTGATTGTATGTAAGATTGTGTGTGTAATGTAAAGGGCACACCAACATACCCTCGGATGTACTTCACGTATTTAAAGATATATCTGCAAATCTATCTGCAAATCCTGAATTTCCAGGCATATCAGTCTGAAGCTTGGCTGTTAGTGCTGCAGAGCAGTGTTGCTGTGTTATACTGTGCAGAAGAATAGCAATCTAGGCACTGCATCTCCTGACTGCTGCTGCCGGGGGCCAGAGACCCCAGCACCCGTGTCTGCCTGTGCCTTAGGAGGAGCATGCTCCATGAAGAGCCCCAAAATAAAAGAGAACATGTCTACTAATCAGGAAGAAAGTATGGCATCCCCTCCCTGTAAAGCCATTCAGGGACACTGAAATAAATAGAGTCCATTGTCCTTTCTCTGGCAATGGGCCTCCTAGATGGCTGCATGTGACCTGACAAAATTAAACCTCTGGCCATTGTCCTGTGCCCATGAGAGATTTTACCTTCACAATGAAATCTCTGTGAGGGCAGCTCCCATGCGGTGGCATATAATGAAAATAATGAGGAATAATAAATAACAAGCTATGGTCAGAAAAATAAGATCCTGCCAGTCTCACCTGCAGGTCTGAAGTCTGCTGGGCTTTCAGAGGAGTTTCTTTCTCTCCACTGACTATGTAGGAGACTTTGGAACTTCTGCATGAGGAAGCCTGGCAAGGGCACGTGAAGAGCACATGAGCTTCGAATGCTGGAAGCATTGAATTTTAGTGACTGAACTTTATGCAACTTCTAGATTTGAATTTGGCGTTTGAAACTCCAATTTAAGAATTTTTTCACCTTAAATTTGTGTCCACTTCTAGTAATATAAGATTTCTCCAGTAGCTAGACTTCCTGGTGGTCCAGCCAAGGGAAAGATTTCATGTATTTCAGTTAGTCCATTAGCAGTTTCCCCACAGCTGCTTCTATTTTACCTCTAGTCGAGCTACAGCATGATGGAAATGTCACAAGTTCAAATACTGTTGAGGCTGCAGAATGAACAAATTCCCAACAGGAAGCTTAACTCCATTATCTGTAATCAGGCTTTTGAACTTCATGGCTGGCAAACCTCATTTCAGAGCATTAAGTGATAGCAGCGGCTGTTGCATATTACTGGATCTATTTTTTATTAATTAGAGTGGTAATGAACCATCATATGGCACTTTTGTCAAACCTTTATAAACAAATCCATATCTAGTGTGTTACAAGATCTACTGAACCTTTAATTTAAATTAATTCAATGTATTTATGTAATGATACATTGTGTGTCTGTCACCTTGGTATTTAGACACATTAAATAGTTTAAATACAGACAGATAGTAAATCTGCTGCTTATGATAAACAATATAAACAGCCTCTTTCCAATATAATTTGAACTCTAAATAACCCAGTGATGGTCTGTAATTAAGTATAAGCTTGACCAAGGAGATACATCTCGCATCACATCTCATCATAAATCCCAGCAAAACCAAGTTCCAGCAGGAGTAGATTCCACATTGGTGGGGACTCCTGCCAGCCTGACTTGAACTCGTTTCAGGAACACGCTGCCCACTTCACTCCAGAAAATCCTCTGATAGTAGTAGTACTATTAAGACTCAAAATTGAAATTTCCTCAGATAATTTCAGCAGCTGTAATTGGGTGCAATGAACAGAGGTCCTCTGTAGGCTGAACCGTTCCCAAACTGTGTAGGTTTTTAAAACTAATATTTAGTGGCATATCTTAATGTTTGGCAATCCTTGCAGTACATTTTTTAGTAATGCATAGGAGAAGTAATGTCTTTTGAAGATCATTTATGGGCCTTATTTTACATTTACTTTCACTGACTACTGCCGTCACTGCTGAGTAAGGTACCATTTACTATGAGTAAAGACATCAGGCTCTGGTCTTCTTCTAGAAGTTGTATGTCTGCTTTTCAAAAGAAATCCGCTGGTTTGGAACAATTCAGTTCATGTTGAGATTTCTTTCCAGTACGTGCTAAAGAATTCAGCAGCCTGTATTTGTTGATTGGCATGGGTTTCTGATCTTACAGTAGTGTCACTACCGTCTTGGGTAGAGGAGTGCCTACCATGAATCGGGCAACCTGAGTGAGGTGTGTCTAATGACTTCTTTCCCACTGGGGAGCTGTGGGTCATGTCACATTTCAAGGCTCGGTGATCAAGGTTTTGATCTGAGAGCGAAGCTTTTTTTGTGTCCATATTCTGTGCATCTGCTGAGATATCTGTTGATGAACAGTCAACAAGACTAGTGTAAGATTTCTGATGAAATGATTTTTCATTGAAAAATACTGACTAACTGAAATCAAAGTAATTCGTGGAAACAAACCAATTCCCTGTTCCTGAGGAAAGGCGTTTTCTATACAATCCGGGTCTTTTTCTCTTTGTTATCAAAATTAGAAGCACTCTCTCTCCCAAACATGCAGAATAGCCAGTAATACAGTTTCTGCTTTCTGGATGAAGTGTGGTTAAATGGCATCTCATAGAACCGTGATATCCCCAGCTTGTGGTACCACTTTATTTCAAAAGCCGCTTTCATTGTGTCTTCTGTGTTACTAACATGCCTATACTTACTCAGGGGTGTTTTGACAGCATGTTAACATAAATTTATATATTAATGCCTTGGTGTGGTACATTAGACAACTGTCAATCTGACTGTTTGAGCCATGGTTAACTACTCTTGCCAGAGTTAGTCAATCAGATCATGCTTTCTCTCATGGTGTCCCAGCCTCACCTCTGTGAGGAGAAATGAAGACATTTGAAGAGGTCTACGTGGAGTTATCAGCTTGGCATGTACTGCAGGAATCTTTCTAGAACGGTTTGAAAGTGCTGTGCAAATAGGGGAACCAAGTGAGAAATTATAGATATTGCATTGTGTGCGAATAACTGGTTCATGTTTTTCTGTAACAACACATTTAATAATCCTTGTGCGCAGATCACTGTGTTCCTTTCACATTCACCCTGCAGAGTACGACAGCAGGCAACTTGCTGCTATCTTATATTTGCTGTGTGTCTTTCTGTCTCTCTGGTCCTTTTAGTTTACAATTATTACTCCTATGCCTGTTTAATTTTGTGGCTTCATTGCTGTCCTTGCTGAAGACTAGTTTATTTCCATTCAGGTCATCTGTATGTGAGCCAGGTCTCCAGGAAAAGGGCCGTAGGCGCAGCCAGTTAAAAGCAGTGGTTTCATTTTGCTCGACTGTACTGTCATTTAGAAAAATAGCACTTTCAGTTGCTTTAGAGATAGTGTTGTTCTCTTCAAATGCAGTTTTCTGGTATCTGCTCAGCTTTAATTTGTTAACTGGCAATACTGACAATTTAAAACACAAGCTTTGTTCACTGTTATGTTCACTATAGTCGAATTGATTGCCAGGGGTCTTCATCCAGCCTTGCAACTAGCTTGTTAGTGATCACAAACCTCGAAGAAATTCAGTTGCCGGAGATGTTTCCATTCTTTTACACTGCTTCAGGGAACTGCGTGTTGCCACCAGCACTGCTAAAGTAACTGATAGGTAGAGTAGTCCTGTGGGAATTGCATGAAATATGTTGTATTTTTATGTTCATGCCTCGAATGGTTACACTCCAACTGCTGTGTTAGAAAAGACCTGTGTACAAGAAGAGAAAGTTTTTCCTTTTGCAGCAATTCGGAAGGATTTGACAATGTAACAGCATTGTTACACTGTGTAACAGGGTTACAGTATTTACATCTCGAGTTTTCATATTTCTAGATGGCAAATTGGGCATGTTCTGCACATTTTAATTTCCTCCCTTCCCTTCCACCCCTACTCCTTAAGCACCTGGCTCGCATAGCCTGTAGTCTGCTCTTAAAGAAAAATTACATTTTTTTACCTTTAAGCTTGTGCTGATAACTCTCAGAAGTGAGGATTTGACCTTTCTGATGACAGATTATATTCCTATCAATAACAGATCTGAGGAAGATATCCACCTATGTAAGGTTCAAAATGGTGTAAATACTTATTTGAGTCTAGCCTAAGCCGTCCCTGCTGCAGACAGAGGCAGCTCCAGCCTCTTGCTTCTACCCTTGTGCCGCCCAGTCCTGGTGCTCCCATCCTGGGAGCAGCCAAGGCGAAAGCGGGGCTCCTTCGGCCCTGGGGTTCCCCTTCGCCAGCCCAGCCTGCTCATGAGACCCCCGTGCTGGGGACTGCTTTGTTTCACATGAAAATGTCACATGGCGGAGTGGAGAGGTTGTCACACAGAGTGGCACGGTCTACTGTATGTAAGATCTCATTTTGGGGTTGACTCCTGTCGGGTTTGTTGGAGGGCTACCAGATTATGGGGTTTTTTACCACTTGGACAAGCACTGACCAGAGCTTCTATTTCTTTCTTCCTATCTCCCACACAGGGAAGTCTCAAGGGTGGCTGCAAGTTGCCCCACAGTAGTGTTCTCCAAAACGCCTTAAGCTTCTGGCTAGCACAGTTGTCCCTCTTAGGCTACCCACCCATAAATTGCAGGCAGGATAGCAGCTGAGGGTAAAGAGTAGCTGGAAATCTCTGATTCTGTATCATCTGAGTAACCTCTGTATTTACACAAACAGAGGAGTCCCAGGAGGCACTCACACTGACGGTGCAGACATCCAAAACAGTTGTGTAGGTTAGGAATGCAAGGTCTGGTGTTAGGCAGCAGGGAGAGGTATGTGCCTCCAGAGGACAGCTCAGTAAACCTAAGGTAAGAATTCATCTCTCAGTCAACACTGAGGGACCTTCCTGCTTTCAACACCTTCATTAGATAAGTCAGGTAGATAGTGGATACCTCCTGTTCCCCCCATCCTGTGAATTTGAGAGCAGATTATTAATACTGCCTCCTCCCTCTCCACTAACAAACATCTCCCTCAGAGACATGCATTTCTCCCCCCTGCTCTTTTCAGCATCGTTACTTCATTTTTGCCTGTCCACTTTCACCCTCACACCCAGGATTTTTCTGTTCCCACGGGCTTTTCCACTTTCCACTCCCATACCGCTGCATTGCCTTTGCTTTATGCATGACCTGGGAGCACATTAGATGGACGCTTCTAGACACCCTACCTGCCCCTGCCTGAGATTTTAGAGTATGATCGAAAAGGCCACGAAAATTCAGGTTCCTGCCTATAGATTCCTACCTGTGCAGTTACAATGACACAGCACAGAGATAACACTGCTTCCCCTGCCGGGCTGGGTCATGTAGGAGCCCCATTTGGTGTCTTTCTACACACTGACTGGTGCCAGATACCTCTAAAAAAGGTGTTAATACCTGTAGCCCAAATAGCCAATCACACAATATTTTTGTTCAGACATTGGGTAATCAGTGACGGACTCATACAGGAATTTGGTTCCCCTGAAAAACCTAATTGCAGCAATTCAGGGAGAAACATCCAATCTTGCCTTTAATTTTCACCGGTTGTTCCTTTATATCCTGTGGCAATGAATTTTACAAGTTAATTGCATGTTGTATTTCTTTTTATCTGATTTAAATTGTCTTTGGTCTCACTTTTATATGGAAGAGTAAATAGGAGGCATCCAACAGACCTGTGTACCTTCTGCGAGTTTGCATACCTGTATCTGCCATCTCATATTTGTCTTCTGACTGACCACTCCTAAATTATTCATCCCTTTCTCCGTACACAAGTCTTGCTATGCGTGTAGTTATTTTGTTGTTTTCTTGCTGATAACTTTATGGTTTAGTCTGGCCTAATGAACTGATTTATTCATCAGATGTGTGTGTGTGTGTCTGGCTATCCACCCTGCTGCCTTTCCCTCCGGAAATCTTTTTTTTTTTTCTCTCCACAACAGTAGCCTTTTTCAGTAAGGTCTACTATCATCCAGGAAAAAGCCTCAGACATAGTAAAGTGACTACCAAACTCTGTTTTTCCAGGGCTTGTAAGTTACTGGGCAGAATAAGTGAAGATTTATGGGAAGGATCTGTATATGGTGGTTTTCTTTGGTTGGACACAAATTGGGCTGGTGAAGGCTGGGTCAAAGACAGGGTTTTAAATGTGTTTCTGTTAGCCTGTCCCAAAGCCAAATAAAACTCCTACTAAATAAATAGTGCTTTATTCCTTCTAGCAGGTGCATATTAATAATGTTGAAAATCAATTATTGGAAAAGACTAATAAAGTATAAATCCATGAAAGGCTTGCAATTGAACTTCATCTTAGCTTGCAGGAGGCCCTTGGATTTTTAAGATTTATTGAGCCAGCTGTTAATAATATAAAGATGTTTGCTGAGGACTTATTCAGTCCGTAGAAAGAGTGTGTACTCAACAGGGCCGAGAACTTTAATTGCTAACAGTACAAAGACAGGTGAAATGTTCCCATTAAGTTGTTATTCTTATCCGGACTGAATAAAAAATGGTAACCATAACTACAGTTTAAAATTCAGTATTTGTTGAGCTATTGTGATCTCAGCCCACAGAGAAATATTTTGGTTATCTACAACAAAGAGTAGAATGACATTATTTTGATATATTTGTCATCATGCTCTGAAAATGTGCTGCTTTTACACAGGAATAGTGTACATATACTTTTAGTACATTGGCACATTAATGAGTAACATCAGTTGATCTGTTCTTGGATATGAAATTAGTGACTCATTATAAACTTTGATTAAAAAGTGACAAAACAAAAATCTGACCCATCTTCCTCATTCTGTAATTTCATAAGGAAATATTTAGTTGTCATGTCTTTTTGAAAATATTCCTTGTTTTTCTGTTTCAAAAGTTGTTTGACCTACTGAGTCCTAATATCCTGTGTTTGGTTAGCTTTAGTACCAAGTGGCTTTGACTTGTATCCAGTTTTGTTTGGGGGCAATATGCGATTGCATTATATGGTAAAGAGCTTTACCCAGGGTGTAGCGAAGGCATACCAGGGTGCCTGTGAAAAAAGGGATTTATAGGTGCTGCCTGGCGCATTCATAGATAAGGGAAAGAGGATAGTTCTCCTCTTTGACTTGGAAAGACTATACAGCTCCTTACTGTGGTTGAGGCAAGAAATCTTAAGCTAATCATTTTTCATTAGGATAGGCTGAACAAATACGCTAAGCACAGGACCAGCTTAAAAACAAACATTTATTGGAAGGGTGCATGAATTCAGTTTTGGGTGACAGGTTTGGTTTATGTTACCCTTCGCAGTGTCTGTGTGTGTGTGCTGAAAGTCGGTGGCAGGGATTTACGTGCTTATTCATTCTGCTTGATGTGCCGCGGAGGAGTAAGCTGAGTTGCCACCATATTGCGTTTCATCAGTCACTGCCAACCTCAGCCGAGCAGATACTCTCACCCCAGCTCAGGGACCTGCCTGGCTAAGACCTGCGCTGGGGTGCAGTGTCACCTCCAGGTGCCAGGGTGAGGTCCTGCACGGCTTGAGCCTGCACTGGGGCTGGGTCTAGTCTGCCCTTGCGTGGATGGGACCACCAGTGACGTGCCATGGGGTCTAGCCCCACTTGCGCATAGCTGCTTTGCAGAACTAACCTCATCCCCCAGACTCTGGGGGCTTCCATAAAATCTGGGGTTTCAGGCATCAGGACACGGTGCTGCAGCTAATCCTCACAGGGTCTGCACTTATAAAACCTTCGAACTGACCTCCTAAAGCACACTTGCAGTTTAATGCAGAGTGTATTTTCCATGGCACTGAAAATACATGAGACATAACCTATTTTGTGTTATATGGCGTCGTGTTAATGCCAGCTGGCCACTAAGCACCACATAGCAGTGCTTTTGTAACATAAAATCCATATGTATTTTACATTACATGTTATTTCACTATTAGATATTATATAGGTTTTATATATTGTGTAAATAATTCCATGTATTATTTATATGCATGTTTAAAATTTTAATTTTTCTTAAATAATTTTAATTTCTACCATTTTCTCCTTGCCAGAAAAGATAGCTTTACATGTTGATGAGCTGCTTTTCTAAACAGATCTAACAGATGTAAAGTTAGCATGCAAGAAAGAAGATGTCTGTATTTCCAGGAGGTCACATTAATTTCATATTAAAATATTTTGCTTGCTCAGATGATTCCAAGTAATTGCAAATTAAAAATAGGGATGAAGAGAAGGGTTCAAGATGATTCCTCTCTTTTGATCTCTTCACTGGAATATAGCTCAACTGATGAGTAAGAAAAATCCAAGTTTCTGTGCGCAGGTCAGTTTTAGGGGACTCCTTAGAACTGAAGTCAGTGACTAGTATAGCCACTTTCCATTGTTAGAAGAAAAAGAAATCAACAGAATGAGACTAGTAACCTCTGGATTTATTTTTTAGAATTCCACAATAGTGCCTAGAAGTACTGCATGTTTTTTTATAACTTCTTTCTCTTCTATGTGCCACTGCCGTACATCCCTGTCTTCCTGTTTTTCAACAGCAATAAAAGTCAATTTTCACACTCACTGTGTTTATCTCTGCAAATTATCTTGATACACAAAACTATTTCACTTTCCTGCTTCTAAAAATACCAAGTTGTTTTGCATCTTGAAAAAAGATTACGAAGGGAAGCAAAATCACCAGCTTGTTTTGCCTGTAATGACAATAAGATGGTTTCCATCCAGAGGGTGTTATATATTTGAAAACGCAAAGACATTTTGGCTGGAGTGACAACAACATCTGCAAAAACCAAACAGCGTCATCCATCCCAAGAATTTCCTGAAGATACCTTGCCAATTACTTTTACTAGTAGGTGAGGATTAATCATAACCTGTCTGGCATCCAAGCAGAGAGATCCGATCCCTGACCAGACAAAAAAGCTCAGACGTAGCTGAAAGCAAATTTTGCCAGGACTCAAGATCCTGAGCACCATAGTTTTTAGTATATGCAAAACTGAGATTATTTTATATTGCTTGGGGTTTGTTTTTTTTTTTGTTATTGATGTTGGGTTTTAGGCTTTTTTTTTCAGTAAGATTGAGGCCTTATTGCTGTAAATCTATTCAGTTTTCTGTGGGAGGAGCAGAATTCAGCTTCCTGCCTCTCCCAAATTACGCTAGAGATGTTCAGGTGATCTAATTCAATGGATGACATTAAACTGCCTTTTTTATAGGTCGAGAATAATGCTTGAGCACATCGTATTTCAGAGGGTGAATTCCGCTGACCTCAAAAGACCGTATGTCTCCAGAGTAGTCTCTAAAAATCCAATTTGCAGATTTTGGCAGTCTATTTCGCACATACTGAATTGTACTTTATCAATAAATAACTCTACTTCTTCCAATGGGACAATTTACAAAATATAACATCAATCATCTTTCTAAATACGGTAATATTGATAATCTCTCAAGTATGAGATGTAATTACAAGTTGAATCCTTAAAAAAAATTAAGATTCAGGACACTTTAAAGATTAAAAATATTGAAAAAAAATTTAAATTTTTTACATTTACCCCATAAACCAATATGGGGTAAATACTTGTGAAAGGTCACTGTAAGTTCAGCCCATATTAGACCAAATTTTGCTGCCATAGCTATGTGAAATATCCCACTGATTTCATAGCATGTGGACTATTCGCAGAGCAAAGGAACTGCCACCTGGTAAAAACATTACAATTTGCCTCTTTTCAAATTAACTGTTGCAGCATGCTCTAATAATGATTTTTATTCTTTGCCCTCTTGAACCAGTAGAGGGAAGTTGTTAATCCCTTGTTTGAAGCTAAAAGCATTTTTGCAGCCAGTTCTGATGAAATGACCTTTTTCATTCTATGACCTTTCTCAACAAGTGCTCAAGGAATAATGATACAATTATTTCCCTCTCTGAATACCCCTCTATTAGGGTATTCAGAAGCATTAAACTCTATGAATGTCTTTTTCTTCTTTTTTCTTTTCTTTTAAGCTAACCCAAAGGAGCAAAAAATGCGCCAATGGCAAATATGTTACTAGGCTGTGCAAGAAGGCAAGCATTCCTGTAGACGAGTTTGTATAAAAAGACCTTTTCTTTTAGGAATCTGAAAAAGAGCAACCTTATTTTCACGTGCTGGTGTGTGGCTTAAGTCAGTTGTCAGTCATCAGGCTGTACCATGAACTGCATTAAACTGCCAATTTGTATCAGTTTAGGATAGAGTCCCTAGAATATATTTTTGTTATCATGTTTCTATGGCGTGACGTGCTCAAATACAGTGCTTTGGAATGTGTGTTGTGTTAAGCTTGTGCTCTAGTGTCTGATTAATATTCAAAGTACATTTCTACATCGCTGATACCCTCCAGCCCCAGCCAACTAGCTGTCGAGATTGTTGTAGACAAATTGAAGGGAGTTCTGAGAACAGCGATAAACACGATGAAGCTACCGGAAGGACTGACATACAAAGAGATATTAGAAGAACTAAAATGCTGGTCATTCCCTCCCTTCCACCACTCGCTTCCTTGTGACTCAGAATAGAAAGTTATTAATTATTTCTATGTAGTTGTTGTTGTAAATCTGGATTAAAACTTATTTAAATTCCGTATTGAGTGAGAATAATTGCTCAGTGTGCTGCAATATGCATGCATAACCTGTGCCGCTGTAACCGGGTGGAGCCGATGTCAAAGCACCCTTGGTGCTCTTAGTCACTTCTGGAGCCCAGTGGCTCCGTAACACCGCAGAATTGGAGTGCTGCTTTTTTCAGGAGCAGCTTTGAAATTTAAGATAGTGAACTGTCCTGAGAATTATTCATAAGGAATGACCACTACAAGCTGAGTCTTTTCTCTGGGTCATAGATAATTAATCTAGCCCAAAATTAGACCTTAGAAGGACAGCCTAAGGGTAGCCTAAATTTGGTAATACTGTTGCCAGTTAATTTCCTTTGTGAGTTAATACAGCTGCAGGCTAGATAAACCACATTCTTGAGATTTTCTGCTTATTCCTGCAGTTTTGGGGGCAGGTGTGTCCTACTCTTGTCCTAGCTTGTTGCCTCGCTGTGTTGTTCTGTACCCAGAGCAGACACAGTAATGGACAGCCACTGCAGTTTCCTCTGTATTCTTAACAAGGATGTGTAAACTGGAAGCATTTTCTCTGAATTTAGAGCAAACACTATTTTGGTGATATGATGATGATCCTAAAATTATTAAATATTGTTCATTTTATGTTCTGATAAAATCAGAGAAAAAATATCACAAGATTCATTTATGCTGTATCAGCTCAAAGTGTCATTTCTGTTTAGAAGGAAAGGACATTCAACATATTGGCGTTAAATGCAGGCAACAGAAGAAGCTCCCTAACATCTTCTTATACGTAAGACTTTGAAGAATACGAAAGAGAAAGTGCAGGTTTGTGTATTAGTTTGAAGATGAGCTTTGAGCAGGTGAGAGATCATCATTAATTACATTAACTAATATCATCCTGACATTCCTTCTGTAATTTTAGAGATTGTCCTGATGGCACATAAAAGCTTTGGGGCATTTTGCAATATCCAACTAAAGCTCCTGTGTTCAGCCTTTTACCTATGTAACAAGGCCCATTAGCAGGATACCTTTGAATACATCTCACAACATCCAAAATGTTCATAGTAGAGACATTACACTGAAAAAGTCATTACAATGAAAACAATCCATTATGATGATTTGTGATGCCTCATTTTTTATTATTACAAATCTCTCAGTCAGATGGTTGCCATTGAAATTCTTATAGCTTAGAAATGCTAACTGCTCCTCCAAGCCACGCAGAGTTTCTGACCGAGGTTGAGCAGGGTAAGGCTGCCCAACATTGGCCATCCTCTGTGAAGTGGGGAGCTCGGACTGGCACATCTTTCATGAGCTATTCCAGTTTCAGGCTGTTTCATTGCTGGGCTTCAGTTACTTCCATGTCACTGTTTTAGTGAGATCGCACAATGTACAAGTGAAATCTATTGCGCATGTGCATTTTGGGCTCATCTTTTTCTCTATTTTTCAGAGGGAGAGCCCAGTTATTAACACAGTGCTGTCAACTGAAAACCCTTTGCTAAGTTACTATTAAAACAAAATTTCCATGTAAACTCAGTGGTGCTAGCCAACAGACCTGAAATGGAAGCATTCATTTTTTGAGATTTAATTTGAAATGAAGTGTTCAAAAGCAGACATTGCAAAAGCTGCTGACAAGATCTGATCTGTCACACTGGAGTTAACCAGGGAGGATGCTATCTGCAAGGATAGGAATGTGCGAGATATTTCTAAAGAGTGAATAAAATCAGCATCATAGCTGAGGAGACGTGTAACATTTTGGAAGATCATGCACAAGATACTAGCATAGAAAAAATCAAAGAAGTAAATGTTCATCAGAAACTTCTATCCTCCAATAAGTCATTACAGAGAAGTTTACGTTTTGAATTATACTGCCCGTTGCTCTCACATCCCAAACTTTCCTGGTGCTTTACTCAAGATATGGAGTGGGACCTTAGTCCCCATTAAATTAACCCAAATGTTGCTATTTACATGAATAAAGCTGGGATTCCACCCATAATCCACTTTCTGGGTTTGTTTTTTTCTTCTTGATTTCCCAGTTCTGCTACTAAAAGTCAAGAAGGAAAAATATTTATAGAAGAGGAAAATATTGAAAGAAGTTAGCTAAAGCCGCCTTAAACTGCAGAAATACCGTGGAGATTTTAGCTAAATTCAAGTGGAATATGAAAGGAAGTTCAGAAGAAGATTTTGCTTTCTTACTTATAACAGGGCAAACGACTCCTGAGGTACGTTGGACCAAAATGTGGCAGGGAGAGAATCATAAAGTACTTAACTTTTAATTTTTCCAGTATAGGTATGCTTAGATTAGAAAACCAAGCAAGTTTCACATATTCGGAAATCACTTGCAACTGATGCAAACTTTTCTTTGGACTCTGATTTCATTCCAAGCGGCATTTGATTTATCTTACACCTGTTCCTGGCAAGTTAAACCCTGCTGAAATAATGTGTCTCACTGCCTTCCCTGCCTCAGAGGGAAACGCAGCCAGGGAGAGCTTCCCTAGGCAATAGCCACACTCTTTCCTTCACTATTCCCAGCCTGAGGAGTTGGTGGGGTGGCTTTTATGGAGTAGTGCATTGTGAAGAGGTGAAGAAGATGAGAGAACAAGGTGTAAAAAAACCACCAGCAGCCTGGGAAGGCTTTCTTCCCTCCACCAACTGTTTTTTAAATGTGTGCCAGTGTGTTTTCTGCTCACTCACTTCCTCGCCCTCTCCCCCCTTTGCCTCTGCCCATCCCTATCCTCCATCTGGAAGGGTGTACACAAGTAGATAACTCCTTTGGACCAATACTTTAAAAAGAGAAAGAGAGCTACGCTTTTATGGCTTCTTCATCTCACACTGTCAGAGGGAGCCAGAGACCTTCAGTGGGGCAGAGGAGTTCCCAGCAGCGCAGAGCAGATGTGGTACAGTGCTGGAGAAACTGAATTCGTCTGAATTTCTTGTACTGGGGAACCTTCAGGAAACTCCATGTTACAAGGAAAGCTGTCAGAGCTCCTGGAATGGGAAGGAATAAAGGCAGGGGCAAATCATTGGCTTTTGTAAAAAAAAACCATATTGAGAGTAATCAAAACTCTCAGTAAGCACTTTAATAATTTCTGGACCAGATGCATAACTCCTAATATTTGGGTGATATTACGGAGTGCACGCTGTTTTTCTAATTATTTCTGATTTGCTGCTAACCAGTCACCACGAATTAAAAATGGCCATTAATTACATTGCTGCTCTGCTCGGTGCAGCGTGGGACAAGCCAAGCTAACCTTGCTGTCATGTTAGGAACAGGACACTCTTTCTTCAACACAGTCCGTATTGCTCAAGGCTTTCCAGCACGTTCTGTGTGATCCTCAGATCCAGATAAACACATTTAAATATAGAAGTTTGCTTGTTGGTGGGTACATGGGTGCTACATGTCTATCCTTCCAGTACAGTTGGTCGAGATCTAGGGCTTAGTTCAGCGGAGTATCCAGAGGTGTCCCCTGTTACGTGATATTCCTTGCTCTCCGGAGACTTCTCCTGAAGGGCACAGCCTTCCCAGATCTGAGAGCATAGCCGCCAGACCTAGGGGATGTCTCAGATACCTTAGGGCATCTCAAATGGCACTGGACAAATAAATTTGGGCAGCTGAATCAAGCCTTTTTTTGTACCAAGCCCAAAGCACGAGTCAGCTGGGCAGCCGGCAGGAGCCTTGCTGAGGATTAGCTGCACCTCTCACAGTTGACATGATTTCCTTGTGCTGCATGGAGAGTTCAGACACGTGCTTCACATGTAGACACCTAAATTTAAATGTCTTCACATGGAGCTGAATCCCATCCCATCTCTTTTTCTGATCTCCATTAGAATTTGTGATGTCTTTAACTCTTCCCGGTCAGTTATTCTATTTCTGAACTCTCACCCAGACCTGCTGTATCTGGTTGCTGTACTCTGGAGATTGAAGACTTCTACTGTGCAGAGATGCCCTAGGATGCTTTATCCATTTCTGCCTCTTCTTGGTCTCTGAACTTTTTGAATTTACATCTAGAAGCAAATCCAGCTTTTTTGGTAGCCAGCTGTATAGTAGCCACCTATGTAGCAGCCAAAGGCATTTTAAAATGTCACAGCATAAGCCAGGCAAGAAGGTCACCCTAGCCTAACACAGTGTCCAGCAGTAGCAGCAGTAACAGTGAACAGTCAGGGAAGATTGCACAAGCAGGGCAAACACACAGCGATATTTCTCCGTAAGAGTCTCTCGTCCTTAAACTGCCTGCTACTTGGAGATGTCCTGAGACAGAAGTGGGTTCTTGGCATTGATTAACCCAGGATTACATTTTCTTCCATGGGATCATCCTGCTGGCTTTGAACCCATGTAAACATGCCGTATCTTGTGACACAGATTTCCACAAATTAACAGGACACTCCTTAAACCACAGATTGTCTGTACCCTCGGTATTGTAATAAGAGGGCAAAGCCATCCACAGGTGAGTTCAGAGAAGCCCAGGATATCTTCAGACAAGGTTATTTGGACCTCAGTTTACTTTGATGGCTGAGCAGAATGCACCAGGGCTATTTCCTTCGGTACTGGAGCAGGCTAAGGTTGTGGGTACAGCCAGTCTGCCCAGCCACTCATCTGTGGGGGATCTTTTCACTTACTGGGTCATTCTTGACTTGGGACGAGATGAGTGTTCATACGTTCATACTCAACACAAAAGAAGCAAAACTCATGTCAACACAAACTTGCTTTCAGGAAGTTCTTCACTGTTAAACATAGATTTAGATTATTGCATGTAACCATACTAACACCACAAAACCCTAGGATTTAAACCAGGTGTTTCTTACAAAGGCTCTTTAAGCTTTTATAGAAGGTCAGGAAGTTAATGATGAGGGGATGAAGTAACACAGCACTCGTTCTGTCTTTTTCCAATCCCTGCACACTGGTGTGTCTGCCCTAATCATCATGAAAGAACATTACGCCTTCTCAAAGCATCCCTGTGCCATTGCTGTGCTGCTTCTCCTCATCTCATTTTAAATGCTGTTCTGGCTCAAAGGGCAGCTGGCTGATTAGTTCATGCAGAACAAACCTGCTCTCACAGTTTGAATCTGTGATGTGAAGAAATATATCCTAACACTTGCTGGGCTTCAATAAACTTTCCAAGCTGCCAGCTATGCAGAATGCTTCTGAGGACCCAACACTGTATGTCTTCCTTTCCAGGAAAGGGTTGTGTCCAGGGGAGTTGTGCCCAGAAACTACATGCCTCAACCACACAATGTTTGTACTCACAGGAAATTAGTATTTGTGCTTGTAAACATGGTGCTACTGGACTCTTACCACTGGGGATGCTCTATTTTTTCTTACTTTTTTTTTTCTCCTTTTTTGCCTTTTCATGACAAAGTTTCTATGGGAAAAGATACAAAGGGAAAACGTTCTAGTTCATCTACTGATTTGTACAGTTTGCTACATCAGGCTTCAAAGCTCCTACGTGAGGTTCCTTCAGCACTGCTCCTCTGATGCGTATGTTTTCAAAATTACTACCCTCAGTTTTTGCTCTGGAGACTTCAGAGTCAGTTTTTGACACCAGCCCTGACCTCATATCCCTCCCTCAAACAGGAATCTCAGTGCTTCGGATTCCCACCCACAGCAGGAGCAGTCTCTCTTTTGTCCCCACATTCAGCTCATGTACGTGTATGTGTTATTTATTGGTACTCGGACATTAATGTTTTCTGTAATATATTTCTTTCAGACATCATTGTTCTCATCGCTTCAATAGCAGTTGTTTCTGCAAAAACTCAGGGTAACATTTTTGCAACATCAGCACTGAGAAGTCTTCGTTTCCTACAGATCCTTCGTATGGTGCGCATGGACCGAAGAGGAGGCACTTGGAAATTATTAGGTTCAGTAGTTTATGCACATAGCAAGGTACGTAATCCTAGATGCTTTCGCTGGTTGGTATCTTCATTTGATGTGATTCAGCAAGAGGCCAGGGAAACAAACATTTTTCAGTTTTGAGCAGAATACCTAAAATTTTCTGAAGTAACATCCATTGTAACGGGCATTAGCACAGATACGTCAGGCCATGTTAAATGCTGACAGTTTTTAGAATGTGTTAAAAACGTACTCGATATGCTGTCGTAAGCTGATACATATTGGTGAAGCTGCTGGAGTGTCAAGCTGTAGGAGTGGATTCGATCCAGTTTTAGAGAAAATTTGCATTCGTGGGGAAGAATTTGACTTTTAACTGCTCAAATGCCAAAAAGTATATAGATGTTTTCATTATGTCTTCTGTGAAATGCCATTCTGTTCAGTCTTTCAAGTGGGTAGTGATCCCTGATTTCTTTTGTTTAGGAATTAATCACAGCCTGGTACATAGGATTTTTAGTGCTCATCTTTTCATCTTTCCTGGTTTATCTGGTGGAAAAGGATGCAAATAACCAGTTCTCCACATATGCAGATGCTCTCTGGTGGGGCACGGTAAGTACAGAAAAATACTATGCATTGCTTACACAGTATGCTAGAGTGCTTTGCATTTCACCTACTGTGGATTTTAACTTGGTGGAGTGAATTGTTTTCCCTTCCAGAAAACTGGTCTGAGAAACTCCCTCCTCCTGCTGTTCATTTGCACATCCATATTTCATTTTGCTCCATCCTGCAGAACAGCTGTTTATGTGTTTCTATTGTAAACCAGACCACTGAACCTTCAAGAGAAGAAAGCAGTTTCTTTCTTAACCCAGATCCTTTCAGTAATACAGTTTGTAATACAGTCCCGTGAAGAGCTGCTTTGATCCAAATCAGAGGGCTGTAAGCTGCTGTGCAGGAAGAGGAACAAATGTCAGGAAAGAAAAAAGGAAAAAATTCTTACATCAGCTTTGCAGTGAAGGAGAGAGCATCATCAGCGCCCTTAGAATTATGTTGTTTCTCCTTCCTCTGTACCTTGAGCACAAAAACCAAGAATAAATATTCCCATTCTGGTTCAGCAGTGTTCTCCAATTTTTTTTACAGGCGTAAAAGCCCTGATTTAGTTGAGCTCATGCTTAACTATCAAATCAGTTGTTTTTACTTTGTTGAAATCTGTGGGATGTAAGTACATGCCTGATTACTTTTCTGAAAGGAGGAGGATTATGTGAATGCTTCCATGCTTAAAGAAATAGGCTTTAAATGAGCAATGAAAAACCAAGTCTGAAATTTCTTTTTTTTTTTTTAATGATATGGTGTGTAGGGGTTTTGCTTAAAAATGTGCTATAGTGAGCTAGACTCCTGCACTGTGTGGGAGTTACTTAGGCATCTTAGGAAATCTGCCCCAAAGAAGCCTATGGCAGAGCTATTGCCAGGCAGTGTAAAACTGCTTTTCTTCTCCTTCTGATGCAGTAGAACAAACACCATGGGCTCTGACAGTGTCTGGATAGTGAAATGATGCCTGTGAGATCATTAATCCTGACATCATCTAGAGCACTCATTAGTTTTCCTGGAATAAGTGCAAGACCTGAACCAGACTCTGCCACCTTTCCTCATCAAAGGGATGCAGAAATGGAGCTTTCTCACCTCAGACCTTCGGCTGACAGGTCTTCATCTGGACTCAGTAGTATCCGCACATTCAGACTGTGCGCAGATGGACACTGCAAAAGCCTTTTCCAAAACGCTTTGAATCCTTGAAAAATATTTTTAATTAGTTTTGTTTACATTTTGAGCAAAGGTCAAGGTCATTTCCTATTAGTAGGACTAGTTTGTGAATTTGAAATTTTTTCACCTAAGGGTTATTGATTTGTTACATGTCTTCCCTAGAGACTATATTTCTGTGTTATCAGTGCACAAAACTGGGAGCTTGGGAAAAGCAGACCTAGCAGCTCTTACTTGTGCACTTACAAATATACAGAAATATTGTTCCTGAAACTTGTTGCTTTAGAGCATCAACACAGATTTCTAACAAAATACACAATTTTATCCTGTAATCCAAGTGTGTGTAAAATTCATGTTGGCTAAAGCAATGAGAGAAGGTTTTGCCCTCAGCCACACCACTGTAGTTTATTTTGTGGTTTATCTGTCTGCAACTGAGAGTAGAATTTGCCCTGTGCAGGAGGAGTTTCACTTCTCTTCAAAAGCTGAGGTCCAGCTTTGCCTTAAAGCTTTCGGAGCTGCCTGTAATGGCACGGCTGTGCAGCGTCTGGCTTGGGATGCTGGTGTCCTGGCTGATGGGTACCCTGGCTCCGGCGGTCTACAAACACCATTGTTCCTTCGAGGGTGGCACTGGGGGTATGGTCCTGCAAGAGACCACCCTGAGGTCGTGTAGGTGGGGTGTGGCGGTGCATGGGTCTGGGAATGCACGTCTGCAGCCTCTGGGTTACCCATGAAACACCCTCTACCTCTCTGCAAAGCCATGGGTGTGACTTAGCATTGCGTAGGCGGGGAGTTTGGACTAAGCAGGCAATAGCAAGGGGACACCTATGCATATGGAAAGAGAAAGTCCCAGAAGACTCAGGCCTCAGCTCTGACATCCGATGGAGGCTCATGTCAGATCCAGATCCTTCTTCCTGAGCAACTCTAACAGCAGGAAAAAGATCACTGTTTTAGAATCTGCTTCTCCACTACCTGCTGATTGCTATTTTTTAAGGAAAAACTCTGCTAAGAAATAATCATTGTATAAAGTGATGCTCAAAATATTTTGTACACTGTGAAGCGAAAATACATGACTCAAAGGTCAGACAAATAGTGCAACTGAGAAAATAGGAATCTTTTTGACATCAGCAGGAAAAGCAACAAATTATAATAAAAAAACAGAAAACAATCTTATGTTGTATATGTCTACATCTTTTCTTCTTTTCCCAGTGTGTGACATTAATACATTTACATTTTTAATGTGCTTAAGTGCACAAAGTTACTGAAAATCAGTGTTCCCCCTTACCTGTTATCTTTGCTATTTTAATAATAGTATTTTTTGTGTAGTATGTAAAACAGTATGTGGGAAATGTGTAACGTGCTTCTTAGTCATAGTTGTTTTTACTGCCAGAGTAACCCACATGCAGATTTTGAAAAGGTCAGGTTGTGTGGCATTCTAGGGGAAATCAATGCTTAGTCTCATTGATTTGTTTATTTGTTCTAACTTAAATCACAGAGTATCTACCAAATCCCAGATGGAATTTTGTGATGGCATAAATACAAGAAAGAAAAGTCTGCATTTAAGTCAGACACAAATAGTGACCTTAAATTTCAAGATTTTAGATGCATTTGTGCCCCCACTTACAGGACCAGACCCAGCATACAGCAATTAACCCATTCATTAATTCAGATTATTTGAGGGCCATACCTTGCTAAGGTCATTTTACTGACTCCATTTTTGAAGCCCGGTGTTTTAGGCTGAAATAAAAGGCAGGATATGGTGTCCTAATTTACATATGAATACTCCACTGTATTTGCAATTGCACGTTGTACTGTGCAACCTGCAGTTTAAACATCATGCTAATGTTACTGTTGTGAATATTCTTGTGGTTGGGGTCCCCACAGTGCTGCCTAACACAGCAGCACACAACAGTGTGTGTTATACGAAGAGTTCAAGTTCAGAATTTGCTTTGGTAGAGAAGATAAATTATTTTAACAGAATAAAATAACTAAACTATATGGGAACAAAAGGTCAATTCAAAAACTTAAGTATTTCAAAACCAAGTCATGCGTGGTTTTCTGAGAACTGCTGGTGTTAGCTGAAACTGTGTGTGCTTACAGTGGCATTTAGTTTGTACGTTAATTAGTTTTACCTGCAAATGTACTGCAATTAAGAATGCTGTCTCTCTTACACATTTGACAGTTTCCCTTAATAAGACATTCTTTCATGGTAGTATCCAGTAGTTACAGTGGGATACAGAATGGCTCTGGCACTCCACAGTGACCTGTAGTGGAACAAAACATCTTACAATGAATAATATTGTCACAATTACTAGCTCAAATGAGTTAAGATTGATGATGTTTTTCCCATTCAATGTCAGTCACCTAGGTGCTAACGTCCTTGCAAGATTGTAAACTCTGAAAGGTCCCAAATAATTTACTTCAGTCATCTTTGAACTTAGGTCACTTCCATAACTGTCCATGGGATCCAGGCTTCCTACTAGCTGTAACTTCTGTCTGCTTCTTACATTATTGTCAGTGACATCTGGAAATTTCTCATGTCATGGTCTCACGTCCAGTAGTTTTCCATACCCTGCTCAGTTAATTTAACCTCAGAATTATGTCAGCCCAGGCCGGGCCAGTGGTTTAGTCATTTGCTTGCAGCACTAACAAAGATACTGAGGATTATTCCTGAACTTTAACCTGGAGTTGTCTGGAAAAATATTTTCTTAGTTGTGTGATGAGAGGAATATAAAATGAAGATCGAATCCATTTGTTCAGTGTTGAGTAAGATGATATGGCATGGTGCTGACACCCGTACACCCATGTAAAGATCGCCCAGAGATAAAACATCTCGAAGTCTGCAAGAAGCCATATACTGATACCATCAAGTCTTCAGGACCTAAAAGAATGGGGGGAGGTCCTGCTATTTTATTTGGAGAAATTCCAGAGGTGCAGTCTGTATGACTGCTCCTGGTTTTGGATCACTCCCACTTGTCAGATTCCAAAGGTTCAAGTTTATCTTTGACTTCTTCAGAAAACAGTTCATTGGCTATGTCATTAATATGCAGATGACACTTAGTTCTGTTTCCATCTTGTCAGCCCAGGCAAGAGATATGCCAATGTGACACCCATCTACAAGAAGGGCCATAAGGAGGACCCGGGGAACTACAGGCCTGTCAGCCTGACCTTGGTACCAGGGAAGATTATGGAACAGCTCATCTTGAGTGTGCTCATGCGGCATGTACAGGACACCCAAGGGATCAAGCCCAGCCAGCATGGGTTCATGAAAGGAAGGTCATGCTTGACCAACCTGATCTCCTTCTGTGACCAGGTGACCCGTCTAGTAGATGAGGGAAAGGCCGTGGATGTCATCTACTTGGACTTTAGCAAGGCCTTTGACACCGTGTCCCACAGCATTCTCCTAGAAAAGCTGGTGGCTCACGGCTTAGACGGGAACACGCTTTGCTGGATAAAAAACTGGCTGGATGGCCGAGCCCAGAGAGTCGTGGTGAACAGAGTGAAGTCCAGGTGGCGGCTGGTCACCAGTGGTGTTCCCCAGGGATGGGTTTTGGGGCCTGTCCTGTTTAACATCTTTATCAGTGACCTGGATGAGGGGATGGAGTGCTCCCTCAGTCAGTTTGCTGATGACACCAAATTGAGTGGGTGTATTGACCTCCTTGAGGGTAGGGAGGCTTTGCAGAGGGATCTGGACAGGCTGGACCCATGGGCTGAGGCCAGTTGTCTGAGGTTCAATAAAGCCAAGTGCCGGGTCCTGCACTTTGGTCACAACAACCCCCTGCAACGCTACAGGCTAGGGGCAGAGTGGCTGGAAAGCTGCCCAGCAGAGAGGGACCTGGGGGTGCTGGGCGACAGCCGGCTGAACATGAGCCAGCAGTGTGCCCAGGTGGCCAAGAAGGCCAACGGCATCCTGGCCTGCATCAGCAATAGTGTGGCCAGCAGGACTAGGGCAGGAATTGTGCCCCTGGACTCGGCACTGGTGAGGCCGCACCTTGAATCCTGGGGTCAGTTTTGGGTCCCTCACCACAAGAAGGACATTGAGGGGCTGGACCAGGTCCAGAGAAGGGCAACGGAGCTGGTGAAGGGTCTGGAGCACAGGTCTGATGAGGAGCGGCTGAGGGAGCTGGGGGGTTCAGTCTGGAGAAGAGGAGGCTGAGAGGAGACCTCATCACTCTCTACAACTGCCTGAAAGGAGGGTGCAGTGAGGGGGGTGCTGGGCTCTGCTCTAAAGTAACAAGTGATGGGACAAGAGGAAATGGCCTCAAGTTGCACCAGGGGAGGTTTAGGCTGGATATTAGAAAAAATTTCTTCACTGCAAGAGTGATCAGGCATTGGAACAGGCTGCCCTGGGAAGTGGTGGAGTCACCATCCCTGGAGGGGGTCAAGAAACGTGTAGATGTAGTGCTTGCAGACACGGTTTAATAAGGCCAAGGGCAGGGTGCTGCACTTGGGTCGGGGCAACCCCCCCAGGTATTTATACAAACTGGGGGAAGATCTCTTTGAGAGCAGCCCCGTGGAGAAGGACTTGGGGGTCCTGGTGGACAAGAAGCTGGATATGAGCCAGCAGTGCGTGCTTGCAGCCCGCAAAGCCAACTGTGTTTTGGGCTGCATTTAAAAAGGGGTGGCCAGCAGGGAGAGGGAGGTGATTCTCCCGCTCTGCTCAGCTCTTGTGAGGCCCCATCTGGAGTACTGTGTCCAGGCCTGGGGCCCCCAGCACAGGAAGGACGTGGAGCTCTTGGAGCGGGTGCAGAGGAGACCACAGAGATGACCAGAGGGCTGGAGCACCTCTCCTATGAGGAAAGGTTGAGGGAACTGGGCTTGTTCAACTTGGAGAAGAGAAGGCTCCGGGGAGACCTCATTGCGGCCTTCCAGTGCTTGAAGGGAGCGTATAAACAGGAGGGGGAGCGACTGTTTACGAGGGTGAATAGTGATAGGACAAGGGGGAATGGTTTTAAATTAAGACAGGGGAGGTTTAGGTTAGAGACTAGGAGAAAGTTTTTCACCCAAAAGGTGGTGGCACACTGGAACAGGTTGCCCAGGGAGGTCGTGGATGCCCCATCCCTGGAGGTATTCAAGGCCAGGCTGGATGTGGATCTGAGCAGCCTGGTCTAGTGGTTGGCAGCCCTGCATATGGCGGGGGGTTGAAACTAGATGGCGGGGAAAAATTTCATGCAATTTAACAAGAGCAAGTGCAGAGTCTTGCATCTGGGCAAGAACAACTTCAGGTTCCAGTATAAGTTGGGTACTGACCTATTGGAGAGTAGTGTAGGGGAGAGGGACCTGGGGGTCCTGGTGGCCAGCAGGATGACCATGAGCCAGCACTGTGCCCTCGTGGCCAAGAAGGCCAATGGCATCCTGGGGTGTATCAGAAGGGGGGTGGTCAGTAGGTCAAGAGAGGTTCTCCTCCCCCTCTACTCTGCCCTGGTGAGACCTCATCTGGAATATTGTGTCCAGTTCTGGGCCC
>WKFP01013756.1:331603-376742 GCA_011057875.1 Pterocles orientalis
GGTGACCTAATGAATGTTTATAAATATGTGAAGGGTCATTGTCAGGAGGATGGAGCCAGGCTCTTCTCTGTGACATCCAGTGATAGGACAAGGGGCAATGGGTTCAAGCTGAAACATAGGAGGTTCCACTTGAATAGGAGAAAAAACTTCTTCATGGTGAGGGTGACAGAGCCCTGGAACAGGCTGCCCAGAGAGGGTGTGGAGTCTCCTTCTCTGGAGACATTCAAAGCCCGCCTGGATGCGTTCCTGTGGGATCTGATCTAGGTGTTCCTGCTCCGGCAGGGGGATTGGACTAGATGATCTTTCGAGGTCCCTTCCAATCCCTAACATTCTGTGATTCTGTGATTCTGTGATCACTATGGTCCTTTTCAACCCAGGCCGTTCTATGATTCTATGGTTTAGTGGGTTAGGTGGTGTTGGGTTGGACGTGATGATCCTTGAGGTCTTTTCCAACCTTAATGATTCTGTGATTCTATTAATTCTATATATCTCTGTACTTCCCTGCATCTGGCAGAGATAGGGAACTGGACAGAAGCCCAGAAACTGGGCTTATTCCAGAGCTTCAAGCTGCTTTGCGATGACTGGCCTGGAAACAAATTTTGAGGAACTTGATTCAGGGATTCATTTGTTCAAGTGCCTCATTGCTCTTGGGGTCTTAATAGCCTCAAACTGTTCTGCACTTGCCCTCTGATGAGAAGAGCTGGGAATACCCTCTTCAGCAAACAAAGGAAAACCAAACCAAGCCTCTCTGGCAGGCTGAGAGCATTGTTGCATCAGCTCACCTCTGCCAGAAAAGAGGGAGCTGCATTCCCATCTCCCTTCCTCCCTGTCACTCAAGCTCAGACACATGGCTTTGGAGCTTGTTAGGCACCTCCATGAGCTAACATAACTCACCAAAACAGCAGAAACAAACCATGCAGAAATGTGGATAATGGTTTCCACCTTCCTGGGTTGCACTGGCTCTCCAAAGAGTCCAGCAAAAGCCAGGAAGAGGGGATGGGGCAAGGAAGTGAAGAGGAGCAAGGAAGGAGAACAAGGCCTGATAAGCACACAAGGTGGTGTGTCTGTGACCAGGCTAGCATTACAAACCTTGAGACTTGATAACCACTTGAAATTTCAGCTGCAGCCTTAATTCAGCTTGCTGTCTTTTAGTCACTATGGCTTTCTTGGGGTAAATTACACCAGCAGTTTGTTCCCAACAATGGGAATAATTAAAAGCGCTGTTTACTATCTACAGAGCCCTAAATAGTTGAAATCTAATTACTTCCAAAAGACTTTCCTTCTTTTATCCTGTGGTGACCCCAGCATTAAATAGAATTGCTTTGGCCGTCTTGCCTAGGAATGAACTTTGAGGAAGCTGGAAGCAGAATAATGTCTCTAGAAGGCATTTTCCTGAAGAATTCATTCCTGCCAGAATATTTGCTAAGCCTGGACTTGCCCACATTTGGAAACGATGTAAAATAATTCTCTGTGCACATGTTCTCCACTAATAAGTCCTTGGCATTCAGCCTACTGTTGTCTGTCTTTGTCCTTTAACATCATGTGCCGTTGCCTGAGCACACAGCCTCCCATCCGGCCTTCAGAAATCCTCTGCTCTGCCCACACCTCCTCCTGCTGCCTGCAGCAGGCAGCAGCATGGGTCCCAACTTCCCATGGGTCCAAACTGCCCATGGGTCTGAACTCCCCAGAAACGTGACTTTGTCCTGACAGTCCAGTCGCCAGGTTTGGGGCTGGCACGCTTCCCAGGCCAGGAGTAGCCTGGAGGACATTTGCTTGGGTCACGGAAGACCCTCAGCCACACATAGACATGAAGCCATAATCTTTTGCCTTGGAAATATGCTCAGTCAGCCACAACCACGCACCATTATCCCAGCAGCATTTGCACATGCACTGCATTTCTATGTGGCCTGTGGTCAATGAATTGCATGTGGAGAATCCTCCCACACATACCAAGCTCTGCTGCCTTCTGTGCTGGGGCTACACCTTGAAACACCTGTATGCTGAGCCTCTGATTACACTCACCACGTGAAGGAATTACAGATGCCTTCCTCTCTCTCTTTGACCTCTCCCGGCATAGGTCTGAGCTAACATTGTCCAGCAGCCTGAGGTACGTCTGCATCTGCAGCTGTGTAGCAGTCTCTGGAGCTCCGTGGCAGGAGTGATATAAGTGATATATCTGAGCCTGTCATAAGGAAGGGGAAAGTACCAGGAACTTCTTAAAGTTCCTTCCAGCTTTTGATTAGTGTGTGTTGTGTTTCAGAAGATGATCCACTTCAAATTGGACTGATGGGCTTATAGGAAATGCCTGTTGTTCCTTTTACTTTATCTCATCTGTGAACTTCAATGTCCTTTCGGTGCAACTGTATTTTTGCAATATGATCTCTGTGTAATTTACAGGTGTAGTTGTGCAAATACATTGTTATATTTTTTGCCCTGCAGAAAATAGGTGAAATGCCTTTACATTCATGGAAAACATTTTTTTCTGCCCAGCTCATATAATTTCCTATGATTTGCCTCAACTTTGAGATCCTAGACCTTCTGGTTTATTATTTTTAAAACTGATTTATTACTTGTGTAGGTATTTTTCTCACTTTTATTGTTTATCTGCTTTATTCAGTCACAAACAGTATTAAGTTTTCATAGAAAAATGTATTCATATTAATTTATTTATGCTTGCTTTTCTTTCAGAAACAACTATATATATTTCATGTGTCTTGGATTATTTAGTGGAAATGCTGTTTCATGCCATGTAAATAATCTGCAACT
This sequence comes from Pterocles orientalis, assembly GCA_011057875.1. Lineage (NCBI taxonomy): Eukaryota > Metazoa > Chordata > Aves > Pterocliformes > Pteroclidae > Pterocles > Pterocles orientalis. The sequence goes on from WKFP01013756.1 coordinate 334,370, forward strand.
AATCTCTCAGTGACTTCTGGTAAACCAGAATATTAATTTATTTCTTTTTAGATCACATTGACAACCATTGGCTATGGAGACAAGACTCCTCTTACTTGGCTTGGAAGATTGCTTTCTGCAGGATTTGCTCTACTTGGCATTTCTTTCTTTGCACTACCTGCTGTGAGTATGCCCATGAAATTTGTAAAAAGGTAACAGAAACTTCGGTAACTCCCACTGCTGTTGTGATACAAAAAGCTGAAGGAAGCTCTCTACGTGAAGAACAATTGTTTAAGGCTTTTTGCTCTGTGACATTGGTGAACTGCTATCCAAAATCCAAACAAAATATTTAGTGTTGCTGTCATTGCTTGAGTTTTGCAGGCTTTCTCTGACAAGGGCAAAACTTGGAAATAATCTTAAATTAGGTAGTATACTATTGTGTAAGGTTGAAATTCCTTTCTTTTATTACAAATTGTGGCTCATATATTACTGCTTTTCTTTCAGATTCTTGAAAAAAAATCACCCAATGTGTTTTTCTGATTTAGATTCTATTGCAAAAAAAAAAAAAAAAGTGAGATATTTCTAATAGATTTTCTTGTATGAACATGTTTAGGCTACCAACAGAGAGTAGTAGAAGGCATTAAACCAACCAAAACTTAATGTCATTGAATGTAAAAATGACACTTAATGGCAGCTACTGTAATTAATTCTTTGTTACCTTGTCACCAGTAACAAGAAAATTAGTGTTTGTGGGACTGCAATGAACATGTAAAAGATAAATAACCTGACATATTAGAGATGCCAGAACTTCTGTTCCTCGTGTCATATCTATGTACAGATGCTCATTTTCCTCACAAACACTTTCAGGTTGAATCTGTCTGTAAAACAAGATACATGTGCAATTCTTTTGAATTTCTAATATTATTTTATCCTGACTAAGAATCAAGTGGAAATATTCTTCCTTATAATGCAGACACGTCCAGCAGAAATATTGTACTCCTTGCAAGCCAAGGAGGGAAACATTCTCAATCTTTGGGTCTGTTCAGCAGGAGTCAAATTTATCTTATTTATTCAAAGATAAAAAGGCTGAGAGGGGAGGGGTTTTATCATCAGCTTTTTCATAGCCTATAGGATGAACAATAGGCATTATTTAGATGGGAAAGAGGGAGAAGAAATGGTCTTAATCTGTCAAGCAAGAATTTTCTAACTTTTCTAAAATCAAAAGTTATAATAAGCACTGCAGATATGGACTTTGAGTTCCATATGTATCTGGCATATCTGGCAGCTGGTCATTTCATCATTGCTGGCTTATGTTCCTCTAAATGTTCCTGCTTGATCCTGCTTGAGATATAGATATATCTCCACGGCCTTTAGAATTGCAGGAATGTAGTGTAGCATGAACTCAAGCAATGGTTGGCCATTGGTAGCACCACAGATGTTATCCCTTAAGTAAGGAGTCTCCTGCCTCACCAGGAAAGGGGCACTGTTGTAAAGCCTTCTACTGTCATAAATGTCATAAATGTGTTAACTGAAGCAATCATATGGCATAAAATCTTCACAAAATCTTTGTAGGTGATTATGTTTATTTGTTGAAAAAACTACCTACATAATGACAAATGGCATATTGTATTGCCAGGGCATCCTTGGCTCAGGATTCGCATTAAAAGTACAGGAACAGCATCGTCAAAAACACTTCGAGAAAAGAAGGAATCCAGCTGCCAGTCTAATTCAGGTAAATATGAAATCGGTGAAAAGATAATAGTAGGGAATTTAAAGTACATGTTGGAGCAAGTTTTATTATTTCAATTTGGAATTTTTTGTGAAAATAACGTTTAACAGATTGGTTAGTTTAATGAAATTAGTTTGTTCAGTGGTTGCTGTGTGTTGCCATAATTGCATATACAGCATTTCTATGTGTAGTTTTTTGAGTTTTTCTACCCATGCTGAAGAAACTAAGTTGAGGTTGTCAATTGCATGCCTACAGTTAGCAAATTGCTCGGAAAAACAGAATTGATCCATAGACAATCCAACTGACAGCACAGCACTCTTGCCTATATTGAGCTACTTTTCATGTACTACAGGTTTAGAGTTCCAATGAGTGACACTTGGTGAAAATGAGAAGTGTCCTGCCCACAGAATTACTTTCTCTAGTAGTCAATTCAAAAGCTGGAAATCTAGGTGCCAGCAAGTCCAAAATGTCTGAAATTATCTGAAGTGGTTTCAGCTCCAGTATTGACATGATGGTGCAGATCAATGATTTTGAAAAAAAATTGTTTAAGCAAAAGTGGCATGGTATTTGTTAAACCGCTCTTTTGCATGGGTTTTTTCCTTGACTTACAGTCCTAGTTTAAAATGAGAAAATCCTCTAAAGAATCATTTTGCACCTAGCTTTACTCTACTTGATGCACTGAAAAAAAAAAAAAAAGAGGGGGGGGGAAATAATTTTCTAGCGTCCTAATTTATTTTCTTGGGATATCAAGTGCTTCGTGTGTGTCATTTATGCTGTTTTTTTAATTCTGAAATAATAAATCCAAATAAAGAAACTGAGCATTAATATACTAGTTTTATTATAAGTTCGGGATAGATGCCAGGCTGTCTTTGAAGCATTCTTAAAGTTAATAAATGTTTTCCATTATTACTTTTCAATTATCATTAAATACTAAATATTTGAGATTTAATATTTATTAGAATAAATTATTTTTGTATCTATTGTACTGTAGAATGACTGTCTGGGATATTTTCTGTACTCTTATCTACTTCTTCCAAGTTTCGTTGCCAGAGGAAATACACAATAGATTTAGGTTTTGAATATACCTCTTCTTATTATTGTATGACAGTTCAACCCAAATATTAGTAAGACAGCATGCTAAATAGATTACAAGTAGCTAGCTGGCTGATTTCAGAAAGTGACTCTAATGGACAAAATCATTGTGAAAGGAAGACAGTTGTGATGGAATCCTATGGTGAATGCTGAAATGTTCAGCATTTATTTGTTCGTTTTCATGTTCAGCATTTTCAGTGATCTGGAAGTTAATACAACATTGCTGATGGAGATATTTGCCAATGGCACAAGGCCTGACAGAGTAAGAAAGATGATCACAGGCACACAGGGATGAACCTGAGGATGATCTGGGTGGAATGATTCCTATCAAATGTCTTAATACACCAAATACAAAACTTGATCTAGAAGCAATTCAGATTATTACAAGAGGCCTCTATCCCAGTATTAGTGACTCTGGAAAGTATTTGATGAAGGGTGAGAAACACAGAGGAGAAGGAGTAGGAGAGAAGAGTCAAGAGCTTCATACAAATTCCCAGTATGTTACTCCAGCTGGTTTATTACAGTCCTCAGATATAGAACCAGAAAGGTAACAAACAGAAGAATACTGATTATTACCACTGCCTATGGTGATGCTATGTATCAACTCAGCATCTGCAGTTTGTAAATGAGACTGGAAAACTGGAGAATGCAAAGAAAACATTGGAAAAAAATGAGAGAAAATTTCACGTTCATAAGCACAGGATGTGTCTGAACTGCATATCATTGTCTACCGTAACAGTGCCCAGACTTTTTAAATTGTCTGTTGTAGATATTGATAATGAACTACCAGGGAGTTCAGTGTGCTTTATCTTATCAGGATAACGACTATTTTCTAACCAGTTACTCTCTGGAATTAGTCTGTGCTAACTCTTCTGTTCCCATAGATATACTGTCTGCTACAGCCTGTACCTGACTTAAAGATAGCTAAGGTATTGCTATGTTCATATGGACATACTTTTCTTCTTTTCTTTAGCTTATAAGAAATATTCAGTGCAAATATTATTTGAACCTAAAAGTTCCGAGAGGAGGTACTGGAACCTATAGGACTATTTAATGTAGCAGACAGAAATACAAGAAATATCTCTGGCTATAAGCCAAAACCAAAGTTTCAAATTAAAAATAATGCACATGTTTTTTGACAATGAGAATAATCAACCAATGGAACAATTTACAAGTAAGTGACAGGTTCTCCATCTGTAGATGAAGACTAGATGTACTTCTGGGAGATACACAGTAGGAAAACACAGGATATTAGAATCCGTACAATAACACCTGTATGACATTTAATGGTTGGCAATATACAGGAAGTGCAGATACTCAGTTAGTACAAATTAATATGGTTATGCTGACATCAGGGAACCTGTTCCAGTTTGTAGAACCAAGGATCTGTCTTACTATCTGCATGCGGTTTTAAACCTAAATGGTGAATGCATTTTCAATACTATGCATTGGTCGCTTACATTTGAAATTATTTATTTTGCGTTTTTAAACATTTAGCAGTGTTTCAAACCACACAGGATACTTCTCTGTTCTTCTAAATGCTTTTTGTCTGGTTTTCATTATAATTTACAAAATGTATCGTGGCACTGACTTTACCTCAGACTGCAGGTTTGTGTGGGTGTCCCCTATGGACTCATCACAAATAAGTCACTGTGATGGCTTTTTTTGAGCACCTTTGTGTGCTGAATGTCTTCTGGTGCTTCCACAAAGCCAGTAATTCTCACTTTACCATGTAAAGTGTACTGTGCTTCAAAGGAGTTTTGGGAGGTTTTTACTGGTATTTCCTTAACTGACCTCATAGAGCACATCCCAATCTGAGCAAAATCCCCTCTCTCCATAACCAGTGCGGTGGCGTTGTCACTTCATGTTCTTGGTTCCTTTGTGCTTTTCTATTGTTTCCCCATACCAGGCTTCTTGGCGGTTTTATTCTACCGACGCCAGCCGAACAAACCTGACAGCCACCTGGCGATATTATGAAAGTATTCTTCCTCCCCTCAGGCATGTATCAGTGCTATGAATGATAAAAGAAAGCTGTGACTTGTATTGGTTACTAATCTGCTTTTCAATTTTTTGTTTCATCCCCTGCTCCCTCTTGCCTTGTTTTTTCTTTTTTACCATATATCCTGCACGTAGTGTGTATGGCGTAGTTATGCGGCTGATGAGAAATCGGTTTCCATTGCTACCTGGAAGCCTCATTTGAAGGCCTTGCATACCTGCAGCCCTACAAAGTAGGTACAAATATGGCAGCTGATGCTGTTCTCAATGTCTGTTCAAGCTTATAGAGAATTACTATTTGTCTGTTTCGTCTTGTTTTGTTTTCTTAAGTCCTCTCATTAAAAAATTCAACTAACAAATCAGATCAATATTATCTAGGAGCCAAGGACAGTGGGACAAATACAAATGATTGCCATTTGTCTGAGCACAGGTATTAGAAACATTTTCCAAAAAAAACCCCACTCATATGTCAAGGTTAATGTTTTACTGAGTTCCAAATTCTCTGCCATTGATTTAATGGTATTTTTAAGCTTGTGCCTCTGTATAAGGCTATAGCTACAGATCTGCCTTTGTGAGGGAAGAGAGCCTTGTGGTATTCTGCAGGTGAATGCATTGGGGAATTTGCTCCTTTTCGTCATAACTTCTGGTACATTCAGTATTTCCTCAGGGCAAATTATATCCTCAGTTATACACACAGTCAGTGGAAGACGACTAAAAAGACCTGATGTCACGGTTTGGCAGACAGGAAATATTTGATGTTTGGGTGAGAATTCCCAGAGCACTGTCAGCTCAAGACTCTTCAATAATTGTGTAAAAGATTTACCAGAAGGTAGTAAGTTGACTGATTCAATGTGGGGCACAAATCAAGAAGTAAAAGATAACTTGATAAAGATCAAAAAGGAGAACACTAAGAGCCTTATGGGAAGCTCTGATAAGCATCCTAACTGTTGTTATTGCAGACAGTGCAAGAGAATTAGTGGTTTCTCTCAAAGCTGGGTGATGAACATCCACATGACAGTAAGAAGGTAATTGTGTGCCAGAAAGCTCAGCCAAAAAGAGGTTTGGCTGGGTACCCAAAGCTGATCTTTGAATTTTGAAGAGTTGACAAGAACAGAGCCATAAGTAATCCATTACCATAAGTATAATTCCGAAGTGCTCCAAACTAAAAGGAGCTTTTAGATTAAAAGTTACATGGAGTATTTGTTTTTGACATACACAAACAGGTTGAAGGCAACATTGGTATAAACTGATGGATATAAAAATACATAAATAATGAAGCTGTATCTCACCTAAAATATTCTAAAATATGATTGTCCCTCAAAAGTGCATCTACTTCTTATTTTAAATAAGCATATTGCCGTGCTTTCCTAAAATTAAACCTTTGTGTTTACCAGAGATCACTTTACCTACTAAGTGCCTACAGCTTTCTGTTATATATGTGTCAGCAATGCATTTTGCCTAAGTGCTTTGCCAACTCAGTCTGCAGTGGTATGTACTACGCATGTTATGCATGTGTTAAAACAACGGAAAAGTTTCTTTTTCAGAAGCACTGTAGTTAAGAGTCTTGCTTGAATGTTTTTGTGGTTGCAATGTAACGTGTGTGTTGTACACTAATCAACATACCATTTACATTTACCATATATCTAACATCATCTGTGACTAAGTAATATGATTACTACCTGCATAACAAGAATGTTTTTCCCTCGCACTCCCTGACCTGAAGAAAAGAACAAGGGGAAGCTTCTAGCAGGTTTGTAGTTTTCTTTTATTTCTTTTATCTGTGAAATCCCTGCTTCTTAATGGCTTTTAGATGTTTCAGGTTCTGTGCAGTAGGTTCAATGAACTGTAACAGTTAACTGATAATAAACACAAATTGCATTTTTTTTAAACTCATATTGATAGACTAATGCTGCTGAAATTTGCTTCCTTTTCCCAGTTTTTATATGGAAAAACTAAGCAATTTTTTGTTTTTTAACTTTGAGGGAGAGTTCAATTCGAATAGTGGCAGAGTAGCGAGTGGAGCAGCCTCCCAAGACCCCGCCCCTGGGCAAGGATGCAGCCCCCAGCTTCTGCCATAAAATCAATGCTCAAGGTTTCCAGGAATTGCAGTGGAAGCTACAGGCATGTAGTTGAATTTGGCTTTGTGAACCAGCACACCAGCCCTCTGTTGCAGAGGCAGGACCCCCTGATGGTGCTGGCTGGCTGTCACCTCGGCAAGGGTCTGTGCTGCCCTGCAGCAGCATCCTCAAGGCTTCCTCAGTGCCACATCTCCCTGTTACCCCAACTTTCCTGCCGTCCCCTCCTAAAGAGCATTTTGGGACATGGCGGGTGGGGGGAAAGCACCGCAGTAGTCGCTCACCTCCTCCTGGCTGCACGGTTGGCACTCTGGCATGGCCCTGTTTGGGTGGAGGGGGCAGCCTGGCATTTCTCCTTAAAAAAAAGCCCCACTTCCCCCACTGCTACCGCACACGGAGGCAGGCCTTGGGAGGGCTGTCTTTCCTGGGTAAACAAAGCCCTGAAGATGCACATCCTCAGGCAGTAAGAGGAAATGCTGCTCTTTGCCGTACTTACAGCTCGAATCCTTAGGGACAGGAAAGGACTATGAGAGAAATTACACTGCCTCTGAAACCCATTAGGGATGGGAGTCCGCAGGCGTTCAGCAGCCAGCACTGCGGCATCAGCACCATCAGAGAATAGTGGAGGAGCAGAAAACGATGAAAAGCCAAGGAAAAAAGTGTCAGTGATGCATCAACCCCTGAAAGACATCTGCCCTGGAGTTGTATTGTGGTTCACAAGCTCTTCTGGGTTACTCAGTCAGGGGTGGAAAGTCTTCACATCAATTACCTGTGTCCTGTTCCACTTTCCAGATTGCTCCTCCGGTGCCTGACTCCATCCTTTTCCTTGATGTACCCGTAACTGCTGGTAGTGTCGCAGTAACTCAAGGGGACTGGAATGGCTCTGAGATATCCCTCAAGAGCACTTCCCCTGCTCTGTCGGTTCTGTGACTTTTCATACACTTTACCTCCATAGGCTTGCTAGCAACATACTGATCTCATTATAAATGATTACAGCCTCATCAAAACTTTTTGCACTCACCAAACATATTTCCTGCTCCTTCAACAGCAACGTTTAAAACTGACTTCAGCTTTTTTAAAGGTGAGACTAAAGTTGCCAGTAAATGAGTATGTACCTCCAACACAGTGATTTGTGCAGAGGGGAGAGGTTATTTGCAGTTGTACCTGCGAGCACTCAAAGAAACAAATTTACTTACAATAATTTACAAATTTACTTAGAATAATAAGTAGAATAAGTAGAAGCTAGATGCAAAAAAACCCAACCCCAGCTGTCAAAACTATATTACGTGCTCCATGTTAGTGATAGCTGATGTGGTTTTCAAAGTAGTCAATGATTTGGCCAGATTTTTTCACTTCATTTTCACTGAATGGAAGATGTTTGTCCCTTCAGAAACCCTTAACTAACACATGCAGCACTGCGAATTAATGTAGGTACAAAAATGAACTCCTGAGATCCTGGTCTACAGTAAAAACCCTACTGACCACTCAGTGCCTTTTGTCAGCGGCTGCTTGTTGTTCTTCTGCTGAAACATTGCTGTATGTTCGTATGACTGAAAATACTTGTGGTGTACGTGGTCTTTTGTGGTAAAAACGTAAATGCAAACTGCTGCAATGTACTTCAAGATAACTGTCCTCTGCTACTTAACTTCCTCCTGACTGCAATGCTGAGTGACTTGCATGGGATGCTGGGTGAACTAAGTAAGCTGCTTCTTGTTTCACTCTGTAAATGAAGGGGTGTTTGCACAAGCATTGGATTGCTTTCTGAATATGCTCTTTGGTCTGTACTCCGTTCTAATAACAGTGCAGAAAAGCTTCTATTACTTTAGGTAAAAGTTAACTATTTTCTTTTCTACCAAAATTACTTTTATATTTACCGAAATTAATTCTTACATTTTGTCATGTATAGACCTACAATCTTTCATTAGGTAACTAAATGTTGCTGTGCATTTGAGTTGAGAGAATCGTGCTTGTGAGGCTGTAGATTCACACTGATTTTAAGAAAAATGTGTATGTTGTATTTCTCAAAATATTATACACAAATATTCTAATTAATCACTTGTCAAAAGTAATGGTAGACAACCTCTCTAGTGTATCCACACTGTAAATGAGATATTTCTATGAATCAGTTCTAGACTTCTGCAAGTTCTGTTAAAAGCCTATATGTTAAATTCTCTGTATCTACAAATGCACAGACTGAATGCAAATAATATTTATTTCTGTTCAGTTATACAACATGGCTGAAATTCTTCCAGTGCAGGCAACTAGATCAAGACTGATGAATCTCACAACATCCTGAGAGCATAAGCAGCCTTAAGCTGTGTGTAGGACGTGCATTGGGTGTCCACAAAGGATGAACGTCACCCATCTGGTGTTGTAACTGCTGAGCCTGAATACAAATTCCCTATTCAGACAACTCTCTCTGGTGCAATAAGGAGTTTTGCCAGTATAGGAGATTGGGGGAAAAAAATCATCCCTGCTCTGAGGGAAACAAGTAAATTGTACTCTGGAATTCTCTTCACCTCCTATATCAGATCTGTTTCTAAAAATAGATTTAATGTAAACTCTGCATGCACTGTATGGAAAAGAAATTTCCAGTGGTGCAGAACTAACTTGAGGTGGAAAGCCTAATCCCTTACCTAGCAGTGGAATGCTTAGTAACATGGTCCTCTATCTCCCCTCACTCCTAGTAAGCTTTGTAGTAATAAACAGAAGCTCTTCAGGATGTACACCCCTCGGAAACATAGGTATTCAGCATCCTGCCTACTCACATGTTTGAGAATGCCGACTAACATCAGGTGCATGATTCATTCACTTCCCCTTCTTAATACTTTAAAGTTCCTTACTTCTCCAAAGGAGGTTTCTTGATTTTTATTTATTTTAAGTGCTTGTGATTCCCCTCGTTGCTTGTTGCCTGCAATGACATTAAGACAATGGCAATAATACCTGTCTCATCTGGTCAGACAATTGCAGTGTGCAGCACGCCACAGTTTGCCAAAGCCCAGTGCCCCTTCTCTGCCCAAGACTTGAACTTTTGGAATGCATTACCCTGCAGAGATCTATAACTGGGCTTGAATATTGGGGTAAAGACATTTCCCCAAGTCCAAGAGGATTTTTATAACCAGTTCTCTCAATCTAATAATTAGTGGGAATAATAAGCTATAACATGCTAGGCAATTTCAACCGTCAAAATGTGCAATTGTTGTTGAGAAGAATCCCCTTGGACACAGCCCGTGGAAGCTGTGCCTGCATCCTGTACTGGAAGGTAGAGGAATGCATGTGAAATCAACCATCTGCTTCAGCTGAATTCTGTGGAAATTGTGTCTCTTACCAAAAATGGTAATTCCTAGATGGATGGATCTTACTGATAGAAACTCTTGATTTAGAACTAAAGCTTATTGCATTTTTTTTCTCACTTTTTAAAATAATTTAAAAGACAATAGAAGTACAAACTGATGGGAGAAAATGGAGATAAAAAATAGTTTCCCTTCATCTGGAAACTGTTTTGAAAAAGAAAAAAAATACAAAAAACCCATGAACTTCATTTATTTTTTCTGTTTGACAACTGAACCTTAAGACATTATGTCCCTGAAATTCTTGTTATTACTCACTGAAGGTGTGAGACAGAACACTACATTTCTTGGGTTCATGCTCCTAGCATGAGACTGGTGGAGAAGTCTTGAATGTTTGAACTTCAGGCCTCACCGTACCATCCATTGTATTTGCATTTGTTCAGTTTAATTTCCGTAAAGGTGTCACTAGGCTTGGTAAGAATTAACATGTGTATTTATTTGAAGTGAGGGGCTGAAAGTTGTCACGTACATTCATTTGCTGTTGTTTGTTATGGGTGATAATTTTTGTCAGTTTTAGCTTCTGCCTCAGCTTAAGAACCAAAGCATTTCCCCCCACCCTCAGGCCTCCCGTTGCTTCAGATCCATTTCAATTTCTTCCTATTCCCGCTTCCACCAGCCTGCTCACTCTGAAAAGCTGAAAAACAGATTGCAAATTGTGACTGGTGGCAAGCAGTCGTGCTGCAGGTCTGAGGCTGAAGCAGGGCAGAAGATAAACTTGACCAGAAATGCTGGAAGGTAGGCAGGGAAATAGGGGAGTGGGACTGGAAAGCAAAGAGTTGTTCAGTTCACCCAAAAGTATAGTAAGATGGTCTATGGAAGACAGACAGAGCTGTAAGTACAGGAGAGAAAAGCAAAGGTTTGTAGGCGTTGATCAGTTAAACCAAATTTTTAAGTCCAGGCATTTGGTCCAGCAGGGAAGCGTCCCTTGGCCCTGCAGTGAAGCTACAGTGACCTCTAGTGTCCGTAACCATCTATCCCTTCGTGAATCAAAGGTGGGAAGGACAGAGTGTAAAAAAGAATAAATGAGAACTAGAGAGTCCTTTGCTATCCCAGGGAAGTGAACGGCTCAGGCACGTGCTGACAGGACGAATGAGTGGTAAGATCCTACAACTGCACTTCCAGAAGGCAAATAGAGAAAAGTCACTTGCTTCTTTCCCAAAGGTGCCAGTTGTAATTAATCTCCACTAAAAGATGCTTCAAAGCTCCAGTGTTATCAATATGTATATATTCCACAACTTGCAACCTGCGAGAACAGAGGAACAACAGGTCCAAAGAGATTACCATCGCCAAGGAATATTGTAATAGAAAGCAAATAACCTATATATATCAAACTGGGAAAAATCACGTAAAGTACAAGAAATGATGGACAGACACGTCTAAAAGAATGCAGAGATGACTGATGATAGCTGTGGTTCTCTCAGATCCTGGTCATTTATGTCTGATTCAGGAACCTGTGTAATTTCAAAAAGCATTTAGACACCCATTTCTCTGATTCTTTCTCGTGGTTTTAACCAAGATTCAATTGAAAGTTTGGGATACGTGAATTTTCAACGGCCGTTAATGGGTTTGCATTAATTCAAGGGGTTTCCTTTGGATGTCATGTAAAAAGATAGAAGGGGAGAGAGAAAAATGCAACAGGCTAGGTCCTGCAAGCAGTGGAGGATTTTTAGCATGACACTGGAGAGTGCTGATCCAACCAGCATTAATTAAATCAGAGTAAAGGGCCCTAAAGGCTTCAGTGGCTACTGATTCAAGTGCAGAATACTCAAAGATGCTTGAAAGGGAATAAGATTGTCTCCACTGTGTATCTCCAACACCATCACTGCTCTTATTCAAATTCTTCTCATGGATTTAGTGATTTGAAGAGTGCACAGAATATTGTGACAGAGAATCAAGACCCAGGAACTATATAGCCTATAAGGAATGGGACTTTCACTGTGGAGAAAAAGCCTGGTCAGAATGCCCTCAAAATGTTCTGATTCAGTTATTCCTTCATGTTTTTTTATTTATTACGTATAGTAGAGCCCTTTGGCAGTGTGCTCCCAAGGACATCAGCTCTCTTCTCCCAGGCGTGAATTCTCCCTTGCAAATCACACAATTTATGCCTGTAGGACCCAGTGGCTTCAGGAACATTTCCCACCAGTCTCAGAATAGGAACAGGGATCCAAGAAGTGAAGAACTGCTATAACCACTGTCTTTGGAGAAACTCTCAGCATGCAAAATAGAGTTTCCATGACACACTTCCTTCAGGGGCTGTGTTTCTCTTCACAATGCAGCATCCTCCGCATGGACCCATTTGCCATTGCTACAAAGCAGCTTGTTTGGGTTTTTTTGACTATGAGGTCTGCATTTTAAATTCATATTTTCATTCTCAGAGTTATGTTTCTGGAAAATGTCTCTAGTACAGATGAAGTGTCTACTGTTCCTTTCACCATTGCCTCATTGCTTTGATTTGGAGAACTAAAGATATTCAGATTAAGAAGCTATTGTGCACCATTCAGCTTTTATAAATGAAATACCCATGTGTACAAATAATTTGAAGGCAGCCATTGCTTTTGTTAGTACAAATTAATTGTCAGAACAGCACATGTGCTTTTTTTCATTTTTTTAATTTTAATTTTTGTTTTGGAGTTAATGGATTTATAAAAAACATGGTCCATACCGATCATTTTTATGGCTGTTTTATCAATCTTCCTTTAATTTTAATTAGCGTAACAGGAAGAGAGCTGTCCAGAAACTTTTTTACTCTAAGATTTGTCAACAAGAATATAATTTGATTTCATGCTTCAATAGGAAACACAATTTGAGCCATGAGTTAGAAAAAGCACAGGGAGCACATGCTAAAGAGTAACATCTATAATAAGAAGTCCATTTTGATTCTGATGTTAATGCTGTATAGTATGACAGTGCAATAATGTGGTTAATAAATATTTTACAGATCATATTTTCATGAAGTTGTAGATGCAAAAGATTCCTGAGCTGAAATGTCATTCAGTCTTGAAATGTAATTTTTATTTAAAATTAAATTTTAGAACTCAGTTTTTTTCAAATAGTAGGTTCTGTGGGTCTGTCGTATTGCATATGCATCAGCAGTACTGTGGTACTGCAGGTGTGGGTAACATACATTTCCAGCACCATAATGTGTTTATTTCAACAATTGCTTACTTTGGGCAAGGGAAGAAGGGGATTACATTCAGGAGTTATAGTAAAGGTATTATTTCAAGTGATTCAACATGCCATATAGAAATAGATTTATCTAATAATCTTTCTATTGATGTGCTCGTTTTTTGGCATTCTTAAAAACTATCTCATTATAAGCTTCCCAGCATGTGCTTTGCCTGCTACAAACTGCATCCTTTCTGCTCTCAGTGATGTTTGCATTGAGAATGAAATGCTGTGCTGTGCTATGCTATGCATGGACAAAGATACCTGATTATATCAACATTTCACAGCCACAGAAGTTTATAACTACTTTCCACTTCATATAATTACATATTAACGCTGTATTTTCACAGGGCAGTAGGCTAAACATCTAAGACCTACGTAGTCCATGTTAGCATTAGTTAATTAGCTGCAGAATTCACTTCTGTTGAAAACATCTTATGGGCACGCTGAAGTTAAATGCAAAGACTTTGAGAGTACTAGAAAGTGTCTTAACTTCAAGTACAACTGTAATTTGCACATAGACAGTCTTTGCTATAGATGTTTTAAAAGCATGCCCAAAGCCTATGCCAGGGCAGAAGGACTGCAAGACCCGGTAACATCATACCATGAGCAGCCACTGCATTGCTCCCATCATCTCTCCCCTTAGAAGAACAGGACCACTGATGAAGACAACCATTCCCTTGTACAGGCAATGGAACTTAACCCTCTAGATAAAACGAGATTTCCAAACCTTGGTATCAGGCTTCCTTTCTGTTTTCCCTTTGTGCCTTCTGCTACAGGAAGAGAGAGACAAAGGCAAAAACGTTAAATCATGAAAAAGTATAGGCAGATAGTCACGGTGACCACAGGATACTCGTCAGATAGGTTTGAACATGAGCGAAGGTAATTTAAGCACTGGGAAGTAAAAAACCTAAATGTCCCACATTTAGCTGACTGGAGGGGAGGGTTATAAGCACAGGAGGGAAAAAAATCAGCTTACAGTTGGCCAGCTGTAAGACCATAGGGTCACCATTGATCCAGTGGTCACAGTCATGAGCTTGGCTGGGCTCTTGTACCTGTCCCAAAGTGCCTGTCCAATACCACCTGCAGGTAGTCAGCTCCCAGCTTAATCTCCAGCAATGACTGTAGTGAGCACACAGCGTATCATTACATTTCCATTAATTGGTCGTCACGGTGTTTCTTGGGTGTTTCATTAATTTCGGTTTCATCTTGTCCAAGTAAGTGCTGTAACAAGGGGTTCTGGGTATGGGTGATCACTAACAAGGCGTATGAAATGTCGGCAGTGACACATTTTGAGAAAGCATGAATATACTAACAGTATTTTTGCCTGCTTAAAAACAAACCAACTCTACATGGCATGCAGTAATAACAGAATACATTTTGTTCTTGGAGATGGCCAGAAATGCACTGAGCTGGGCTGACTAAGGTGAAAATAAACATATTTAAAAGTCAAGGAATAAAAAAAAATCTTAAGAGATTAATCTGTAAGAACTGGGTGAAATTTGTTTCTCTTTGTTAATTTTAATTTCCTTCTCAAGGTTATTCTGCACTGTAAAATAGACTGCCATTGATAATGCCTCTATCAGAAAACAATTAAATCAAATCAGTTTCATTCCCAAATGAAATATATTCAATGAAAATAAAAGTGTGTAAGAAACAGATTCATAGCCCTGAGAATTTTCAGAAATTATTTCCTAATATCATACAATAGAAAAAAAAAAAAAGGAGTGGAGGAGCTATGAAATAAAATACATTTCTCTTCTTCACAGTCAAAAGCTAAGTTTTAAAGAGCGAGTTCGGATGGCCAGTCCACGAGGTCAAAGTATAAAGAACAGGCAGTCTTCAGTTGGAGATCGCCGGTCACCAAGTGCCGATATTGCCACCGAGGGCAGCCCAACCAAAGTCCAGAAGAGCTGGAGCTTCAACGACCGAACCCGCTTCAGGCCCTCGCTGCGGCTGAAGAGCTCGCAGCCCAAACCTGTGGTCGACGGTAGGAGTTTTTCATGCCTCATTTGCCATTCTGTGCTGCTGCCAGCCTGCTCAGGCTCTCGCACACCTGCCCTCCAAATGCAGCCCATTTTTGGAAAGCAGAGAGAATCGTTATATTGGGGCAGAGATGCTAGAAAGCTATAGCCTGCTTCAAAGGGCGTGCTGATGGGATTTTGTTTAATAAGAAATCTTGTGTCAGTGGTGCATAGGGACCAGCTGGTGGAAAAGGGGGTCACTAGGGAAAACTGCAGGTGGACTAAATGCATCCCAGGGGTTTGGCTGCAGCAGCTTTGCTGTTGAGGCCCCTTTCCCGCCCCTGGGCACAGCTGCTGCCCGGACCCGCTGCCTCTTGCTGGTGGGCCACGTGTCATGGTCAGCACCGCGCTGGCTGCACCTTGGCCAGCCGAGAGCACAGCGTGTACAGCAGTGGCCCCTCCAGCCAAGGAGCTGGCCAAGGAGCTGGGAATGTCCCTCTAACCTCCACGTGCCACCAAGAGCACTATTGGGTACTTTAAGTTCTACAGGGTTGTATCTGGTTTGGTAAGGCAGGTGTATTGCTTTCTCAAGGGTATTTTAGAGGTAGGAAGGACTCGTAACACATGAAGAAGTGGATCTTTGTGCAAATGGCTTGCTGATTTTGCAGCAGGTGGGAACGCAGCCTTTCCTGCACACAGCTTTCCCCACACCCCTGCCCCCACTCTGCATTTGCCAGCAAAGGTCCTCCTGGGCATTAAACTAGCCACTGTTCAGGCAAAGATCTTCATCTACAAAAGCTTGCCCAAGCAGAGACGGTGACTCCTCTAACAAGGGAGCACCAAAGTGGGTGAGAGCAGCCCCTCGACAGGCAGGAGCCAAGAGCCCCATCCCTGCAGAGATGGGTCCTGTACTCAAAGGTGCACAGACACAGCTCTGGGGATACCACTGCCCCAGTGGATTTGGATTTGGGCTTCTCCATTCATTTTTTTTCTCAACTTTTAAATGTTTTGTTCTTTCCTGTGGGGGTCCAAGGCAGAAAAAAAAGGGAAACAAACCGACGGGCTACAAGAGGAGGCAGTGACCCTGACTGTATGGGAAGGTACAACATAAATCATTTGATCCAAGTAAAGAAATATAACTTTAAACTCTTTCTGCAATGGCAATCATGCATGTTACATTCAACAATTGTGATAAAACTAATTAGACAGAAGTGCAATTTTGGTGTCTGCTTCCTTTTTAAGAGCACATATTATCACAGACATGTAGGCTGCAAAATACCCATTGAACTGAAATGCCCCATCCCTCAGCTGAGGACATCCTGCTCAACACATCTCTTCAGGAAAAACCTGGGTAAATAAACATTTCCTGGAGGGCAAACAAGACAAACCAACATGGTTTGCTAAGGTCATCGTTCCAGGCTAGTCCTCCCCTGCAGAGACCTCTGAGATGCACAGATTCCCAGTTTGGCTGTGTTACAGTGAGCTGCTGGGGTGTACCAACCACCACGCTGCTAGCCAGGTTGCTCACCTGCCCTCATTCTGTTCTGGGGCATGGACCCTGGTTCATGTCCCATGGCAGCTGTGGCACAGGGGCTGTGTGATGCTGGCCTGGGTCTCACGCTGACATGGAGCTGGGACAAGGACACCGGTACAGCAATGGGAAGTGAGAATTGCTCTAGGTACTAGCATGGGGTTTCAAGCTGCCCTGTCTAGATTTACACTTCCTATGTAACCACTTATATAGTACAAGTATCTCCCCAAAATCACACCAGAAGTGATTTCATAGGGTAAACCCGTGACTCACACTGTGCCTGGAAGTGACCTAAGAAGGGAGTAGTTTGTTGAGCACCCTCCCAGGGTATCAGATGCTCACTTCTGCTCCAGCCCTGCAGCCTGCCCCTTGCTCAAGCATCCCTTTAGTTTTTCCTCATCCAGTTTGTCACAGAAACATTTCCTCAGCATGTCCACTATTTCCTCCTGTATGTATTGTCGTTAGTAGCAATGATCTGCACAAGAAGATCGTGTTCCCTCTTATTGTCTCCCTTTCACGCAAAAGGTGGCATAAATGGCACCTTGGGTATTTCTGTAGATAAAAGATAATAACAACAGAGTATTCATTGCTGTGTATAAACTCTTAAAGATCTTCCTGCTTCTCAGGGCGAGTGCAGCTTGTTTCCTTGTCAGCGGTTTCCAGCTACTCGTCCACCCTTATGAACTGGGGCCAGCAGATATCACCAATTTCTCATCCATGGCAGGACGAACAGCTTCCATTGTCTCCAGCTTGTAGGCAAATGCCAAGTTTCCACTCTGGGACCTCATCCAGCTACTTCTAGGATTGGTATCATCAGAGAGATTTCCAGTGTGGTCATTGCTGAAAGGCAGCTCCTTGCTACCTTACCCAATCCATTGCAGGAAAAGTCAGACACTACCAACTTTTTTTTTTTTGGACTGTTACCAGTTTCATGGTTTGATATGCCTTCTGCATTTGACAGCTCAGTGAAAAGAATCTGCAGATGATGTATTTAATTTAGAATATCTTGCATTTTTCACTGGGTGAAAATACAGTATTTGCAGCATTTTATTAAAATCTCTCCGTTGTCAGGTCCTCCAGTTTCCTCCTCGAGATATTCTCTGCCCAAAGGATTATTTCGGTATGCTGATCTTCCAGCCAAACTAGAAGCCCCCTCTTTCTAGGTTAAGGTCTGGGCACAAAACAGTACCCTTGAAAATCTGGTGATTCTTACATCTCTGTAGCACGTCTGGGGGGAGAAGAAATGACACTTGCAATAGACCTTCAGACAGAGACGACATAGTGCTGGGTACCCAGACCAAGGTAATTATATCAGCGATGTAATGAAAAAATAATAACTTCTTGCTATGAAATTCCCCTTCCAAAAGAAAAGACACTTAGATTAGCTTGATTTTTCCTTCACCGTATGGGATTTGGGGTTGTAAACGTTCTTCCGTTAGCACAGGCAGAGGAGGAACTACCTCGTTCCAAAGGTGAGGTGCACTGAACTATGTGTAAATATCAAGCAAAGAAGCAAAGATCTAAGTAGAGGGTTCAGAAAAGAAGAGAAATTGTTAGTGTACAAAGATGATCTAAGGCAGATATTGCCAACACAGTGGCTTCGCAGGGCTGACTGTGTTCTGATAAAGGGAGGTGGTTGGAATGTGGGCCAGAACCACCAGAAAGAGAATGCTAGAAAAACTAAACATTAGCAATTAGAAACTGGCTTGTAAAGGGAGGTTTCTAATTCAGACAAGAGTTTATGGAGGCAGCTAAGAGGCTAACATCACTGAAAACATAGTAGCCTTCCTCTTAGGCTACCCAGTAACAAAAGCTTACAAAAACTCCTCTGCTGCCAGAAGGAGGGTTTCTTGGCAGTAAGCAAAATGCTTATGCTGGCCACAGGTATCTCCCAAAAGGATTTTGTCATAGCTGCCTTAGAACAATATGGCCAAAACTGTTGAACAAATGGCTTTATTTATGAGTAGCAACAGCCCTCTGAAACCGCCTGTAAACCATTTATTGTTACTGCCAAAGTGGGCCTGGCAACGGCAGCAATTATTTCAGCTGCATATGCGTATTTGCAAATGGAATCCAAACCTGAGAGAGCTGTGATGGCTGGAGAGAGCTTTGGTGGCGTGGCTGCAGATGGTCTCTCAAGAGCATTTAACAACAACACAGGGGAGCTACATCAAAAACAAAGACTTACATCATCTGACTTTAAATACATGTTTAGTCTCTGGTGACACGTGGCTCACAACTGCCAGAACTCGTGTTGAAGAGGAGACCCTGCACAAATTAACAAAGGTGCCAAGATGCTGTATTTCCAGACCCTGTTTTGAGTTTAAAAGGAAATTACCAGGACCAAGCAGATCACCAATCAAAAATGGTAATAGTGAAGTTTTACAAAGTGCAGACTTAAAGGATACAAGGATCATACAGGGTCGTGCAAGAGTCTTCCCTGAAGGGATGCTGCATCACATGGGCAAAGGTGCTGCCTGACGCTGGAGCTGCACACAGCCACCGCCATACCCCCACACCGCGAGCCAGAAGCCAGCTCTGGCCCCAAGCCCTCCTTGTGCAGTACAGCTTGTGTCCCTGCACCAAAACCAGGGAAACCACAGCCAAGCTGCCACTGGGGAACAGCCCTCTGGCACATGAGAATGCCCACTGGCAGGGGCCAAACCCATGCCAGAGTCTGTGCAAGTGATTAAACGGTTCAAGTGATCTCATGCCGTTACGTAAGGCACTGTACCCATGCCGTGTTGTATCCAGCCACAGAGACTCACCTCACAAAATCTCTCCTCTTTTCTGAGGAAAAGAACTTTTTCTGCTTATATCATGCTCCAGTCTTCTACAGCCACAGCTGAAGTAGTGAATGTATATTATGTTGTGTGTGCACTTCTCAAGTGAGTGATAAAAATGCCCTATTATACTTGTTTTCTACCATCCCATGCTTCTAAACCTCTGCACAAGTTATTGTGCCTTTACTGTAACCTAGAGACATTGTGTGGCTTTTTGAATGAAAAATCAAAAGCATTCAGCACTGGAGATATTACAAACATATTTCATTTGATTAATTAACAAGAACTCTCACAGGAAATATTTGATTTCTTGCACCATCCCTGAACATTATACACTCACATGACCTCTAACCTTTCTTTCCCTACGGAGTACTTGCACAAAATCCTCAGGGTAGAGTATATTATAAGAGCCATGGAAAGAATGCAGTTGTGCATTTCAGCCCCCATGTCCTCAGTTACTACCATGTAATTTATGTATTGCAAAAATGACAGGTTTTCCTTTCAGTAGCACAAACATCTTGACCTTGTATAAGGTTCACTTGATGTGGCAAAGGTCCTTGGTTTGGTAGCTTTCACATCTCAGTTAGCTTAAATTTGCTGATTCAAAATGAAGCTTCATGATGTCAAAACAAAGCTGCTCGATTTGTGTAAGCCCCATATGATGAGAATAAATGTCATTTTATGAGCCGTATATTATCTGTGCTAGACAGGAGATTTATTTTCTTGTGATTGTTTAACTCAATGATAGAGCTCTCGTTTATTACCATTGTCACTGTAATTAATTAGAAAGATCTTATAAAAATAATCTGGCATTCTGATCTAAGCTCCAAGTCATTTTTTCCTTATGTTTAAATAAGTACAGGCCATTGGTTTTGAGGCATTATTTTCGTTCACTCCAACCAAGATCCTGGCCATATGAGTCCATCACTTAGTCTCTCTCTTTATGGTACATCTTGAGGAACTTGGTGTGCACTGTTGCTCACTGGACTGAGCACTTACTCGGTGGTCAGAGGTGAATGATTAGCACAGCTCTGTGAGGGACAGCAGCAGACCATCACACAGAAGTATGATTTGCGTGGACTTCAGACTACCTCACCTGGAGTGAAGAGAAAACAAATGAGTTGAGAAGTCATTTTGAGAGGACACTCAGAAAACTTCCCAGCCACGATGTAACCCATTTGCACCAAATCTGAAACATTTGAGGAATGTTTTTATTTTTTTTAAATGTTGTTGGGGAAATCCCTCATGGCTTTTTAAAATACAGGACTCTCCTGTGGCTACCTGAATCTGAAGCTTCCGTCTTTCTCTTTCCCTTTGCCCACGGCTACGACCTCCACACAAGAACAGGACCTGGAAACCTCCACCAGTGCAAGACCACTGTAAACCCTATGGAATATCAGACATCGTATCAACTGATGTGTGCTACAAGGTCTTGCAGAGAGACAGACAATAAGGCATGGCATTAGCTCATTAGTTCACAGTTCTAGATCTTATAATATATATCTGCATTTTCCTTTACAGTTTTAGCTTCTCGTATTTGGTGTGCATAAAATAAGAGAGAGATGTGTATCTAAAATCATATGTTTAGTCACTTAGCATTTCTTTTTTCTTACTTTTCTCACATGGCCATCTAAACTTGCTGGCTAATGTGCCACTATTTATAATAAGCTCAGCTATTTTAACTGCTCAAGTATTATGCATATAATGAATTGTTTTTAGAAAGTCTCCAGATCCTCCATATCATCACTCAAAATGAAAAGGACTCCTTTTTAATTAAGTAGTGGGAGCTGTTCCATGAAATACTGACAGTGCAGAAAATTTTTGAGAAGTTAAATAATAACTAAAGATAATTGAGAGTTGTTAGAAGGGAATACTGGAATTGTAGATATTTGGAAATTGCCTGCATTATAAGATAACTGATATAAATTTAGTTTCAGACTTTAAAAGATGGCACTTGCAAAGAAAGGAGACTACATAACTATACACAGAACATGTAGAAAACTTTCCACCAATCCTATCTTCCATTTTGGCTGAATCTGAGCTTTTTTAAAATGCTTTCACATATAAAGTGTTATTAGGGATATTCTTTATGATACTCTGCTTCATACGACACTGCAGACGCTGACTCCAGTCCTCATGTCCCCTTCTCTTCCCTTTCTGAAAAGTTTTGCCCTTTTCAGGAGAAAGCCAAGGGAGAAAGAAAAGGGCTATGCACACAGCGCTGCCACGTTCCTCATGGGTACTGACTGCAGGGTAGAGCCTCAGGTCATGGAGAAGGGAAAAGGAGCTCCTAGAAGCTCGTGCAGAAGTGTTCCTCCTTCCGGGAGGCACCAGTTTCCTTCCTTTCCTGAGAAACTGATTTCCAGCATGGAAATGGCAAACATTTCATAAAAGCTTCCTAAAAACAATATTTTCAAATGTTGTCATTCCCTCTTTCGTAATTTTGCCCCTTGAATATTGTCATGTACTACCAG
This sequence comes from Pterocles orientalis, assembly GCA_011057875.1. Taxonomy (NCBI): domain Eukaryota; kingdom Metazoa; phylum Chordata; class Aves; order Pterocliformes; family Pteroclidae; genus Pterocles; species Pterocles orientalis. Next base: position 356,507 of record WKFP01013756.1, read on the forward strand.
GGATTTTTGTGTCATTTTCTAAACAAATATTAAGCATCTAGAGTGAAGAGCACGTCATGGAAGTTTACTTGTCCTGCTTCCTTCCTTCTTCCATGACGAGAAGAAAGCCGTTTTTTTTTTCACGGATCAAGAAAAAGGAAATAAATGTATGAATCACTCCCTTGGGCCTCATTTTTCTGGCCTCTGCTCTGGAAAGCATGTAAACATGGGCTACTGCCTTTCTCTCTTTGGGGGAGCTCTGGGCGTTCTTATCATTAAGCATGCGATTAGGTTCCATCCCAATTAGTGTTGCTTTTTTCAGTTGATTTTTCCTGTGGAGCTTAACAAGCAATCACAGTAAAATGATTTATGTGAACTCTTTACTGAAGGAGAGTCAGCTTGTTGATGGTTTAAAGCGAGGGAAAATTTCAAAGAAAATCACTTCTAGGGGTAGTGAAGGTAATGTGTATTCATGGTCCAACAAACAGGAAAATAATGAGAGCTTCTGAAGAGGTGAGAAGTTTCATGAAACAAATTTAAACAAAGGCACTAGGCTGAGACACTGTTTTGATAAAGGGAAATTGCATGAGCTGTATGAATGTGAACAATTAAGATGTTTGTACTTAATAATTTTTGAGGGAAAAAAGAAACTGAGATTTTGTGTAACATTCTGTGCATTATGACATTTGTGGGAATACTCTAAAATATGTACAGGATATCTCAATTTTTAAATCCCTAGTTCTCTATAGCAAATGCTCAGGCTGAAGAAAGGTACTTCAAAGGCAGTGTAACCTGAGTGAAATGCACCTACCTTGTGGGTATCCTAGGCATTACCTACAGCAGCATAACAAGGGCTCTACCTTGCTTTCAAAAGGAGCTGAAAGAACAGAATAATGAAAGCATTAAGCTGCCAGCATTGCTTCTTGAACAAGAGGGGCCACCTGAGCTCAGCAGCTATTTAACAGTGATGCAGACAGATGTCTAACACTAAAGCTGCTGCTTGGGCACCCCTGCTGCACCAGACCTGTGCACCGCACCTCCCCTAGGGCTGTGCATCCTGCGATGGGACAATCTGTCCTCCAAAAGCTTTGAATTTATGTCTAACTTTACTTGTGCAGAAATTAGATGCACTGAATTCTCCACTCATTTTCTTTCTGACTGTTCACACAGAAAATTAGTTTGGAGATGAGTGTGCCACATTGGGGTGCCCTGCACTGCTGCCCCGTGCAGCCAGAGCAGCTCTGCACTCGGATGAGGCTCCTGAGTGGGATGGAAAACGGTGTGTGGAGCTGCGGTATGAATTGCTTGGACTTCAGTTCCCAAGTTCAATTCCAGATTTTGAATGATAGTTATAAACTATGGCTTGATCTAACTGAGCACCTGTGAAAATCAGACCACCATCCATTTTTCACCTTGAGTCATGCATTTCAACGAAAGTCAATCAGACTTTTTTCCAAATCAGTGGTTTTTTTACAAAGTTGACACAACACTGTTCTGTAACATTGTCCTGGTTTTGGCTGGGACAGAGTTAACTTTCTTCATAGTAGCTGATAAGAGACTGTGTTTCAGATTTGTGCTGAGAAGAAGGCTGATCACACACTGATGTTTGTAACTGCTGCCAGGACAGTCATCAAGGACTTTTCAGCTTCTCTGCTGTGCCAGTGTCTGCAGGGGCAGGAGAAGCTGGGAGGAGCACAGCCCCAATTAACAGCCTAGGATTAGAATTTAGGTTTAGGATTGAGACCCAATTTGGCCAATGGTCTATTCCATATCATTCACGTCATGCCCAGTGTATAGATGAGGCTCTGTCTGGAAGTTCTCTCTCTTGCTCAGCGTTGTCTCCCTCTGGGTCGCCCCTCTCTCAGGGTCATCTTGATCTCTCAGACACTCAAGCTCTTAGTTCTTTTCTGGAACTGCAGTTTTGGGACTCTCCCTGCTCTGGGATTGTTAGCCAGGAACAGGCTGAGCCTTGGTCATCAAGTGGTGAGCAGTTTCACTGTGCATCACTCATTTGTATATTTGTATATGTTACTATTATTCTCATTATTATTATTGTTTTCAATATTATTGTAGCTTAGTTATTAAGTTGTTCTTATCTCGACCCATGAGTCTCTTTTCCCTTTACCCCTTTAATTCTCTCCCTGGTCCCTGGAAGGAAGAAGGGTGAGCAAGTGGTTGTTGTAGCCGTTGGCTGCTAGCCAGAATCAGAACTGTGACAGTCCTTTTTAGATAACTAAACTATCCTGGTTATCTCCGTCAGTAGAGCATGGGACTCCTAATTCCGGGGTTATGGGTTTGAGCCCCACGTTGAGCACCAAAAAGGCTCAGCCCGTTCCTGCCCAACTATCCCAGAGCAGGGAGAGTCCTGTAAACCACATTCCAGGAACAGCTGAGACCGTTTTGCCCATGACCAGCTTTCATTCTATTTTCTCCTCTCCATCCCACCCAGGGGGGGCAAGGGGAGTGGGCAAGCAGCCACATGGTGCTTCGTTGCCAGCTGGGCCTAAAACGTGACAAACAAACAGACAATTACTTGAATGCTACTGACATTGAAAGCATGAAGCTGCGAGGGTGTTCAGAGTATTGTCACAGTTTTCCCAACGTTGAAGCGTGTTATTAAACAACAGAAAACACTTCTAAGAAAGGACGCACGATACTTACAGAAATAATGAATCAAGCTTTGCACATAACTTTTGCACAGAACCATATGAAGTGCAGCTATATCCTCGTAAATTTCTTGTTGGTGACACACAGTGTTTCAGAACAGTGTAATTTTTAGCCCGTTCATTTGGGGTGACCATAAATGACTGGAGTTTGCATGAAGAATGCACAAATACTGTGACGAGCAGGGAAACAGCAAGATAATTTTAATGACTTGTGCGTGCCTCTTTTCTATTTCTTGGTAATTACTGATTTGCTGTGTGATTAAGTCAAAGACTGCTCTTCAGGAAGAAATAGGAAGAAATTAAAAAGTGGCAAACAGAAGACTTTAGCCCAAAGTAAATAATGTCAAAAGATTGTAAGCTAATGGCGGATGCCTCATCAGTTGTGAAATAAACACTTTCCGGGTTGACATTTAGGATCCAAACACATCCTGAATTGTAAAGATGCTGGTATTAGAAAAGGGGAATTGTTTCTGGATTCTCAGACAGGCTGACACCTCTTCTTAGGCAGACTTGCAGGGGTATGTCTGAATCTGTATTGAGACACTTTGGCCATCATCGAGACAGGATTCGTGAGGTGCCCACGCAGCAGACCTGAAATTCCTGCTTAGCTGCTGGTAGAGGCTCCTGGAGAGAAAGCAAGCTCAGCGCTAACTCTAGGAAGGCCTGGCAGAGTGGCTGGACTTGTGCCGAGCCACTGTTGCCTAAGCGCGCCTGTGCTGTGGACCCTGCTCGGAGCACACACACACCCCCAACAGAGAGCAGGAGGTGCAGCCAAGGAGTGCGGGGAAGGATGAAGAGGCAGGTGCCTGCAGGGCGAGGCATGAGCTGGCACCAGAGGGTCTGCCTGCCCCATTAATGATGAGGAGGGCTCTCCCTGGGAATATGGAGCAAGGCTCATCAGAGGCCGTAGTTCAGCCCTGTTTGGGAACTGGCAGGGAGTTTAACAGCTGGAGCTTCTGAAGAGGCCAAACTGACCCCAGCACAGCCCCGACCTCAAAGATGAACTTGAGAGGGTCAGAAATGATACAAGTACATCTCACCTCGTAACTATGTCATACACAACATCAGCTTCCACTGGAAAAATGTGAACTTTGATTTCAGTGGGGGTTTAAACTGGAATTTTTTTCTCCAAATTGCTACTCTGCATTTCCCAAACTTTTTCCCAAGTCTGCTCAGTATAATAAAGAAACGTGAATGTTTCCCATATGAATCAAACAAGGTTTATACGTTTTCACAAGTTTTATTGACATGTGGTGCCGAGTGCCTGCCATAATGAAGGAAATTCATGTCAGTGGGAATATTAGAAATGAAAAAAAGAAGGTGATTTATTAGGAGCGGTATCTCTTCTTAAAGCTGGCTTAAATTTATAAGAATTTTCCAGTGTCTTTCTAAAGATATTGCTGATTTTCATATCCACATGTGAGCAACACAGAATATTATAATTGCTCCACGCTGTTGTCAAAATGGTTCTGCACAGATATACTGTGTTAAGGAAGCCCTTTTATTAATGATACTCTTTTATTAATGATACGCTTTCATTAATGATACTGTACTTGGCAAAGGACCCAGGAACTGTATCAGTGAGAAAACCATTTAGAAACATGTTTATTTTAAATTTTCAAGTTGGAGTCTCCTGTTTCACTGGGGTTACATGATTGTAGGTCTTGTGATCTTAGCGGAATTACTCCTAACTTACACTGGCAGAACTGAGTACATCCAAACCTTAGAGAGGCACTGGCAATACCAGTAGCATAAAAACTCTGGTTTTAGTATGGTACTTAGGAATGAGCTGGGAGATTTCAGGACTGGGAGGAGACAGGACACCTGGAAAGTTAGTTTCTGGGAATACTCAGAAACTTTGGGGATAGAGTTTTAGGTAGTTTATATACCTATCAAACTAATTACATAGTTTATTTTAGCTAATTACGTTTTGGGCAGGGATCCAAACCTTAGTTAGGCAGGATAGGTGGAGAGACACACATATTTTATCTATGAGATAAGCCGAGTCAGTAGCAAAGCTCGTGAAAGAGTGCAAGAAAAAGCACTCTTGTCATCATTGTAGGTACAATTTACAGTAATGCTGTGGAAGGGGAGATTTCAAAGTTTTGTATGAAAATATCATTTTTACAATGTTAAGCTGATTGCATTTGATTGTTTCATGTGTACTTGAAAACATTATTAACTTGGCTATAACCCATCTTTCTTTCTATTAAATTGATCTATCAAGGATGAAACCTCCTGCTCTTCAAAGCTACAATAGTTGTTCCTCATGTATGTACTAGATCAGCAACAGTTAAAAAAAGAAAATATAGTCTTGAGGGTAATTAACTAGCCAGAGTCATCAAAATAAGTTATTATGGCCAAATATTAAATCTGTGAAGACAACGATCCAGCAATATCAAATCCTGAAGACGCTGCCTAGTACAATGCTGTTTATTCCAAGGTAGCACTTCTATCATATTTAAAAGTTACCACAAAATTTCCAGGCACTTCTGACTGACAATATTTTTCATCTTCAATTTACAGTCTTTGTGAAAAAGGAACTAAAAAAAAAAATGTCCTGCAATCATTTGTGTCTGAATGTGCATCAAATTTGTTTATAATAACCACTGCAGTGGTTTACCTGCAGTGTTTCTGGATGACTAAGCCTCTGCTTTAAATAACAACATGAATGTAGGTAGGGACACAGGACTGTGAAGAAATCTCCTCCATTACTGAGGGTTACTGAATCCCACCCTTTTTTCTCTATTTCATATGTTACTATTTCATTTTATACTCTCTTCCTCATGAAGCAGAAATGAAGCTTGAAATACACTGAGCTTGGGTGAAATTTTTCACCTGGGCACCTGAACTTTAGGCAGGTGAAGGGGGGTGGTTTGGGAGGAGAAAACACCTACCCTCAAGAGTTTTCCTGAGCTCCATGTACCTTTGAGACATATATGGCATAGGGACATCCACTGCCCCTGCCCTCCTTGTTCCGTCCCCAGTCCAGCACTTTTCAGGTTTGTAAAACTTCTTGGTGATGCATCAGTCCCTGTTTCTTTGTGTATTGAGGTACACTGGGCAATTCTGAGATTTCTAGTTAATTCTCAAATGGTAACTTTGCAGAGGTGGTGTTAGGGAAGGGTAGAGGATCCATTTTTTTCAGGCAAATAAATACATTAGCTTGGCTGAAGCTCTTATTGCAAAGGAAGGCGGCTATATTTCTGTGACTCTTGAGGTTTAAGGTGGGAATGCCATTCTCTATTCATTTCTGGCAAAAAGGTACTTCATTTATTTCCACCTGGGTGAAGCATTGGATCATTCCACAGCCTCCTTAGTAAATGAAATGGATCTTCTCTTTTTTATTCAATGTCGGGTTGAACCATAGTGGTAAAAAAATAACAACATAACTTCAGCACCTTTGGTTCTGCCATTAGCTCACCACTTCATCTTAACACAGAATGTGATGAAAAACGGTGAGACATCAGGAATAGACATGCTGATACTAAACTATTAATTTGTTTGAAAAATAACAGGGCTTTCTTCCTTTCTAACTTGTGCTGTTTACACTGGGGACTACCCAGGCCTTTTATGACACACCCACAGAGACAGACAAGTGCGTCGTATAGCTTGTAACTGATGAAGCTCGGTCTTATTTGTTTTACAGTCCTTATTTTCCCAGAGCCACTGCGCAGGCGGTAAGAAGATACTAAAGAAGAGATTTTTAAATGCTGCTTGTTTAGTCTGCTCTTGTACTTTGCAGCTGACACCAGTCTCGGAACAGATGATGTTTATGATGATAAAGGGTGCCAGTGTGATGTATCAGTGGAAGATCTCACCCCTGCTCTTAAAACTGTCATCAGAGCAATCAGGTGAGTAAAAAATACTGAACTAATAAATATTTGAGATTTCTTTAATTAAGATATGAATTAGCTACATGTCAAATAATAAAATGGTAAGTTAGTTGAACTTATTACATGGCTATATTTATTACAGAACTAATGCTAATATAATTTACACTTCCTTTTCACCATTATTTTATTTATAAGTCAAAATATTTTATCTGTTCTGTTCTTTTCAATGTCTAAAAATGTTACATTATTTTCTTTAGAAAAAAAAGAGAGTAACAAATGTCGGTTTCCACTGTATTTGCTGTAATCCAAATCACTGCAATCCAGTTTGATGTAGTTTTACTGAATGTATATCACTTTGCCTGGAAAAGTTATTTCCTTTAAAAGTTTATGTTTTTACTGCATTTCTTTATTCCTGAAACTGTTTGTCAAGTCTCATGACTTTTATTTCAACTTTCTTCTGGTAATTACATTACCAGAAGTAATTACATTAATTCAAGTGTGCAAAGCTTGCCTGCCACTATCCATTGAACTAAATATAACCCCAATAATTTAAAACTAATAGTCCCCTTCTTTTCCAATAAAGTAGCAAACTGCATTGAAACTTATAAAATAACCTGTATTGAAAGCTTAAACTTAGTATTCACCCTCCTGAGACTGACAAGGTTCTTAATCTTCCTGAATATTTTGAAGTGCAAATCCTGACAGGCCAAATCCTCCCCATAAAGACTAACTTGACAAGCAAGGAGAGCTCAGGCGTTCCCTCTCTGCTGACAGCAAACCCAAGGTTCTCGCTGGGGGTCACCCCACCAGCTCTGCACCACAGACACATCAGTGCCCAGCACCCTTCATGCAGGCAGGCAGGCAGCAGCCATAGGGGCTTTCTGCAAAACCCTATGAAAAGATTATGTTTTCCTGCAGGGAGACTCTCTCCTCAGTTCTCTCAGCACTATGGGAAGAAAGAACTCAAGCTCTTTATCAAATAATTTCATACAGTAGCAACCTATGGACTACTTGTATTTTCCTCCCCTTTTCCACTGATTGCCGATGAAGACATATAGTGAGTAAGGCTGTTTCTAATACTTTTCCACTAGCACAAACAGCTTGACAGATCATTTGCGGATGTCTGTGCTAACCGTTTTTCCAGCCTGCCTGGAAATGACCTCACAGGACACGTCCAATAGCAGGTCCATGTCCACAGCCACTGCAACTGGCAACTCAGATGTCACCACCAATAACCATCTCTTGCCAGCAGGATACAGAAATCATTCTACACAGTGGACACCCATCAACAAGGCAGACCTATTCCTTCAAATGGAAAATGCTCAAATGACGAACAATCAGCATAACTCGTTGGCTCTGGTGCCAAAGATCCTTGTCTGTGATGTTGCATTTTAAACAGACAGGTTGACTCTTGGCTCCAAGTGCACCTTGCCACTGTACTGGCAAGTGATACCAATGGTCATCTCGTTCTTAATACTGTCCAAATTCCTTGAGATCAACTTCACATTTTAATACTAAATTCACGGAGCTTGTTTTCAAAGGCAACTGCTGGATTGTTCAATGCATCATCTGCTTCTTTCTTGGTTCTCTTGGAAATTATCAGCCCAAATGGAAAGTAACCAAATGTGAAGGACCTAGCTGGCAAGCTTTTTGCACAGTGCCTTCCACAGAAGTGTTCTAATAAGAAAAGCAAAGATGCAACAGTGTGATTGTTTCAGACATAGAATCACAGAATCACAGAACGGTTTGGGTTGGAAAGGACCTTAGAGATCATCAAGTTCCAACCCCCTGCCATGGGCAGGGACACCTCCCACTAGCCCAGGTTGCTCAAAGCCTCATCCAGCCTGGCCTTGAACCCCTCCAGGGATGGGGCATCCACAGCTTCTCTGGGCAACCTGGGCCACTGCCTCACCACCCTCACAGTGAAAAACTTCTTCCTTATGTCTAGTCTAAATCTGCCCTCTTTCAGCTTATACCCGTTACCCCTCATCCTGTTGCTGCATGACCTTGTAAGGAGTCCCTCCCCATCTCTCCTGTAGCCCCCTTTCAGCACTGGAAGGCCACTGTACAGTCCCCCTGGAGCCTTTTCTTCTCCAGGCTCAACAACCCCAACTCTCTCAGCCTGTCGTCACAGGGGAGGTGCTCCAGCCTCTGACCATCTTCATGGCTCTCCTCTGGACCTGCTCCAACAGCTCAATGTCCCTCTGGTTTTGGGGGGCCCAGAACTGGATGCAGGACTCCAGGTGGGGTCTGATGAGAGCAGAGCAGAGGGCAGAGTCAACCTTTTAGATTACCTCCAGCTTTTTCTCTGCGCACTTGGCTTACCAAAAGCCAACTCATTTCACCTCTGAGGCCAAGAACAGCAATTCTGCATCTCCACTTGCTAACAATTAGCCACACATCTCTCCCATATCTCCCTGCACATACATCTTGCTTCAGAAACATACCTGTAAAGCAGTAAAATGCAATGATCTTCAGACTTTTTTTAAATGCTATACCTTAATCACTCAAAATCAAGAGACCGATAATTCAGTTCATCAGGTAGCTGATACTCCTCTTTCTGATTATTCAGAGTATCTGTTACCTGACTACACTGGGATCTATGCAAACATCTGAAGAAGGATCTGAGACACTATATAGTAACTGTAGAATTTCAAGATGATAACATCTGCCTATATGGAAACTTTGTGCCTCATTTTGATGTTTGTTTTTAGCAACGGCTTTGAATTGCAAAGGCAGTGGGGGAGGGTGAAGGCTGTTTTTCCTTCTTGCTGGTATACAGGAGCAGATGAAGACAGAAGGTGCTTGAATAGCTTCATGAGACGCTATGCAACAGACCCCAAATGTAAGCACATACAGTTGAATCTGCTCTGGCTACATCACCTTGAAAATCTACAATAAGGGAGAATAATTCTTTTTTCCTGCTTAGAGCTGCATGCAAATTGCTTTACAATGACACAAATGGTCCTTTTGTTTTGTGGAAAAAATGAAATTAACAAAATCAATTCAGGTCTGTGGGTTTACAGAGGTAGGGCCTCTCAGTTTTGGAATCAGAAAGAACTGGGGTTATTTTTCTGTGAAAAGACTCTAGAATCTCCTGGTTACTCTAAGGTTGGACAGCCTTAAAACAGCAAAAGACAAAAACTAGTTTATTTATAAACTTTCATTCTGGTAATTTCAAAGTGTACTGCTTCAGTTTTGACTTTGACTTTGTTTACTCACATTTTTCCCCACTTTTTTTCCTACTTTATTCTTCAAAACAACTTGTTGATTTTAAACAAACAAACCCCCAAACTTCCATTTTTAAATGGTCAAAACAGGAGATGGAGAAAATAGTCCTTTCCTGAAAAAGTTCTTAACATATTAGCCCTTTCCAACAACAGGACTCACAACCAATCCTACTGTAGACCCCTGGAAAGACCTGTCCGGTAACATGTCAAGCTGTCAGCCTCCTCTCAAAGCCCTCCAAGCTGAGGCTTCCACAGCCCATCTCTTGTGCTGCCCTCTCGAGCCCCCTTAGTACAAACTCTCCGTCAGGAAAGATCAAATGAGGCAGTAGGGAAAGTAAGGAGAAGCAGCTGGATGCATTTGCCCTGTGTTGGGTGGGTAGGGAACAGATGGGTAGCGTGGGGAAACACGGCATGCTCCACAGCCTGCGTTGGGCCGGGCCAGCAACAGTCCTGCTCCTCCGCAGCCTCCAGAGCAGTGCACGAAGCGGTTCTTGGCAGCAGTGCACTGAACCTTTGTGCCAGCAGGTTCTGTAGCACCACTCCACTGGCTCTAGTCTTGTTGTGAACAAAAAGCCATTAATATCCAACAGAGTTCCTGGAGACTGACAGAAAACATTGCGTTTTCCAACTCTCTCTGTTAAGTCACAATGATGAATGTATATAAAAGAGACTAAAAAGAAGACGAGGATACCTTTTTTACATATACTGTGATCTCTCTGATCATTTTTCATAGCAAGAGGCACTAAATACTTTAATACTCTCCTGTGATGGGTTAGCCCTTGGCTGGAGGCCAACTTACACACACCCGCTCACACAATCCCCTGCACCCGAGGACAGGGGAGAGAATTAAAGGGGGAAAGGGAAAAAAGGACTCGTGGGTTGAGATAAGAACAATTTAATAACTACGATAATATTGGAAATAATACTATATCCAAACATACAGATGAGTGATACACAGTGATACTGCCCCCCCACCCAATGACCAAGGCTCAGCCTGTTCCCGGCTAACGATCCCGGAGCAGGGAGAGTCCCGAAACTGCACTCACGGAACGGAGAGAACAGTCCGAGCGTCCCAGACCCAGAGCTGACCGGGGTGGGGAGGGAAGGCCTTGGGAGAGCGACCACCTGGAGCGAGATGACCCGGAGCAAAAGAGACCCGGAACCAAAAGGGCCAATCTTCCCGAGGGTCCTCACCTATATACTGGGCATGACGGGTATGTTATGGAATAGATTATTGGGTCTCAATCCCGAACCTAAGATCAAATCTTGGGCTGGTCACTGGGGCTGTGCTCCCTCCCAGCTTCTCCTGTCTTCAGACAGCGGAGAAGCTGACAGACCTTGGCAGCCACGTAAACATCACTTTTTATCAGCTTTCTGCTGAGCACAAATCCAAAACACAGCTTCTTGCTAGCTGTTATGTTATAAACTGTCTGCTTAACCCAGGACACCTCCATAATGGAAATAATGGAAGTATTTCACTATTTATGGAATAAAAAATTAATTTGAGAAGCATAAATAAATATGCAATAGGAAACAACTGCAACGGCAGGAAGATGAACTTGCTGACCTAAGAGGTCTTTTCTCTCTTTAACTCTAGTGATTGCATAGATATATTTTAATTTGCTGTTAATAAGAAATAATAAATGTAGCTAAACACAATGAAATTTGAGACTTCTTGAGCTGATAAGCTGTATAGTTGAATAGTCATACATATTTAATAGCCAAAGAAAGAAAATATAATTTACCATTTATGTTCAGTCTTTTAAATATTTCTGCTACACCTATAAAATGCATTTTTAGCAGTCATTATGAATTTGTTCAATGGTAGTGTTTCAGAATCCTCTGTTTCTTTTAAGCCCCAACACATTGTATGTTTCCTGCCCAGATGGTTTTCAGAGTCTAGGCAAGGCTCTTAGATGTGTCTTCAGCTGCAACAGCACTGAGCTTGGGAGAAAACAATGTCTCTGGCTCCTAGGGGATGGCTTAGGCCAGGTCAAGACCTGAGGGTGGAGACAATTGACCCACTCAAACCACATGTAGTGTGGCCACCTTGTCTGTTGGCCTCTCTATACTGAATCCCGATTTCATCTGCATGTTGCAGTTTACCAGGAAGAACGGTTATTTGGCAAGCTAAAGGTAGAGAGACGGAGGGACCAGCACAACTAGATCTGTGTGCACCCGCTTTCCTGAGGAGCAAACAACCTGCGGGCACCTCATCTAGCTATGGGCAAAGCAACCTACCTGCCTTTTAATCTTTAAGACAGAAACCAGGTATGAGTTTACCTGAATCGCAGCAGAATAAAGCTCCATTTCTTCCTGAGATAGTGACAAAACTGACATGATACAGATTTAAAAAAATAACGTGAGTATGACAGGGCTGCAGGGAGGATTAGAGATGTTCTGACTCAGTGCCAGTCTCAGTAAAGTGCACTTTAATGTGCTTTTAATACTGGAAGGGGCAACATGAACGGAAAATAAAATGCAACAAACAGCAGGAAAGATACGCAACCTGCACATTCAGAAAGCACTGTAATTCTAGATCAGTGCTGATCCTGCGTGTGACAACAGTAAATGAAATGGATGCTGCTTTTGCCTGCTAGGGGTCAATAAGACAAAAGTTGGTACTGGACCTGTAACTTTCTACAAATTATCAGGGCATGTAAAGATTAGTGGGACCTGTAGTTTAGACATTAACTACAGACAAAGCACCTTGATATATCGGCCTAACTAAACAGAGAAGACTTTTTTTCTGCTCTCCTCTGGAGGCATCACTGAAATAGGCTACTTTTTTATGGACAGTTCTCACCAGAAAATTGTCACGCTTGTGACTTGAGTACATCTACAAGCCTGTATCGTCATCACATTAGATTTGAGTTTTAAAATACCACCTCGCGATTTAAAAATGCAAATAATTCATTAAAAAATCATGAGGACTACACACTTTGTTCTCTTGAGTTAATTCCTCCTTTCAGTCACTACTGTTTGGTCAGTAGGAGCAGCTGAGCATTGCCAGTGGAGTCTCAGCTCAGTTTCCGATGAGTCTTGTTTGCCCCCTCCTGGTGTAACTCGAAAAGACAGACCGAGCTGCAGTTATTTGTTCTTTTCCTCCTGTTTGTGTTCAGGGCTGGTGCTTCAGATACTTGGGGTATGAATCACTTTGCACTCATTCTCCCTATTTTGCATGGGTAGGTTATCCACCTGTGCCCGCGGAACCGAACCCTTCGTTTTTTCCACACAGGAACACACCAGAATAGGCAAATTGTATTCTAGAAGCGTGAATGAAGGAAGCTCAAAGGCTTTTTTTGTTCACAATTCAACTACTACCTTTTCTTGCACTCTATATGGCTGTTATAATCTCTCAAGATGGGTGTTCAAGCCTATCAAGTTCAATGACACAGTTATTTCAAGATACAGAAAGATAATTGAACTTTAACATTTACTGTAAATAACTATGGACAATCAACTAAATTTAATAACTGCACAACAGGTACTAGGCTCCATCACAGAAAGGATTCCGGTTTTCTGTTTCTTAATTGACTTTCAGGCTTCTAAAATGCCAGTCTTTTAAAACCATTCTTTTTTTTTGCAAAATTTTATATATTCAGAGCAAGAAGAAGTAAGCAATATGGGTCCTTTCCAAACCCTGCTGAAGTTAATTAAGGTAGCATCGCGTGAGCTGATACCTAAAACAGAAATACTACAGTTACACCTCACGGATACAGCCGTGGTGATTTCAGGCCTGTTTGACTTCTGAACATTATGAACAAACTGCCTTAATAATTACCAAAAAAAAGTTATAAAGCTGCAAGGCAGTAATGAAGACTTTTGTGCACATTGATTAAGAAGCTCCAATGGCTGTTAATAAAAATGAGTCTAAATTAGTCTGCTGTCTCTTCTCTTGTAAAATCACCCAGTTGTGGTAAATTCAGTTGTCTTCAATTATGCTATGAATCCTCTGGCTCTGCTTTTCTAACAGAGTTTCATATTTTTACTTTATCAAGAGCATGAAGTAAAAAATTGTGACCACCAAAACAGAGAGAATAATAACAAAAGAATGATACTTTCTTGTATATCAGCTGCATCATTTATCCTTTGTAACCTGAATAAAGAACTAGTTTCCAGAAGATTGTCTGCACTGACATACTATTATGAACAGAACATCTTGGAATCATTTGACAGCTAAAAGAAAAAAAGAAATCTGCATCCCAGCTTCAGAGGCCTTCAGATTACAGACGACACCAAAAGCCATTAGTCTGTAGAACTAGCTGAGCATAGAAAAGAGGAAAGTGCATCATCTGACATATGTAAAACTTCACGGAGATCAATTCTGAACTGCCAAGGTGATGGACTGCTCCTAACAGGCTTCATCCATTTTTAATTTCTGTAATCAGAATCATACTTCAAGCTCTACAGCAGTGACAAGCAATCTCATTTTCAACTGGAAGTTACCAGAATGGGAAATATCAGTAACCTAAGCGCTGTGGGAAAAGGCTGCTGTTATTTGGAATAACATTTATGTACAATACAGAAAACAGCAGAGGATCACTATCTACTATTAATCTGACTCTACATACCTATTATCATAATGTCTGTCCTAACTACAAAAAGTATGGTTTTCCTAAATTCCACTAAAACACTACTCATCTATTTTTGTCACGGAGTGAGAGCCATGTTTGGCTTTTGTTATGATTCATTGTCTTACAGCTGCTAAGTACATACGTAATAAACACGGAGGGAATATATTAGCATGAAATACTGGGATCTGGAGTAGGATACCAATTTACTGTCTCTGCTTTTTGAGTTGCAATAGATAGCAAATATCATCAGTTTGGCCCTAACGGGGATTCATAAGCTCTGTAACACTGACCAGACTGCCCAACACACCTGATCCCTTGGCTTCTCTCCCAGTTCTCTCATGGTTCTCTCTTCCACAGTTCTCATGTAAACCAAGGAGAACTGCAGGTGCTACGAGCTGAACTGGAAAACGGGCACACTGTCATTTACTTTCCAAATTTGTCATTTCTGTTATTTAACGTTTGCAATTTAATATCAAGCTTTTTAATTCTAAGAAGAGCTACTCAGATAACATCCCACGTTCACATAAGCATCACAGAAATCTCACATAAAAAACATATGCCATTCATCAATTTTGTATATTTACTGTTATCTGATACCTACTATTCTGCAGTAAAATTCAAGAGAAAAAATCACCAATGCTAATTAAACCATAATTACCCTAGATTTCAATATAGAACCTGCAAAGTTTGATCTTAAGTCAGCAAAAGAAATTAAAAACAAATACTTAAGCCTGAATGTTAATAAAAAATAAAATTTTATGAGAAAAATTAATTGGGTGCATAAATTTAATTTTTTTTACAAAATGGAAAGCAAATAACTTAAAATGAGCACCAGAAAAAGAATGCTATTGTTTGTTTCTGCAATCAGTTTGTTAGAGGAATCTTTTCCCTAACAAGGACAGAAGTTGCTTAAACACAAATGTAGGTTACAGGACATCTCACTCAAGTCAGTGGGACTACTCAGGCACCTAGCACAAAAAAGCTAATAATACTGATAAAGTAAACATGCTCTGCACTCTTCAAAATAGTGTTACTTGACCTCTCTTAAATAACAATTCAAAGAGATATCTACAACACATTTTACTCACACATTCGTACTTACAAAAACAATTTTGTAAAGGGAAAAGTCCACTTGCACAAGCTGTATTGAAAATATCTTCCATTTAAAAATTAGCTCTCAGATTTTGTCAGTGGAATATATTGTACTGTTTCACAACTGTTGAAGATTAATTTGTGAAATGCTTTTTCTCCACAGAATTATGAAATTTCATGTTGCAAAGAGAAAGTTTAAGGAAACACTTCGTCCATATGATGTCAAAGATGTCATTGAACAGTATTCAGCAGGTCATCTAGACATGTTATGCAGGATTAAGAGTCTTCAGTCACGGTAAGGAAAGAATAATTTCTGCTCTGCATAAGCATCATATGTTATGTCATTCACTGCATAATGAATATTGCTAGCGTTTAACATTCATGTGTTTAATTTGGGTACAAATTGCCATCCATGCTTCAGCCCAGCCTCTCTTTCTGTGAACACAGCTGAGCCACAAATTACATTATAGGTAAAACCAAACAAAAAACCATGTATCAAAACTGTCCCCAGAAAATGGAAAAGTGCACAATAGAAAACATAATCCTTTATCTGTAAAGTCCATTCATAAACAAGGAATTTAGTCCTGGTTGCCAAAAGGATGAGGTCGACATTAAGAACTGCCTTTCTCCCATCCCAGACTTCCTCTTTTCACACAGAAGAAATTGGGAACTACTGGTAATGTATTATTTCTGTAGTTTTTATGCTCTACATTTCCAGCAATAATAGTTAAAAAAACCACACAGCCACACAACATTGCATCATGTGTATCATTACCAGCATCAAGGCTGAGATTCCTGCTTCAAACTGACAGCTCTCCCAGGACCCGCTGCTGCTGTTAGGACCAGAGAGCTGAGAGTGGCACTGGTACGTCACTTCACCCCCAACATCAGGGTGCTGGAGAGTCCACCTCCTTTCTCGCCCTCTCAGCAAGTCTAGCCCTGGTTCTCCCAGATGATGGCTAAATTCTGGCCCCTGGTTAGTGCCAACAGAAAAGGAAAGCTGTCTGTCAGCTAATCTCCAAATGCTCAAAAAGCACTCTTCTTTTTTTTTTCCTTATTTTTTTTAATAAAATTGTCTACATTCTCACGTGCTTTTGTGTAGTACTGTGATTTTAATTTTCAGTGTATGGATTAGCAACCACTTCCTTATCATCACCATTTTCAGGAATCACAGAAGCTTTTGATTTCTCTTACAGTGTTGACCAAATTCTTGGGAAAGGACAAATCACAGCAGATAAAAGAAGCAGAGAAAAGAATCCTGCAGAGAATGAGACAACTGATGACCTCAGTATGTTAGGGCGTGTAGTCAAGGTGGAGAAACAGGTAAAGTGTTTATCTGTGTCGCCTTGTCTTGCTCTATTACTCATGCCTTTTCTGTATTTTATTGCCAGTTTCAAAGGCTAAACAGGTATTTTTTTATAATATCTGCTTCATTTATATGTCGAAATAAAATTGATATTAATTGTATTGGCTGGATGGTCACACCCAGAGAGCTGTGGTCAATGGCTCAGTCTCTGAATGGAGACAAGTGGCGCTCCTCAGGGACTGGTACTGGGACCAGTGTTATTTAACATCTTTGTCGCTGACATGGACAGTGGGATGGAGTGCACCCTCAGCAAGTTTGCCGATGCCACCAAGCTGTGTGGTGTGGTGACACGCTGGAGGGAAGGGATGCCATCCAGAGGGACCTGGACAGGCTGGAGAGGTGGGCCAACGCAAACCTCAAGAAGTTCAATAAGGGCAAGTGCAAGGTCCTGCACGTGGGTCGAGGCAATCCCAAGCACAAATATAGGATGGGCAGAGAATGGATAGAGAGCAGCTCTGAGGAGGACTTGGGGGTATTGGTGGATGAAAAACTGAACATGACCCAGCAGTGTGCGCTCATGGCCCAGAAGGCCAACTGCATCCTGGGGGGCATCAAGAGAAGCACGGCCAGCAGGTCAGGAGAGGTGATTCTGCCCCTGTACTCTGCTCTCGTCAGACCCCACCTGGAGTCCTGCATCCAGGTCTGGGCCCCCCAACCCAAGAGTGACATTGAGCTGTTGGAGCAGGTCCAGAGGAGAGCCACAAAGATGATCAGAGGGCTGGAGCACCTCCCCTGTGAGGACAGGCTGAGAGAGTTGGGGTTGTTCAGCCTGGAGGAGAGAAGGCTCCGGGGGGACTTAATAGCAGCCTTCCAGTACCTGAAGGGGGGCTACAGGAGAGATGGGGAGGGGCTTCTTAAAAGGGCATGCAGCAACAGGATGATGGGTAATGGATTTAAACTGGAAGAGGGCAGATTTAGACTAGATATTAGGAAGAAATTCTTTCCTGTGCGGTTGGTGAGGCAGTGGCCCAGGTTGCCCAGAGAAGCTGTGGGTGCCCCATCCCTGGAGGGGTTCAAGGCCAGGCTGGATGAGGCTTTGAGCAACCTGGGCTAGTGGAGGGTGTCCCTGGCCATGGCCGAGGGGTTGGAACTTGATGATCTTTAAGGTCCCTTCCAACCCAAACCATTCTGTGATTCTCTGTATTACCTTAACTGCCTTCCACGTACAGAAAAGTAAGGAAGGAAAAATTGCACATTAATAATTTTTTTCCCTTTTATCAGCTTGCTTATAAAAAAACCTACATGGCTTTTGACATTATTTTTCAAGGGTCAATAGCATATACCAAGTTCCTGCCATTTTTCTCTTCAGCAGTCACATATCACCTTTACTTGGGTTCCAAATACTTTAAATTAGTATTTGGCATTAATGTTAACCTTTTCCTCTCCTCCTGTAGGTACAATCCATTGAGTCAAAACTGGACTCTCTACTAGATATTTATCAACAAGTTTTGCGAAAAGGATCTGCGTCTGCACTCACTTTGGCTTCCTTTCAAATGCCAGCTTTTGAGTGTGAGCAGACTTCTGATTACCAGAGTCCATCAGACAGCAAAGATTTGTCTAATTCTGCACAAATCAGTGGATGTGTATCCAGATCAGCTAGTGCCAATCTGCCTCGTGGCCTACAGCTTATACTGACACCAAATGAATTTAGCACTCAGGCTTACTATGCTTTCAGTCCAGCTATGCATAGTCAAGCAATGCAAGTGCCAAACGATGGACCTGCAACTTTTAATAATACATCAAACCAAATAAACCAGGCAACCAAGCCAGCAACTCCAACAACATTACAAATACCACCTTTTTCATCAATGAAGCATATCAATAGGCCTGAGCCCATTCATATTATTCCTGTAACCACACAGGAAAATATTTCCGATGTCACCGCTTGCCTTGTTGCTTCAAAGGATAATGGACAAGTTGCACAGCCCAGTGCGACAAAGGATCTCACATGGAGAAAAAGTCTGGATACAGAAGGGGAACCTTTTCTCTCTGTTAAACCTGTGGTACAAATGGATTTAGGAAAATCTTTATCTGTACAAAACCTTATACAATCAACAGAAGAACTGAATGTACAGATTGCTGGCAGTGACTCCAGTGGTTCCAGAGGTAGCCAAGATATATACTCCAAATGGAGGGAGTCAAAATTATTTATAACTGATGAAGAGTTGGAGACAGGGGCGGGAACAGAGACTACTGAAGTCATCTCACGCCCATTAGTGGAAGCAACTCTCTCTGCTGACTCTCTAAGGACTGGAATATCAAGATCATCTCAAAGCCTTTGCAAGCCAGGGGATGGTACAGAAGCACTCAATCTGCTCCATGTCAAACTGAAATAACAGCTTGTGGGCTTTCTTTATTGGCTGGGTCATTCCTCTAGTCATACATATCATAGCATGAACTGTTTTGAAAGCCTTTTTCGTAAGATAAAATCACAAAACCAGGATGAAACTGAGAAGCAGCTGAATGAGCCCATATCTCCTAGTTGCATGAAAATGCATGTTTAAGTGATGGCTAACATTCAAATTTACACCTACAGTACGGCAGCCTTTACGGAGTACAGTAGGTTTAAATAATGAGTTGCCTACAAAGCTAATGCTGCAGAATGTATCAAAAAAGCAAAAATTTTAACATTTGGACCTAGTGCCGTTTCTACAAGGCAGAAGTAAAAATCATAAGGTTTAAAGCACTTTGCTTCTGAACTAATTAAGTATATATATATATATAATGTCCTGATTTAGATTATAGTTTATGTTTACAACAAAAAAATTATCTACAGCTGCTAGCAAGGTACCAAGGAAACCAGTAAAATGGGATTAGAAATGGCTGCCAGTTGCAAGATACACACATTAGCTCATCAGTAATCAGTTATCTTTAACTCTGAAAAACAGTATGTTAATATCCATCCGATTTTTGGTGATTTAGTGCTGTGGCAAAAGTACCTGACATACCACTATCACATTGTTCTTTATAACAAGAACATTATTTTGCTACAAAAAGTTGGTAGTTTAAGGATTGGGGCTGGTCTCAGAAATAGATAACCTGGGTGAATGCACTAAAATTTTAGGGGAATCTCTCCTTCTTCCAGTTTCACTGAGGAGCTATCTTGTGAATCTGAAACATTTTGGCAGCAGTAGGTGGGGGAAGGAACCAGGCGCTGCCTTTACTGTAGAAGCAATATTTCCTTCTGGGGAAATTTTGGCAATTTTCCTCACAGTCCCAACCTGATATCACAGTAACACTTCACAAAGCTGGGAAAGGAGGGAAAACGAGGAACTGAAATACAGAGTAAAACTAAAGAAGATAGAACAGGGAAGACAGAAAGACAACACAATCAACGAAAAAAAGGCAGAATATGGATTTAGATATGCAGGAAGGGAAATGATCCCAGAAAATAAAAGAAGTTAAAGAGGCGAAAGGATTTCTTTTTTTTTTTTTAGTGCAGTCACAGATACTGAGTGCTATTAAGAAAAAAAAAAAAAAAAAAAAAAAA
>WKFP01013757.1:5945-22497 GCA_011057875.1 Pterocles orientalis
CTGACACCAGGCTCTGAAACCTTCCAGCTCTCTGTGAGGTGTCTAAAAGGAAGGAGAACTTCTACGCACCACGAGACACTCAAGGAACGACTTGTTTATAGAAGTGCATTAACTCTTGCACTGTCATGGTAAGAGAGATGTCGTAGACCTCAACAGGGTTTGATTGCCCGTGGGCTTGGGTGTTTGCTCGGGTACTTGGAGGGTATTTGAACAGGTTGCCCAGAGAAGCTGTGGATGCCCCATCCCTGGAGGGGTTCAAGGCCAGGCTGGATGAGGCTTTGGGCAACCTGGGCTGGTGGGAGGTGTCCCTGCCCATGGCAGGGGGTGGCACTGGATGGGCTTTAAGGTCCCTTCCAACCCAAACTGTCCTGTGATTCTGTTAAAATGGACACCAGGGAGTATGGATAATCAAAACCTACAGATGCGATAAAAATGATGCAGAACAAACTGCTCTCATAGCTGAGAGGGAGTATGGGAATGAGAACGATGATGGAAGCCTGGTGGGCAGGGGTAACTTTTCTTAAAAATGGAATACAAGACCTTTAGAGGAGGTAGATCACATGGAAAACGCAGATGTGTCCTGCGGGTTTCTTTTTACCGTTGTAGGTGGACAGCAAGAGAGATGTGAGAAAGTATCTGCTGCAATTGAACACAGCAGATGAAAGGATGCAAGTGTCCCAAAGGAAAATATCGAGGAGGTTTGTGACCCACTACTTTACTTTGAAGCAAAGCTGGGTTAATACTTAATGGTTAGCTGTTTGCCAGTGTTGTCCTAATGCTTTAAAAAGAAGATGGAGAGATCCAAAGGAAAATAGAGCAGTCAGCATAGTTAATAATAAGGAATTTTTTTTTCTGCGAGACTAGCAAGGTAGGTGTGAAAAAGAATTTAAACATGTTTAAACAAAACAGCCTGGTTTCATGGGAGGCAGGTTTGGTCGTATTATTCTGTTGTCTTATGGGGGGGGGGGTGTGTGTTAATGAAAATCAGCGTACGAACAAAGCAGCACGGGATTTTTCAAAGGAGAACGTTCCTTGCTGCGGTGTCTGCAGTGTCGGTAATGCAAGAACCATTCGTGGACACGCAGCAGCTAATGTATCTACTTTTCCTTAGGAAAAATGGAGAATTCACAGAGTCTTGCCCAAAAAGCTGATGGTCTTCCGTAGGAGACCTGCTGAACTTCTTGTTCTGGAATCAAGTTTGCTTTTTGCTTTGCCAGCCTCACGTAGCTAAAATGGAACAACCTAGTTAGGAAAGGATGTGAGAAAGGCATGTTGAGGTGTGTTTACAATAACTTGGCTATCAAAATCATTAATTCCATATCATTATTAATATTAGAAGAATATGCAATGCCCATGCAAACTAGAAGAGGGACGGTTTGTTGACTGTTAAGGGCCTGCCACAGCTTGGGAATCTGAACTGCTTGCTGCATTAATATCTTTATTTGGCAAATCTTCTGATAAAGAAGAGATTTGTCTGTTTTCCTGAAAAAAAAAAAAAGGGAAATTATTGTAAAAACCCTACTTTCAGGCACGAGCATGATCAAATGTTTAGCCATTTGCCAGCCTGTACTGGAAAACAATGTCTGTCCTTGGCAATCTGCTTTCTGCAGATGTATGAAGAGATTTAGATATTTACAGGGTATTAAAAAGGTGGAAGTTCTACAGTAGACACAGGTACTGCTGACATACATAGTCCCACTGGGTGCCAGATTTGGGACCACGAAGGAATACTCCCTGCTGAGACACTGATGAGCTCAGTGCCCCAAAAGCTCTTCCCTTCATCAAAGGACATGCGTAGACTCCCATCAGCTACCTTAGCTCTCTGCATGCCCAAAACTGGTTCAAATTTGGGTCTTACCAGCATGAAGGAGAGCAGAGACTGTGTTCCTGAAATTACAGAAATATCATGATTTATTTCTCCATTCTCAGCAGGATAAGAAGCCACCTCTGTAGCACACAGCCCCAACATTAGGACAGCTTTTTTATCATCAGTGTTTCAAGGCAAAGCAGATTCATTGGTGTTACACTTGAGGTTGTTTTCTGTGGGTTTTTTTCCAGAAAAAAAAAAAAGTTTATTTACAAACTCATGCAAAACTTCCTTACAGTTGTGGGATTTAAAGAATGGTGCAAAATGTGGGTGAGGTCTTAAAGAGATGTCTCCCAGAATAGGTTTCTCTGAAAGCCCTTCGGAGAGCTGAAGAGGAGCTTTCAGTGGGTGTGATGCCGTAGAGGTTGGCATCAGGGAGTTCATCCGTGACTCTTCGCAAAGAAGCAGAGAGAGTGCCCAAGCTTTTCATCTTCCATCTAGCAGATCCGTGGAGCAGTACCCAACACACAGATCTGTAGCGAAAGGTGGGTACTTTCAAAGTCCTTATCGGAAGCTAATGGTTGTGTGCTTGAGGTGTTTCAGCATCTTTCCTTGCCTGCTTCCAGTTCCCTAGTGAAATCAGTAACAGTAAAAGATGATTTTTAGACATCTTTCAGTGGGGCTCAGAAAAACTGTTTTAATGACCAGCTCCTGCTTATATATATATATATCTATATCTATATATATATATATATCTATATATATATATCTCTATATATATATACACTGATGAAATTAAATGTGGCTGAGGCTGGAGACACATATAAACACATAGATCAGCAGGAACTGCAGAGCTTATAAACAAAACAGGAGCAAATATAATTTTTTAAAATTTTTTTTAACTTGTTTTAGATTTCTCTTTTAAATCAAAAGGAAGAGAACGAAATAATCCAGTTAATTCAGTCAGATGATGACTTTGGCAGAGATACTTAAAGGAGCATCAAGAAGCTCAACCAGAAAAAAAAATATATGTTTTTTCCTCTATATACTTGTGACTTTCCTCATTCTTCTCTTAGACCTCCTAAGGTTAGGCTTCTGTGTTCAGCTCATTATATTCTAAATTCACAGCCTTTCGTTACCACTCCACCCTACGCATATTAGGCTTTGAACAAATAAACAGATGGCAAATAGAAAATAGATGGATAATTGTTGCTATTTCGTGTTTCTGCCTGAAGCAACACAAATTTCTCCATCCAGCATATCAGTGACCAGGGCACCCCATAAATAAAGGACGAAGTAGTCTCTCAGTGTTAGTTTGCAATATTTCTGCCTTCTGGCTCTGTGTGGTATTCAAATAATTCCCTTAACAACAAACTGCCCAAGAAATGAATTTGCTGTCATGGCCCAGGACCACCACTAGGCACAAAGCATATCACAAAGTAAAAGAGCAAGGCGAGAGAATATAAAGGAAGATCAGAAGGGAAATAAGAGAAGTTAAAAAGGCAAAAGGCAGAACACAAGTCCCTTCTAGTGTCTCAATTCAACCACATCAGTAGGTAGGATGAGAGGACGGGATATATTAATTAATGTTGATATTGACCTTGTGAGTGGCCCTGGGCACGTGCCAGGATGTGGAGAAATGAAGTTGGCTTCAAAGTTGTCCATGTTTCCCAGCAGGTTGCTTGGCCACCATCAAGAGATCCAGGGAGGAGCAGGAGCCACCACTGCATGGTCCATGTCTTCCTCCTGGGCTGCGGTGATCCTCCTCCGTCATCTGGTTTCCTGATCAGCGCTACAACATCCTCTGCAGAAAGCAACTCTCCCAGTAGGTGATGGAAGCTGTGGCCAGTTGGGTAGGTCTGTTGGACCTAGGTCTTCACACAGTTGAACCCTTCTTTCTACTAGGTTACACTCAACCTCCACATCATTTTATCTTTTCCCAGTAAAACTAAAGAGCTGTAAGTTGTGCTTTAAAAAGATATTCAGCAGCCTTTAAAAAAAAAAAGTAAGGCCATTAAGGAGATGGCAATAATGTTACATACTGAAGGGATTCATAAAAATCATAAAAATAGGTCTAAGAAATCTTTGTGTCAGTCAAACACAGGCAGCATATATATTTCCATGAAAATAGCATCATAACTCAGCCTGTAAAATCAATGGTTGCAGTAGTCTCACTTTGTGTTTTAAATGCCTGATGCAATCAGAAATCAACCTTGTTGATTGATTTAGCTAATTACATATAAAATATAGTTTAAAAAAACCCCTCCTAACTCTACAATTTCAGTCACTTCTGATTCAAATGGCTGACTTATTTTTCCTTCAAAGAAAAACCCTCACATTTTCTCCTTCTACTTAAAGTGATAATTTAGTCATAGAATTTTTGAAAAAAAAACAACCCACAAACAAAAGAAACAAAACCCCACAAAACCCCCTACACCACTGGTAATGTTTCTCTATTTCAGGTTGAAAAGTAAGCAACACACATTCACATTTTACACTCTTTATGCAATACTTGCCAAACATTTATTCACCCACTGGAGTAATAAAATAAGGATGTATTTTTATCCATTCTAAACTGTGTGTTAAAAATTAAATGAAAATCTAAAAATTCTGAACTGAAAAATTAGGATTGGCAAAAAGGATTTCTTTGGTTTTTCCATGCGTTTGCAATGACCGCCCAGGCTGATCAGTGACTTTACAAAGTCAATCAGCTGCTTGGAGGGTTGGTGAATACAGAGCTGGATTTGAGTTTGGTGTGTGTCCATAATACCCCAAAGCTGGGGGGACAGTACTGGCAGTTGAAAGCCTACAGCAACTTGCCCCCGTAACTCCAGCTCCATGAGCCCACCATCCCGTCCTAGCAGGGCTGAGGAAGGGCGTGAGATGAAGACCAAGGCCACAGAAATTAGAAGTTGTCTCACCTCATCGCAAAGGAATGAAAAAAATTAGCAATGATCTGATGGGGCAAGGGCAGAAGGTACCAAGCAGAGGATGAGCTATGGTAGATGGAAAGATCAAGACTAAGAAGAAATCACTCGAGTATGTCGGTAGTTGAATAAGAGTAAACTGGTCTTCCAGCAATGGAAATGCAAAAACTTGGGAAGGTCAAGATTTCTAATGTCTTTTTTTTTTTTTTTTGTAGTTCAACCTCCACGCGCTTCAGTTCCTGCAAAAATACTGGAACATATCGTGAAACAAGGTATTGATAAAGACTCAGGAGTAAGAGCTTATATGGATTTCTCAGATCATGTCACACATCTGATTTATTTCTGACATTGTAATGAGCTTTATGGATGGGGGAGAGGTAGGAACATCTTATATTTCTCTTTAGCAAAGCTTTTGACCCTGACTCTTGTGTAAGTAAAATGAAGGAATATGGTCTAGAGGAAACCACTGCATGGCAGGTGAAAAAATGGTGGCACAACATACATGGCTTATCAGAGGTTCCCCTGTAAAATGGGAAAAAAAAAATAATTCCTACTGGGATTTTGTCCAGTGACACAGAAGAAAACACAAATGACAGCACCACTTCAGTTTAGCTATGAAATCTCCAGGTCTATGTTAACAATAATTCCTAGAAGTGGCCCATTTCGAGTTCCAGAATGTCAGACCAGGTCTCCCAGATGATCGATTACATGCTGTTTGATGTATGCTGAGATTTCCCCGGCTGTGACACTGCTCTGACTGCTCAGCAGCGTGTTGCTAGAGTCTTGTTAGATGTAGCCTCGAATAACTAGGTGACAAAGATAGAGCCAGCAGAGAGCAGATAAAAAACCAGGCTGGTGGATTGTCTCCTGGGGAAAGGGTAGTACCTTCTGCCCTGAATTATGAATGCCTTAAGGATAAAGTGGGCACGCTTCACAAAGCAGCAATATGTCTTTTTCGGTGTTTCCAAATTCTTATTGCCACAGGAGAGGATGGAATTGTGTACGGTGACTCTTCTCTTCCTGCGCCTTTGGGGACACTTCCCCATAAAAAGCAAAAAAGGATGAAAAAAGGCAAACACCTGATTATTCTGGAGCAGGGCTATCTGCCTGTCTGTTCCAGATCCTGGTGATAAAATATCATAAAGGTGCTGGATTCCAGGTTTTGCCAGGAAGGAAATTAGCTGTAAACGCTGGCCGAAGGGGCAGCTTTGGTTTTATTTCTGGAAGCGAAATGCTTCCCGGCATTGTGCCTCGCAGCTGGAAATGTTAAACTATTTGTCTCATCTTATCAACATCACCGAGGTGTGAAAGGAAACGAGAGAGAATTACATCAATAAACTCAGGTCCTCACAAATGACAGAAGGTAAATAATACAATTTTATAACCTGCAGTGTCACTGCACCGGGTAATCCTGAGAAATGTGTCTGAAGAAAGAAAGAATTAAGCAAAGTACAGCCTACTCTCAAAATCAGGAAAAAAATAAATTCTCCTGATTGTTTTGTTGGTTTTTTTTTTTTAAATGTCATGAGAAAATGAAAATATCTGAATACTTTCTTTGTTCTATTTGTGCTGCATATGCTTACCTTTCTGATCCATTATTAAAATTATTATCCACTTAAATATTTTAGGAAGAGATCACCATTGGTTTGGTTTTGCAGAACTGGGGTAGAATAATTCTTTCAGTTTAACGCATTCCAAACAGCCTACTCAATCCACATGTTCAGGAAAACCACTGTAGTAGCAAGTATTTGGATAGTATTTCTGGATTTTTTTTAATAATTAAAAATGTTCATAACCATTTCATTAGCATTTTAAGTAAAAGTGTGCATTCAAATCAAGGAAAAAAGTACAAAAAGGTGATAATTTTCTTTATTATAAAGGCAAATTTTTATTCTCTTTATTACAGAATCACTTGCAAATCACTGCAGAGTACGAAACCCACTTGTGTACAAGCATGTACTGAAATGTAATATGGTGCCATATGAACTTAAAGGATTTTTATTAAAACAACAGCAGCATTTATCCCCTCTTATCCTCAGCGGAGAGCGTTTTCCATCAGACATTGCTGCCTCTCATAAAAGCTGAAGATGTACACGACGACAGCTCTTTGAGGGCACCTGCGTGTGTGCTCACAAAAAAGCTTTTAGTGTAAAACCTGGCAGCAAATTTCATGAGTTTAAAGTTGTTTTTTTTTTCTTTTATCTCAATGGGAAGGGAATGCTTTCATTTATAACAGGATTTGGAAAACATTAACTCTTGCCATCAAGCGGTCCTGTGATCCCTCTGCTCTTCGTTGGTTTGTTCCTAAGGACACACGGTGGTTGGCTTTGTTGGGCAGTCAGTGGAACAACTTCATTAACTTCCTAATTACGGCATATTTCTGAAAGTAAATATTTAAAACCAGTAACAAGCAAGTAAAAAACTCGTTATTTTTGCAGATTAGCTGTAATTCCTGCAGTTTCTTGGTGGACATGCATAACACTCTTGTAAGACGTTCTTCAAAATCTGCAGGAGCCCATCAGGCGAGGAGCTATCGTTCATCGAAACACAGGAGGAAACGATGTGCCCAGGAGTTCAGGAGCTTCCCCAACTGAATCTCATTTCTGCAGGTAACACACACTAGAACAAAACAAAGCGAGGAGGGATGGCAGGTTGGGATGTCCCATACGTACCCCTGATGGGGATTCTGAAGCATGTTCTCTACCAGAGACACAGCAATTTTTCTAAATGGTGAGGCATGCTCCTGCTTACCACTTAAAGGTCTGCAGGAGTATAAAAAAGCAAAAGGGCAGATGGATACCCCTACGAGGTTATAGGCTTTGGGTCACAAACCCTTGCAGTTCACTGGGGAAGATGACTTGTACCATTGCATCTGTGTGGGCAGCTGGGTGTTCCTTCCTTTCCTCCTCCTCTCCTGGAGGCTGCATCTCTGTGTTTCACTCGGGCAAACCCAACAGAGGTGGCATGCATGGCTGGCCTGATGCAAGAGGTCCTGCACGGGGGACCCCTCCTCAGAGCAGGGTGCTGGCAGAGGCAAAGATGAAGCAGTCAGACATCCTTAACATTTCTATTTCTAATGCAAAGCCCTAGATAGCTTTTTTTTTTTTTTCCTCCATGAAATTGCCTAATCAATTCTTAAACCTGCATCATTTTTTACGCAGTAGGATTGGTCCAGGCTGGTGAAAACACAGCACATGGAAGTGAAGAACCCCTTTGTAACTTGAATTTCTGGTGCAGCATCACCCTGGGAGACACTTTGCCGCCGAGTTTGTCCTTCCAGCCTAGGAGCTGTCTGTGTGGCATCTCCAAATGCAGATTTACCCTTAGCCTTTTGGCAGGAGGCAATCTAGCTCATGTTTACCTGCTTTATCTCCAACCCTCCTCTTCCTCTCCTAGCAGGACAATATTTGCAGCTTTTCACGCCAGCGTTGGTTTTGTTGGTTGTTACCCTGGGGCGCGGGGAAGTGTCTGAGCCTGCGAGACCTCCAGCCTCCCCGACATGCCTCGGCACAATGCAAACACTTGCTCTGAACAAATCAAATCCCGCACCACGCTGCCATCACACAAGAGCTCAGAAGGTTCCTCCGTTCCCGTCGCCGTGTTCGTGACACACAGGTAGGACTCCTCTATTTTCCCCCAATCCCATGGGAATTGAACACAAAGCAAAACACAGGCTCTCTGCCGTGAATAGCATTCTGCTATAAATCACACGGAAAAAAAAAAAATCTTCCCCTCCAGCTATGCCAGCTTTAAGGATGTCTAGAATAGAGTGAGAATGATTTTTAACACTTCTTTCTCATTTTGCATCAGCTAGCAACAGGGTGCACGGTGCACGCAGCAGCCTGGCTGTGCCGTGGGCGCTGAGCTCGACCGTGCCAAAGGGGCTGGGCACTAACTGCTTTTCCAACCGATATTAAACCTCTGTAATTAAAGGAAGATAATTATATTCAAGAGGAAAAAAAATATTGGCTTTAAATATCGCAAGCAGCAATGAAAAAAAAAATCCACAAGAAGGAGGTTGTGCGTGTTTGTACATCTGCATGTTTAGATCGACGCAAATGTTTCGTTTACTGCCAACTGAAACAAAACCCTTCAATTTTTCCCATTTTTGAGCATGTTTAACAGTTGTTTCCTTTAATGCAGTTGTGGGTTATTGGTTAAAACCAGTTGTTTCCCATTAGCTTTTTCAGTTTTAGGAATTTGGAATTTTCTGGTTGAAAATATTTAATTAAAAATTAATGAATCTGCTGCAGCCCCAGTGGCCATGAACAGGGCTCAACTCCAGGTCCTGTTAATAGCTTCCCAGGCCTGTAACACCTTTCCTGCTGTTTCTAAACTTGAAAAAAATAAAGCTTTAACCAAAATTCATTCCCTTTCCTCTGCTAGGAGACTGGGAAGGAGTTCACAGGGTAGATGTGAGGAGAGGCTCCTTCGTAATGATGGATCACAAGAACCAAGAGCCAGAATTTCTGAGCTATTTTTTATTCTTTTACTTAGACCAGAAAGAATAAACTTTGCTTCGTAACTTAAATGAATATTGAAAAAATTCAGTTTGAAGCTTGTAGAAATGTGATTCTTAGTTGTTCTCCAAATTCAGTTGTAAGTAATTCTGGTTTTAACATAACTACGAAATCTAAAAATTAAAATGAAAATGGTTTTCCTTGGAATAGCCAGGAGCTCTCCTTTGCAGTGTTGGTATAAAAAGCTCTTGAATTACCATGAAAATGTAAAGCCAGGGTTCCTGAATGTTTTTATATTTTTTCACTAATAAAATGTAGACAGGTAATGTCAAAATTGGAAAAAAAAATTCTCAAGGACTTAAATGCAAAATGAAATTAGAGTTTAGCATCATTCTGTAAGAATATGTGCTACAAGAATCACCCATGACACTTGTGATCAAAAGAAAAAAACCACACCTGGTACTAACTGTCTACAAAATTAACTCTTAAACCTCTCAGGAAGCTAATTCCTTTATTTGGCAGTTCCACAACAATAAAACCCAAATAATAATAATAATAAAATATGATCAAAAAATTATTATTTTTTTAACCATTTAGCACAAGTAGTGGCTTACCGACAGACCCCTAGGGTCCCTTCCCAGCGTCAGTTTTGTTCATTTATATTTCACACCGTCTCTGTTTGAAGTACATTTTCCAAGCCATGCAGCAGATAAGCAGCACTGCACTGGCGAAAAGTCAAATAAACCTTATACCATAACGGATACCTTAATGTAACATCTTGGAAGGATTTTTTTCATTTTTTCAAGATAAATGGAATTGGATCAAAAGTAATAAAATAGCTGTTGAGATGGTTGTGAGTATATTCCTACAGCACCACAAGAGAAAACCCAGTATCAACAGAAGTCCCATTGTCAGCTGAGGTGTAGGAGGAGAAGAGGAAGAATCAATTTTTTGGTTGTGAATGAGCAGTAGACGATAAGAATGACAGTTTTAGAAAAACCTGGGGTGGAAGAGCATATCCAGGAGAACTGCATGGTTATGTTGTGACGGGGAGCACGGAAGTCTTATCCCTACAACAAGTACGTGAGCAACAGAATTATTGTCCAATTTTCATTTCATCCCAAATATTGTAGTTCTGCCTGCCTTTGCCTCTGTCAGTCTATATATCTTCTAAATTGATCATAACAATTGTTAAAACTCATTATTTTACAGGCAAAGCAGCCAAAACCAGAGAATAAGGTCTTAGTCATCACCAACCAGTTGAATGGATTACATGTCGTCCTACTTTCCCTTTAGAGGTCCCAGTGTATTTATTTATATTTATGGGCAATGTATCTATTGCCCATGGAAAAAGATCTTTCTCCCTTGGTTGCCCAACACGGTGGGTGCCAGCACCGCCATACAATCTGTTAATGAGAACTACGTAGAAATTTCCATATTGAATAAGTGGAGGAGAAGTCAGGTCATAAAAAATTCAGGACAGGAGATTTGGATGGACTCTATGCTACTGAGAAGACAAGTAGGTGTTCAGGGGTGGATGCCTCCTGGATTCATCACGCCCATATCAGCGATAATTCTTCAAAAGGCACCTGGCTCTGGGGCACTCGGGTGTGCTTTGTGCTGCATTTTCTTAGCAGGTAAAAGGCTTTCTTTTCTCTCGGTCTGGTGGCCCTGTGTAAATCATCCACAGGCTAATGATTCTTGCCTCCAGCAGCCCAACCAGCATTTCCAGGGTTCTTCTGAAGTACTCAAGTAGATCCCCAATCCAGATGCAACCATGTATCTGCTTGCTTCAGCCAATGGTAGTTGATTAATCATGGGAACAATTTAGCAAAATCACCAACGAATTCTCCATTCTGATATTTTGGTTTTCCCAACCCCATTTTGCTTCATCCTGTGTTGAAGGACCCAACATGAGACTTCAGTGGTCACCTCAGGTTTTATAACCCATGCGTCTGAACTAGGGCCAGGAGCTTTTGAAGCTTCTGATTCTGCCAGTGAGTGTGTTACCGCTGCTTTTCTGCTTATTCCTGTCGGTCTCTTGCTCTGTAGTGTTTGTCAACAAGTTCCTAATCTATAATTCAATTTAACCGCTTTGATTTTCTCTCTTAATGGACAGACCGGTGAGTGACTGTGATGTAGCTGAGACTGGACTAAAATGTAAACTAGCTTAACCAAATCTTTCCTTCTAATTGGAATAATTGTTTTGCTGCATTTCTTACATCGATGAGGATACTCAGTTTATGGGTAAGTAAATTAAATTTAATTCACATTGTATTTTTATTGGACTCTGAGTCATAACTTGTTTTAATCTTAATTAGAGCCACAGTTCCTCTAAACAAGCAAAACGTGTCATAGCAATTTAACACATTATGGGGCTGGCCGGTAAATCTGGGGCTCAGAAAACAGTGCCGTGATTCAGCGCGGTACAGGCTGGGTGAGAAGCTATCAACCTCCTAATCAGCAATTAATTTGTGGATTTGATGTGCCAGGAAAAGCGAAGCTGCTGTCCCTGGGTGAGGGCAGTAGCTCAGCTGCTGAGTGTTGGGTTGTGATGGTGAAGGGTCAACGACTAGAACTGGCCCAACACCATGCCAAGGTAGATCTAGACTGCCTGGAGATACTTGGTCACATCAAGCCAGGTTATATACTCAAATAAACCAACAAAAGTGAACAGTCCAGCATCATTAAGGAGCTCATGAAGTCATGACAAAGCACAGCTCCAGATGATGGTGGAGCTGCAATACCAACACTTGGTCCTAACAACATGCTTTTGTCCTAAAGCTCTGCAGGAAGTATTTACCCTGCTGTTATTAAGGACAGGTTCACACTTTATTTTGTGGATTGGATGTATCTGCAGCTCTGTGTGGACTGGGTGAAGGTTGTGCCAGAGTCAGTGAAGCAAAGCTGGAGGAAACGCCTGGAAGAGCAAGCTGGAGAAAGGAAGATAATGGCAGAGCCAAAGGACCCGGCGGAGGATGGACGTGTTGAGACCCCTCTGGTAGTGTGAGTCCTAAATGTGGCAAAGAAGAGAAGGAAAGGGGTGGGATGAAGCATTCTAAATGCCAGGTCTTCCAGGGGTGATGGTTTTTAAATTTATCAAGTATTTATAAAAAATGAAATCTTAAAATTTGGAGGGTTTTTTAATTGTTTTTTTCCCCCCATTCTTATTGTGTCATTGGAATAAAAAGAAGTAAAAGGGAGAAAAGAGGAAAAAAATGAATAGGAAAAAAAAGAAGAAAAAGCAAGAAAAATGCCAAACAAGAGAGAATAATGTTAATAAACTATTTATTAAATGTTTTAAGTGAAAATGAGAATGGAAATTCAATTTCTTTACCCTGTTAAAAAAAGAAAAACTGATTTTGAAAATGTTCATTTTCAGTGGTAACTCATTACAGGTGTTTTGCTTTTTCCCCAGCTCTTATCATACCCCAGAGAACATAACGCTGTGCCAGTCAGTAACAAGAGTCAAGAATATTGAATTTCCCACCTGCTGGCACAGAGATGTGATGCAGCTTTTGGACAATCAGAACAATAATCCACCTGCATCGCTTTACTAAACTATTGTGTTCTTTGGTAAAGAAATATAATTTTCATGTGGTACAAACACAGTTGTTTTCCCAAACTACCTCAGAATAAGCATTTTGCAAGAGAACAGGTGGCTCCAGAAAACAAGGTAGGTGCAGTAAAGAATGGCAGACATTACGCAGGATAATGGCAGAATGGTAAAAAAAAATAAAAAATTAGGAGCATTGGTTGAATTTGGAAATAAAATTTCAGGTTTCAATCCTGCTGAAGCCTTTCTGCAGATTTAGAGCTGAAATTGAGAATATCCATGTACACATCACCACCTCCAAACATGCACTCGAAGGATAGAAACATTCCCAGATGATGCTCAACAAGAAAATAGAGCGTTTCCAGCCCCGTAACGGAGCAGCGCTGCTCTGGGCACCTGTGGGGAGCATCTTCTGGCTGAGGCGAGGGATGAGGGAGCTGAGTCCGGGTCAAGAAACTGTTGTGTGTGCAAGTGGGACTGCTGGATGCTGCCAACGTGAAATCTCTTATTGCTCGTGACCTTTCAATGATGGGGGGGAAAAAAAAATAAATTTCTTGCTGTTTTTCAAGTGGAACACAAAGCACAGCAGAGAAATCTATTTTAGGAATACCAAAAAAAAACCTCACAGCACTTTAGGAAGATGATCAGAAGAAGAAAATAGCTGCAAAAATAGCACGTGTTAGGTTTCTATATTACAGCAGCACAATTGTTGAAGATCACAGTGAATAAACCCACGGAGGACCAAAGCTGCAATGTTGCTAAGCAGCATCACAGCCTTAATCCCCAAAGTGGCATTTGAAGCCAGGATCGCCTCTACAAATTGCAAGACAGCTTTCTTCCCTTCCCACCTTCCCAGCTCATTTTCATTCGAGGTGGTGGAGGCCACAAATTTTACGACTTCTTCCGAAACTGAGCTTTTGAGCTGTGCTCCCCAGCCTATTGCCAAGGTGCCAAAGCACCAGCAGAGGTGAGCTGCTGTGCTGGGTGATGGCTGATGACTGCCTGATGATCTGTCCACAGACAGAGCATCCTCCGCTTGGGTTATCCCAGCCAGGACTCATTAAAGAGAGAACTCAAGCAACAGCCAGTAGAAAATAAAAAAAAAAAAGACAGATACATTACAAGATTTTGCACAAGTTATTTTAATTTAGAACTGTATTTGCATGAGCGGGGTATGAATACCTGAGCGATTTTAATATGCAGATCCTCCTGGGAGTTTGGCAGAAGAGCTTTCAGGCAGAGCTGGAAATTAATGTTTTAACACACGTAGAAGCTAATGCAAAAAATACACGCTAGGCATTTTACTGGTAGCTCTTCACTTGCGGTCCTAGTTCTGGTGCAATTCCCTATTGTCCTACGACCATCTCCTGACTCTGAGCCTCTGCAATAACACAGGAAATCCCTGCAATAATATATTTTGTTTTTCTCTGCCTCTTTAGTTTTTCCTTTGGTGCATGTTCCTTGTAAAACTTCTCCCGGGAAGTGGGCGACCCTGCCAAGGCTGTGTCCTTCTGCCAGCAGCTCCAGCAAGTGCCATGGGTCAAGAGCGTCCAGACAACAGCCACCATGGCATCAGGTACTTGTCACACGTCGCCTCCCCAGACAGACCTGCACATGTTCAGCTATTTTAGTCTCATCACTAAATCTTCTAACACAGCTGCCTGTACAGCATGCCGACTTCACACAGGGATCATGCCAGAGGGATGCTCCTCATTGCTCCTCTCCCCTGGAGCATCGTGCCACGTTGCCCTGTGCTACGTGCCTGTCCCCATGCTGCGCCAGCTGTGTCCCTTCTACAGGAGGGGACGTATCAGAGCCAGGGTCATTCTGTACATCCTCATATTCTTTCCCTCTCGATTGTATAGGAGACAAAATACAGTGCTAGGTGATTGATCTGATGCACTACGACAGATATTTTTAATGACTGGGTGAAGTGGTCTCGCAAATGCACAGCACAGCATTAAGCACCTATAATGTCTGGGGATAGGAGGAAGGGCATCTAAACTATGTAACAGGGACCCTAAATAAACCAGTGAACCCAAGCCTGGGAAGTCCTCCTGCAACTGGTGTTTGGTCACCAAGGAATCTGGAGAGGATCCAGCCCCTGCTAGTGTGCAGTCTCTGGTCCTGCCAGGATAATGTAGCTCCCCTAAAACCTAGTGTAAGCTGCTTCTGGGCTCCATCTTTCCCAGCTGAGTTGATTTGTATGCTGTCCTTCATCACATCTCACCGCATAAAATATTAATTTGCTGAGAGGAAAAAAGATGCAGCAGCTCCAGTGGAAAACTGCTTTATTCAGGGCATGGATTTTGCTGAGCTTCAGGTTCCTGCAGAGAAATGAAACACCTTGCAAGGAGCATCTTATGAAAGATGCTGGAAAATGGGGTGAAATGACCAGCACCCTGAGGGATTTGGGCAAGGACAACCGGGAGAGAGTTCAGTATTTTTTGCATCTGGCAACGAGACCCTTCCATGTTGCTCTTGAACATGGTGCTGCAGTGACAGAGGTGAAGAAGGGAGGGAAGGACAGCATTTCCAACCGTAAGAAAAGCCAACTGAAAAGATGAACTAGGAGTCTAGAGGTAACCCTGTGGATAGAGCTTGCTTGCAGTTAGTGCAGCTAGATTTACTTTAGAGATCTCAAGCAAAGCCATGGAAGAACATGCTCAGGAGATCTGATGGATGCTTTTGGCCCATGCGGAGCTGTCTCAGTGTCAGATCACACTGAAATCATCACAGCTGGGGTTCTTCAGCCATCATGTCATTGTGTAGAAACAGCTTGTCCAAATTTAACTCATTAAGAACAGTATTTGATGTGTTTGGTTTGTTTCTTTATGGACATACTGACCATATGCTCTAGGTGTCGGTAGGATAACTTACAAAGAAAATTCCTGTTCAAACACAACCAATATACAGCAATGAAACCCAGGTTAATCCACTACCAGCACAGCAGAAAAAAAGCAATAACCCCATTCCCCTTCCCTTTCTACCTGCTATGCCCCATATCCATCCATACGGAACAACAGACGATTCCAAGATGAGCAATAGAAGGAAACAATTCAGATACGGGATTTTTTTCCTCTTTTGCAAACAAACTCATGGCAGAAAAGAGGTTGTTCCATGGTACTTTGTGATCTTGAACCTCCTAAGGATCCTCCAGCCTGGTACTCTGTCTGCGAGCAAGCAAGAGCAGACGCCAGGGAAGACGGCACATGCAGGATCACCTCCGCCCTGAGATGTTCTCCCCGCTGCCAGCAAGAAGCACTTTGAGCTATTTCCCACTCAGCATTCCTAATTCCTACCTCCTGTGAACATGCCTAATCTTTTCTGAAAACATTTCTATTTTAGGACACTCACTTTGACAATCAAGTCATAATTTAATTATTTATTGCACATTTCCCTGCTTTCAGGCGTCTGAGTTTAGCTGAGCTCAGCACATGGAAGGACAGTCACCATACAGCTTCAGTTTGGGAGCCAGACCACTTTTCTTTGTATTTTTTTTTTTAATCTGTTTTCCATTCACCATGTCAGAGCTCTGGTAGCTTTCTGTGCTTATCTATAAGCACCTGGGCTTGGGGCAACCTTCACCTGGTAAAAAGCAAAAATTTTTTTTCTTCTTCTAAATTCTCTTTCCTCTTTCCTGGACTTTTTGCTATAAAGAAAAAAAAAAAAAAAGGATTATAGCGATGCAGTGAAATATTTGATGTGTGCAATTCGTGCAGCCTGCAGACCCCCCCTGGGGAGCCAGGAAAGGTGTTCAGGCAGCCGCTAAGATTTTGGCATCAGGTACCAGCCTGCCTTC
>WKFP01013757.1:25531-57136 GCA_011057875.1 Pterocles orientalis
CCAGCACGCATCCATCCTGCATGCATCAGTCCTGCACACCAGCACGCATCCATCCTGCATGCATCAGTCCTGCACACCAGCACGCATCCATCCTGCATGCATCAGTCCTGCACACCAGCATGCATCCATCCTGCATGCATCAGTCCTGCACAGCAGCACACATCCATCCTGCATGCATCAGTCCTGCACACCAGCATGCATCCATCCTGCATGCATCAGTCCTGTACACCAGCACGCATCCACACTGCATGCATCAGTCCTGCACAGCAGCACGCATCCACCCTGCATGCCAGCATGCCTCCACCCTGCATGCATCCCTCCTGCACACCAGCACGCATCCATCCTGCATGCTGGCACACATCAGTCCTGCACGCATCCATCCTGCGTGCTGGCATGCATCCATCCTGCACACGAGCATGCATCAGTCCCGCGTGGCAGCATCCGTCCTGCACATCCCACAGAGCCTCTTCTGCTCTCCCTTGATGTCGTGGGTGAGGAGGGTGTGGGACTGCAACTCCGCATGATGCCAGTCACTGAAATAGGCTGAGAAAATCTACCAGGCTAGCCAGGAAATGACATGACTGCAGGTGTCCTTAGTTTTAATCTAGGTGAAAAAAAAAAAAAAAAGATCATAACTGTTCTTAACTGTAAGGATGCAACCCAGCCTCTTAACTATTTTCCTCCAGAATTCGTTTTGATTTGCACAATAAAAACAACTAGTCACAGGATCCCAGGATGGTTTGGGTGGGAAGGGAGCTTAAAGCCCACCCAGTGCCACCCCCTGCCATGGGCAGGGACACCTCCCACCAGCCCAGGTTGCCCAAAGCCCCTCCAGGGATGGGGCATCCTCCTTTAAAAGCCGAAAGCAGATTGATGGATTTCAGATCCTTTCACCATTTAGGACCAGCTGAACC
This sequence comes from Pterocles orientalis, assembly GCA_011057875.1. Lineage (NCBI taxonomy): Eukaryota > Metazoa > Chordata > Aves > Pterocliformes > Pteroclidae > Pterocles > Pterocles orientalis. The sequence continues at coordinate 26,446 of WKFP01013757.1, forward strand.
ATTTTCAGAATCACGGGTTTGGACAGGAGGGGCTAAATTTCCCTGAAAGCTGCTCGCTCACCGCCGGCTGCTCCGTGTCTAGCCCGGGCGAGATGTGCCACTTGCGGAGGAAGGTATCGCTGGGGATGAAGGCAGAACCCTTCCGGCACCAGGCTAACATTACCGGTCCCTGCGGCGAGTGTTTGACTCTGGCTCTAGCCACCCTCAAAGGGAAGCAATAAACACAGAGAAGTACAAAGAGTGCACTCAGGTAAGAAGCTATAATTCTTGACCGACCATCTAAAAAGAGCATTTTTCTCCCAAAGATACCGCACTTAAAAAAAAAAAAAAAAAAGACAGATACATTACAAGATTTTGCACAAGTTATTTTAATTTAGAACTGCATTTGCATGAGCGGGGTATGAATACCTGAGCGATTTTAATATGCAGATCCTCCTGGGAGTTTGGCAGAAGAGCTTTCAGGCAGAGCTGGAAATGAATGTTTTAACACACGTAGAAGCTAATGCAAAAAATACACGCTAGGCATTTTACTGGTAGCTCTTCACTTGCGGTCCCAGTTCTGGTGCAATTCCCTATTGTCCTACGACCATCTCCTGACTCTGAGCCTCTGCAATAACACAGGAAATCCCTGCAATAATGTATTTTGTTTTTCTCTGCCTCTTTAGTTTTTCCTTTGGTGCATGTTCCTTGTAAAACTTCTCTCGGGAAGTGGGCGACCCTGCCAAGCCTGTGTCCTTCTGCCAGCAGCTCCAGCAAGTGCCATGGGTCAAGAGCGTCCAGACAACAGCCACCATGGCATCAGGTACCTGTCACACGTCGCCTCCCCAGACAGACCTGCACATGTTCAGCTATTTTAATCTCAGCGTTAAATTCTCAGCATTACATCAGTGTTAAATGCCCTTTTCCCACAATGAGCATGCCAGAGGGATGCTCCTCGTTGCTCCTCTCCCCTGGAGCATCGTGCCACGTTGCCCTGTGCTACGTGCCTGTCCCCATGCTGCGCCAGCTGTGTCCCTTCTACAGGAGGGGACGTATCAGAGCCAGGGTCATTCTGTACATCCTCATATTCTTTCCCTCTCGATTGTATAGGAGACAAAATACAGTGCTAGGTGATTGATCTGATGCACTACGACAGATATTTTTAATGACTGGGTGAAGTGGTCTCGCAAATGCACAGCATTAAGCACCTATAATGTCTGGGGATAGGAGGAAGGGCATCTAAACTATCTAACAGGGACCCTAAACAAACCAGTGAACCCAAGCCTGGGAAGTCCTCCTGCAACTGGTGTTTGGTCACCAAGGAATCTGGAGAGGATCCAGCCCTGCCAGTGTGCAGTCTCTGGTCCTGCCAGGATGATGTAGCTCCCCTAAAACCTAGTGTAAGCTGCTTTTGGGCTCCATCTTTCCCAGCTGAGTTGATTTGTATGCTGTCCTTCATCACATCTCACCGCATAAAATATTAATTTGCTGAGAGGAAAAAAGATGCAGCAGCTCCAGTGGAAAACTGCTTTATTCAGGGCATGGATTTTGCTGAGCTTCAGGTTCCTGCAGGGAAATGAAACACCTTGCAAGGAGCATCTTATGAAAGATGCTGGAAAATGGGGTGAAATGACCAGGACCCCGAGGGATTTGGGCAAGGACAACTGGGAGAGAGTTCAGTATTTTTTGCACCTGGCAAAAAAATATCCATCCATATCCATCCATACGGAACAACAGACGATTCCAAGATGAGCAACAGAAGGAAATCATTCAGATACGGGATTTTTTTCCTCTTTTGCAAACAAGCTCATGGTGGAAAAGAGGTTGTTCCATGGTACTTTGTGATCTTGAACCTCCTAAGGATCCTCCAGCCTGGTACCTTGTCTGCGAGCGAGCAAGAGCAGATGCCGGGAAAGACGGCATATGTGGGATCACCTCCGCCCTGAGGTTTCTCCCCGCTGCCAGCAAGAAGCACTTTGAGCTATTTCCCACTCAGCATTCCTAATTCCTACCTCCTGTGAACATGCCTAATCCTTTCTGAAAACATTTCTATTTTAGGACACTCACTTTGACAATCAAGTCATAATTTAATTATTTATTGCACATTTCCCTGCTTTCAGGCATCTGAGTTTAGCTGAGCTCAGCACATGGAAGGACAGTCACCAGACAGCTTCAGTTTGGGAGCCAGACCACTTTTCTTTGTATTTTTTTTTCATTTTATCTGTTTTCCATTCACCATGTCAGAGCTGTGGTAGCTTTCTGTGCTTATCTATAAGCGTCTGGGCTTGGGGCAAGCTTCACCTGGTAAAAAGCAAAATTTTTTTATTTTTTGCTCCTAAATTCTCTTTCCTCTTTCTTGGACTTTTTGCTATAAAGAAAAAAAACAAGAATTATGGCGATGCAGTGAAATATTTGATGTGTGCAATTCGTGCAGCCTGCAGACCCCCCCCTGGGGAGCCAGGAAAGGTGTTCAGGCAGCCGCTAAGATTTTGGCATCAGGTACCAGCCTGCCTTCACTCCATCCCCAGGGTACCAAAACGATGTAGCTACTGCTGATCCCCAACACAAAGGTCCTCCTGGCCAGTGAACTGGAATAAAGAGATTATCCTTTCCCACTGCTGAGTCTCTAGGACCAGCTTTAGAGGGACCGAGCTGGGCCAGGAGCACTGCCCTGGCCTCCTGGACGATGGCCAGGGCACCGAAAGGCATCTCTCTGTCGTTCCTCCCTCCAGCAGGACTCCAGAAACAAGCAAACTCAACCAGAAATAATCTCTGCAAAAGCAGAGCCTCCTCTTCCACCAGCAAAAACCATGTTTCAGCCGAGCACTCAGCTCAACATCCACACGAGCCTGAAATCTAAGTGCTTCTCCATCAGTCTTCCATGGTGGATTAAATTTGTATCTTCTAAATGAGCTGTGTTTAAGGAATGGGGACGGAACGGCGCTAACAGCGCAACGTTCTCAGGTACTGTCTGCTGCTTTTCAGTACAAAAAAAAAAACCAGGTCAAGATTATTTGAAAAGTAGCTTTCCAAGTGAGAAGTATCAGTCAGACATAGAACATTTGCCTGAAAATAGCTAATATAAAATAGGTACAAAACCGCCAGATAAGCACAGGGTGCAAAAAAAAAACATTGTTCCTGCTCTCGGGAATGTCTCAGCACATAAAAACGAGCTGTAATCGCACATTTTACCATACTCCTCTCTATCGCACTGATGGCCAATTTATCCCCAGCAGCATATTTACAGGTCTGTTTACCGAATTGAAATTCCGCTCCAGAGCGGATGCTACATCGCCTGGGAGCACGATAGGATTTAATTGAAGCAGCATGAGAGAGGTGATGAATGGGATGCTCGCAAGGAGGGGACGGGAGCTGGGGCAGAATTTCAATGGAGGAATCAAAAAACCTGCGTTAGCCGTTCTTAGCAGGGATGCTCTGGGATCATCTTCCAGGTGTGTAGAGCCAAAGCCATTTACTTCGAACTATTGAGAGACACCCTATTTCCAAAGTGCTCACAGTTTAACTGGGTGTTGGATGGTGTTATTCATGGGCACATGTGGTGGAGACTATGAGTAAGACATTCAAGGTATTGACTGAGAATATCAAGAGCTAATGGAAATTGTGGGAGATGGGCAACACCAAGACTGGTTGGTTTTGTTTTTCTTCTTCTGTATTCCAGACATGCCAACGTCTGTGCCACAGTTCTTAACTCCATCCCGTGAATGCCATAAACCACCTGGGCTGGTCTTCGGGAACAAACAGCACACGGCGTGAGGGGGTGGGCCGGTCACAGACCCTTTGTGGAAGAGGTATCGTATAATATTATAGTCTTGATATTAACCCTTCTTCTTGAATTTACGCTGTGGTCTCTCTGTGACTAGGCATGTGTCACCACAGTAAAAGTTACCCCGAAATCCCAACAGATGGGCCCTGCCATGTTTTTGTAGCTCATAAAATCAGCAATCACAGGAAGAGCTATTGCGTTGTGTTGGCACGAGCTACGTTTGGCCATCACCCATCACACTCCTCTCGTATTGCCTCTACCTTCATGGTGTTGATTACATTTTCTCGCGGTTCTAAAGCAGTGCTAGTCTTCAAATCAGGTTATTTCTCAGAGCACCCATTCTTTCTGGGGGGCAGGTGGATCAGATGGAGACTTCACCACTAGTTCTCATTGTTCAGCTTCCTACAAAGGAATGTATTTCCTGATCCTGAACCACCACACATGCGTACAGAGCACCAGCTTCTAGGTATCCATCCAGGCCAGTCTCCTTACCTAAGGAGTGGAAAAGGATCACAGCAGCTTTGCTGGAGCTCTTTCTTGTTGGAGACCTTCCACGCTTGGCACAGGGTTTTGCGATTTTGACGATTCACTTGGGTCGTGTCTTTCCTGCCAGACACTGAAATTAATTCTTGATGAGTCCAAATCTTTGCTTCACTCTCACCACTGAAGTAACTATGATCAATTTGAAAAAAAAAAAAGAAAAAGGAGTTTTCTTACTTAGTCTGGTAACGAATATTTAAAATAAAAATTAAAACTCACTTGGAGCGTAGAGCCAAGAACAGTTAAAGAGGTAAACGGATTGAGAGAAGAAAACTAAGAGTTAAGGAATCTGAATTTCTCCACTCTGTCTACACATCAGTAGCATTCACTGCAATTGAGGCATTTCACTTTTTCTGTGAACACAACCTTTGTTTGAAGATCTATTTTTAAATAGCTGTGTATGATTATATCTACTTTTCTTACCTGAAAAGCCCGCTCACGGTACACCCGTTCTCATCAGATGAATAGCAGCCCTCCATTAGGTGACCGTTCTGACTTACGGTGTTTATTATTTTCCATTGTGCATTTTTCTATCTAAAACATTTACGTGGACATTTAGTACAATTATTTATTCTGGAGCGTGTAGTAGAGAAAAAGCTGATCTATTTCTCTAAATGTTATTATGCACAGTAGAAAAAAAATCATTTTCACAGCTGAAGCTTGGTTTCATAAAAAGAAAATCGCTCATTTTATTTATTTAATTTTTCTTCCTCAGCAGTCACCAGGAATTTAAAATGATAAAACAATTTACAGCACAATAGACCCATTATTATGCTTCTGTAATAACTTGTGGCAGTGGGTAGTTTATGGAAATCTGTGCTTTGGAGGTGTTTTTTTTGTAATGGCAGAACATCAGAAATTATTCTGAATTTCACCCACAATGTCGTCTTGAAACGTACCGAAAGTATCTGTGGATTGAAGCAGAGTTCTCCCAGAAGAGCCAGAAAATGCTAATTAAAATTCGATAGTTTTTTTCATTACCTTCACAAATGCAAATAATGTACTCTAAACACTTGCAAATCAGTGTTATTGATCCTTCTGAGGCAGCTCGGAGATTAATTGTACCGCTCAGCTCCTGGTGGCCCCAAGCTGGTGAGTGTCCAGCCTCGGAAGCCGTGCCGGGCTGAGGATGCGATTTTGCTGGAAATATTTCTTGTGTTTTACAGTATTGATCGAGAAAGGGAGGCACTCCCCTGGGAAAGCAGCTGAACTGGCACTAAGCAGCGCTGGGTTTTCTGGAATTTAAAAACAATCTGGTTTTAAAAGAGCACAAAGCTGTTGAAGAGAAGCCATCAGGAGTGTGTTTGGTGCAAATTATATTTCAATGAACTAGAAGCCTTTATATAATTTTTTTTTTCCTGTTTAACTACATATTGGAGCAGTCAGATTGAAACAGAAGCTACACAGTCAAAACCACTTCATTCTTGTGCACTAGCCTGCTTGTTTTTCAACAAGAAAAAAAAAGAAAATCAACGTAGCCCCATCAATTACTTTAATTTCTGTTAATCAATAGGAGGACAAATGCCTAGTGGAAACTACTGATGTTTCTCAGTTTTGTCCCATCAATAAGTGAGAGTGGAAATATTATATTTATCTATATACATATAAATTTATACCTCTATATATTTATTTATATACATATTTTTTCTACATATTTATATATATATATATATATAATCTGCTCCTAAATCACCAAACCTGAGAAGCTCTTGAGCAAACCCTACACCTGAGCATTACTCTGAATACAACAGCATCTCCATTCGTGTCTATGGAGTATTTACACTTAACATTATATATAATTTACATCCTTTCGGGCTTAAAGCCTGATTGAAAATCTGTAAGCACAAACTTGACAACAGGGATCATGGGAAGTTGGGGAGAAAACAGAGAGGAGGTGGGGGCAGCGGACGCACAGACAGCAATAAGCACAGTCTGGAGGTTCCTCGCATTTTAAGATGTTTTAATTGGCTCCTGACATCCTTCCTGGCAGACAAGCAAGGGGCAGCCAGCCAGCCTTCCCAGTTCTTTCCACAGGGTTAGCTTTGTTGCACTAAAAAAAAAAAAAACAACATATATATATATAAAAAAAATACATATATTTCTACCTGAGTTAGTTAAAAGTTGGGGAAGTCAGAGCTGACTTGAGAAAATTGCTGCTGTTAATGGGACTTGGCGTGATGCATGCACCTCGCTGCAGCTGTAGATGAGCCACCGTATGTCAGCCAAGGCATTTATCTAGCCCAACGGGATTTTTTTTTTTTTTTCAAACATGCAAAAGAAATCCTGAAACCTAGTAAGCTACAAAATGTTGGGGGAAGACCAAAATGAGTCTTCTTCTAGTTGCAGGAAAAAAAATCTCAGTAAATCTGCGACAGAAAAAAAAAATCACAACAGTAAAGAAAATAGAACTTTGGAAAATTTAAATCTACAGTATATAAAAAGGTCTAAAGGATGGAAACATTTATGGAAAAGGCCCGACATATGCTGCTGCCTTGAATTAGCTTGCTTTAATTGGTTGGAGAATTTTAGATTCCTGGTGGACCTCTGAGGTATTTAACAGTATTGTGCCGTGGAGGCGATGTTAGCGAGTCTAAAACATAACGTTATTTCTCTGGTTTGCTATTCAGCTTCCATAAAAACTTTTTTTTTTTTAATTAAAAAGTGTTCTGTCACTCTAAATTGCTTTCCTGTGTGTTTTCATCTTGAAAACAGCAGGTGGATGGGAACAAGCCCGAGCCTATTTTTATTTCATAGTAATTCCCACATGTATGAGCTTTGCAGGGTAACACTGGGGAAACATGCCCACGCTGGTGTGCGGGAGCCCTGTGTGCAAAACTGGACAGGTTTTGGGACAACAGGCAGAGTTTTAATTGGACAGTAAAACAGAACTGATGTAAAGACACCACGATCCGACACCAGTGCAGTTCCCATCACAGTTAATTCTGGTTTCAATGGACTCACCTTCCTCCTTACAGCAATCAAGTCTAAAATGAAGTCACCTACAAGTCAGACGCAATGGTCCTTTTTTAATAATTTATGTCTCCCTGCAACTGTTTCCTTGGAGGATAAACATTGGGCTAATTAAGGAAAAAAAAGTTCATTGGACTCTACTCTCCAAAGTAAAAAGTTATTATAAGGGTGACTTTGATTGAGGTTTTAAGTGGTTTTATTGGTGGTGGGGTTAATTTGTTTTAAATAAATATTTTGACCAAACATATTTAAAACTGAAACACACTTCCCTGAGGAGCCCCCACCATCAGCCCAAGTGCTCTGACCTGTGCTAGCAGCCAGCAGAGCGCTCCGGCCAGCCTCAGCCCCGTGGAGCAGATGGCTGGAGATCAATAACCTGGCAGATGTTGTGAAATAACCAGTTCCGAGTGGAGCACCCGGCGTGATCGGCAACAGTGCTTTGGCTTCAGTGGACATTTGACAAATCATTCCACAAAACAAAAAAAACAAAGAAGAAACTGTATCTCTTGCTTTTTTTTTTTTTTTCCCCCATGGGTATTTTCTTGTTTAGAACAGAGGCTATATTTGGTATTTTGGGCAATGTTTTGAAGAGCTGAGGTGCCTGGGGTTGTTCACTTACTGAGCTGTGCTTGCCCATCCTGCAGCTGGGCAGCTCCAGGGATAAAGCCCAGGGTGCTGCAGGCACGCCGGCATGCATCTGTCCTGCATGCATCAGTCCTGCACACCAGCACACATCCACCCTGCATGCATCAGTCCTGTACACCAGCATGCATCCATCCTGCATGCATCAGTCCTGCACACCAGCACACATCCACCCTGCATGCATCAGTCCTGCACACCAGCACGCATCTCTCCTGCATGCATCAGTCCTGCACACCAGCACGCATCTCTCCTGCATGCATCAGTCCTGCACACCAGCACGCATCTCTCCTGCATGCATCAGTCCTGCACACCAGCACACATCCATCCTGCATGCTGGCACACATCAGTCCTGCACGCATCCATCCTGCATGCTGGCACGCATCCATCCTGCACACGAGCATGCATCAGTCCCGCGTGGCAGCATCCATCCTGCACATCCAACACAGCTTCTCCTGCTCTCCCTTGGTGTCGTGGGTGAGGAGGGTGTGGGACTGCAACTCCGCATGATGCCAGTCACTGAAATAGGCTGAGAAAATCTACCAGGCTAGCCAGGAAATGACATGACTGCAGGTGTCCTTAGATTTAATCTAGGGAAAAAAAAAAAAGGAAAAAAAAAAAAAGAGCAAAACTGTTCTTAACTGTAAGGATGCAACCCAGCCTCTTAACTATTTTCCTCCAGAATTCATTTTGATTTGCACAATAAAAGCAACTAGTCCCAGTTAATCCCAGGATGGTTTGGGTGGGAAGGGACCTTAAAGCCCACCCAGTGCCACCCCCTGCCATGGGCAGGGACACCTCCCACCAGCCCAGGTTGCCCAAAGCCCCTCCAGGGATGGGGCATCCTCCTTTAAAAGCCGAAAGCAGATTGATGGATTTCAGATCCTTTCACCATTTAGGACCAGCTGAACCATTTTCAGAATCACGGACAGGAGGGGCTAAATTTCCCCTGAAAGCTGCTCGCGCACCGCCGGCTGCGCCGTGTCTAGCCCGGGGGGAGATGTGCCACGTGCGGAGGAAGGTATCGCTGGGGATGAAGGCAGAACCCTTCCGGCACCAGGCTAACATTACCGCTCCCTGCGGCGAGTGTTTGACGCTGGCTCTAGCCATCCTCCAAGGGAAGCAATAAACACAGAGAAGTACAAAGAGTGCACTCAGGTAAGAAGCTATAATTCTTGACCGACCATCTAAAAAGAGCATTTTTCTCCCAAAGATACCGCACTTAAAAAAAAAAAAAAGATACGGGCAGAAAATGAGCCTTCTGCGGAGGCATAAATGCACCTTTTCAACATTGAGAGCACTTATCCCCCGCGACACAGCCGCGTGCTGAGGCACTCGGGGACGATCGGGCGCTGGCCTGGTGTTAGCTAAAAGGGATGGCAATAACGAAAGAGAAGCAATTCGGATGAGCCAAGCTTTGGGCTGTAAGTTAAGGGCAGCAAAGCAAAACATTTCCAGGAATGACGAATTGCTGAGAGAAAAAAATCAACTTGAAGGCACGACGTGCGTTTGTAATAAATGAGCACAGCAAGAAACAATAAATATAATGAGTGAAATAGAACAGTTCAGAAATTAAGGGCATTTCCTCTTCCTCTGAACGGCCTGAAAAAATGGCACAAGCCAGCATTGGAGAGAGAAATGTGGTTTTGCCGGGCTGGGGTCCGACTGACCTCCTGGGTGTGATGAAGAGCACGGCTGCCTTGCCAGGGAGAGGAGTTTTGTGACTCTGCCCCATCGCTCAGCACCGAGCTGAAGCAGCCCTGCTTGTGCTTTTGCAGGCTTCTCATTTTCTGCATGTCTTTTTTTTTTTTTGAGTGCTTCATTCTTAGAAGAAAAGCTTTGTGCCCGAATCGCTTATTCTACAACCAAAGCACGTGCAAAAAAAAATATATTCTTCTCCCTTTTCCTCAACAGATTTATAGGACTGCATTTCTTCTTTATTTGAAAGTTCATTTTTCACGGCGGATGCAGCACATGGGAGCCAACCCCGGCGATTTACAGCCGGGGAGGTGCCGGGAGGTGGCAGTGGGCTCCCTGCCAGCTCCACAGGACCATGGACCTGGGCTGAGGGCACGAAAGCGATGCTGTGTCTCACCCTGGGGGCTCAGAGATCCCGTGCAAGGCTACAGCAAGTTGCCAAATGGCAAGTTAATCAAAGGGAAGGGTTTGGCCTCCAGCCCTGGCTAGTGTCCATCTCCCTCATCAATTCCCAGTTATTTCCTTACATAAAGTCACTTCACCTGAAACGTACTTACAGCCAGAGGATGGGGACAAGCGATTGACTTGTACTTCAAGCACAGATGGTTAAAAACAAGCCTGTCTAGCATGTAATTTAGAGAATAGTAACGCTGGAGTCAATGCTTTGAGTAAGCACGAGGAGCCGCATGATGATGGCTGCCTGTACTGGTCCATAGGTAGCAACCCAGATCCTTTACGCATCTAAACCTGCAAGTTTTGTTGCCTTCAGCTATTTATGCCTCGGTTTTGCCCTGGAGCAGAGCATGAGGAACCTCAGCCAAGTCAGGAGCTGGCCCCTTGTTTTGCTGACTCAGCTCCAGGAGCAGGATGACCATCAGGAGGTTTTTGCTGTAGTTGACAAATTTAGAAATTATTTTTTTTTGGCACATCAGTGTAAACCACCCAACCCTCCCCTTACCCACCTCTTTCTGGGAGGTATACTGCAGCATAGAACTTAGTCAGAGTCCAGAGGATTTCTGCTGCTCACCCTGTTCAAGAAACGTGTGGATGTGGTGCTTGGGGACATGGGTTAGTGGGTTGGGTGGTGTTGGGTTGACGGTTGGACTTGATGATCCTTGAGGTCTTTTCCAGCCTTCATGACTCTATGCAGGTTCTATGCAGGTCTATGTATTGACAATATGGAAACAGCAGTTTTACTGTTTGAACATGCTATGGGAGGGTACTGGAATTAACAGGAATGCCCTTGCATTTGTCGCTCTTCCTCTCCCCTTCCCACTCAACTACCTGCGTTGCAATGTAAATGCATCCCTGCGGAACACCAAGCGTTTAAGGACCCATGTACCGGTTCAGAGCAGTAGCTCTGTATCCCAAATCAAGGCAGAGGCCAGAAGGGATACCCAGGGAAGAGGATAACTGCCAAATTCTCCGCGTTACCCATCCCACTCCCAACAGCTCGTTGCCAGGCAGCGCCTTGCTTCTTGTCTGTAAACCTGCCCAGTTGCCCTTCCCAGAGTCACAATGACTTTGGGCTTAGGCAAAGAAAGCATGAATAAGTGCTTCAAGTTTTCTGCAAATTATGTTCTTAATGAGCTCTCTGCTCATTACACACATCGCTGTGTCCTCTTCTTTGTGGGCTGGAACTGGGGCTCTGACCAAAGAGCATCCCGCACGGAACGGCAGGGGGCAGCTGACAGTCAACGATCCCAGCGTTTTCCCAACCATGATACGAGAAATTCTCTCTGTGGAGAGATAGTGCTGATGCCAGAGACATACACAGGGCAGCAACCCTGACTTTAAAAATTATATAGAGCTGGCTCAGTCATTTTCAGGTGAAAACGGCCTTTGAACACACTCGATACAACCAGCAAAGCCATGGCTGCAGGGGTAGGATGGGCTGTTTCTTCATGTCATACATGGCAGAGAGACTCTACCGGCTCCTCTGCAATGCAGAGACCACAGGACTGCTCCACACCCTTTGGTTTTATCCCCCAGAGGCTCAAAGAAGTTGTGAAATCAGATGAGCATCAAAAAAACACATTTTACGCTGTCAAGATGGAGATCATATGAAAATAGAAACCCAACCTGTATTAGCTGGTTCACTCTTAGCGCACGTGTCCTCAGAGCATCCTCCGTGCCAGTGCCATGATGCGTGATCCACAGACCTCTGTGTTGTCAGGGGATGTTCTCAAAGACAGGATTTCTACCCCAATAGCAGCTTCGTGCGCGGACGTGGCACCGTGGTGAGCGTTGCAGCACACATCCATGAAGCTGTTGAAGATGTTTCAGGTCACTGAGAGTAATATCTAGAATAATTCAAAAGTAGACAGTGTATTAACAGGTTGGGCATCTTCTAACAGCTGGGGCTATTCTAGCATCTAGCCAAGGAGCCATCGATGCAGCAGCTCTGGGTTTGTGCATTGCAGCAGATTACGATGTAGCGCCAAGAGTTGAATGCAATGTTGGGTGCAACCTGGCATCGAAATCCTACGTCAAAGATGTGTTTCTGCACTGTCTGAGAAGCACAGTGGAGGGGGCTGGCAAAGGAAAAGAAAAAAAAAAAAACCAAAAGTGGATCCCGCAGGATTTCAGAGCTCAGACCTTTGCAAAAATAAATATGCAAGCAGATTGTCAGGCGGCGTAAATACGACCTGCTCCATGGAAGTGTGATGGGTTGGCCCTTGGCTGGGGGCCAAACCACACACACCCGCTCACACAGTCCCTGCCCCCACCCAATCATAGGGGAGAGAATTAAAGAGGTAAATTAAATAGAGGAGAATTAAAGAGGAAGTCACAAGTGCTGCGTCGAGTTAAGTCAGAGGAGACTGCGGAGCTGCAGTGAACAGCTGCAGGTATAAACTCCTGAAGTCCTACTGCTTTATAAAATATCCTACTGGACTGTAAAATAAAATAAATCGATCCTTAGGAAAAAGAATAAAACAGCGATGCATTTTTTTGGAGTGTTTTTTGTACTTCTTTAAAGAAATGCTGCTTCTAGACACCAGAGGTAAAACTGCAAACAGCAGCTTGGTCGGGGTTTGATTAATAATTATTTATTAGGTTATTTTTGATCTCGACTCTTTATCCATTTATTATTCTTGTCTCACACGGACAGCTCAAATGGAATAATTATATAAGTCACAATGTGCACTGACCTCAGTGGGCAATTGGATTTGGGCTTCACCACATCTTTCCCTTGCTGTGTCACAGTGACTTGTATTAAGAAGGAAAATAGTGTGGACAGGCTGACTTTTTTTTTTTCTGGACAGAGAGACATTTAATTTTCTGCATTGTGTAAAACAAACCCGACTTAGAAATGTCTGGCATTTTCCTGCTGAATGTCCCGATCCCGTCTACCGAGATGGTCGAAATGTCTTGGTTCAGAGCGGAACCGTTCAGTTCATTTTAATTGCAGTTCACTGGATAAATTTATTGAGGTCACCTGGGTGGAAAGCAGTCTGCTGGCTGCAGGTCTGCCGGCAGGACAGGCTCTGCATACCAATCTCTGCGGCAGGCAGGAATCGCTCCCCAGCTGCCTGCGGAGGGGCTGGGAAACCAGCAGAGAAATACAGGCTGTCCGGGAAGGAATGCGGGAAAATTCACATGCCTGGGAATTTGGTCAGACTTTGGGGGCGTTGCATAGTAGAAGTGGTGCAGAGACCACAACTGGGCTGAAAAAAAAAAAAAAAAAAAAAATCAGTTCTCAATGACCTGAAAGGAAATATCTCAATTTTTTATTTTTTAATTTTTTTTTTTTTTAGGAGGAAATTCCCAGAGACAATTTCAGTTCTGGAGAAAAAATACTTTTTCATTCAACTGAAATGAAATGCCAGCAAAAAAAAAGCATGCAGTCAAAGAAAATTATTCTTTGTAGCTGCCATGAACAGAGCATAGGAAGGGAAATACACTTTAGGGGTGTTGCTGTAGCGGATCAAACGTACGGGTTGGTCACCTCCGTGTTCAGCTAATTCTAACATTCCTGGTGGTTTAGAGTCCCCTATACAATTTTCCAGAGTATACTGATGTATTTAAAGGAAGAAGGATGTAGCAATGGAAATGGTATTTGGGCATTCAGGCAACCAATATTAAAAACTCGAATTTTGTCAATTTACCCTGATTTTAGGTCCTGGGCTGTGATGAGGAACAGCAAGAGCTGTGCAAAGCTCCTCTCTGGCCTCTTTTCTTCAGATATTTAACAGGGAAAAAGTTGTTTTGGCTTTGTTAGGTCCCCTAAGCTGGCAAGGTAAAGGATATTTATCTTCCCTATGAAATCTGTTAACCAGCACAAAGAGGAATCATTATCATTTGCTTTTTTTTCGACCATATTCTGATTGTTCAAGACGTGAGGAATTTTCCCTTGCAGATTATTTGCTTTTACCCCCATAAAGCTCATATTCTGCTTAACAAAGCTGATACCTCAACGACGTGGAATGGCTTTTCAGCTCTTAACGCTGAGAACAAGTTAATTAGGCATGGTGGAGAGCAAATGACCTTGTGGATCTCGTAATGCCTCTGTGAGGCTATCGCCGTCCTGCAGGAGCCACGTGCTCCTCGATACTGCTTTTTGTTTCACCTTTATTAGCCATGAATATAATTTAATATGGAAGAGCTAAGTGCAGGATGTGACTCGTTCAGTACAGCCAGGTGATTATGTCTTGGATTGTAAGGTTTTTCATGTAAATGCAGGATTTTGCCAAGAGATGTGGAAGGAAAAAAAAAAACCAACACAAAACCACTAGGAAAATGGAACAATATCGGCACAGATTTTCCTCCAAAAAAAAGGATGATTTATGAGCATGTTTGGCTAGACCTGTCTCAGCAGTCTGTGGTCTGAGCAGCCAAAAAAAAAGCACCGAAGAGTGGAAAACTTGTGTTTTGGCAGGAGAGGGAAGGAGGTGTGGAGGTCAGGGACGTAGAGAGAAAGCTCCCAGCACACCTGGGACTCCCACACAGTGATGGCGTGCCATGGGGTTTGCAAACTGGATGACATAGTGGCATCAGAAGGATGGAAGAACAACTTCCTAAAATTATCTCAGAGGTCCCAAACCATAATGAGTAAATAGTTATTTCTGATTTCTTTTGATTTATACACTACGAGTTTTAAGTAGGGGAAGAAAGGCAGAGCCCTTCATAGCTGCCACCTACAAACTGTACCGGGATGTTATTTATTCTGTCACGCAAGCTATTAAGAAACTACTGAACAAAACTGAACCCAAGACCAAATCCTGCGGGAGTTCATTTGAAATGTCCTCTGAATTTGACGAGACGCCATTGATCGTGCTTACCAGATGGTAGTTTCACATAAAACCCCACTTTTCAGTTTCTGCGAACGTGAGGCAGCCTCAGAGAGATGCCTTGTTATACATCTAACAGTGCCAGCACAGAAAATACAGCAGACACCCTTCGGTGTTCGGAGATGACCTGCTTATGATGTCTCCGAGTCGAGACTTCAAAGGGAGCAGCACGCAGTGAGGGCTCCATGGCAGAGCCGTGGGAGCCCTGAGCTTTTGTCAAGACACTTCTCAGGTGTCTTCTTCTGGTCTCTCCAGCTGAGGGCTCCCAAGTGACCCATCCATAGAGCCTTGGCTGGTGGTTGATGGGAACCACTGTGATTATCTCACCAGAATTGATTCAAACTCAAACCACATAGACTTGTACCTTCCAAAAACCATGATCCAAAGCTTACGGAGCTGCTGGATCGTATATTTAATGTGAAAAGCGCAAAGAAAATAATTTTTTTAAAGAATATCCTATTAGATGCTCATTATTTCAAAATCATCTCAAAACCTGTCCTAGTTAAAAGAATACAGAGGGTTATGATAACATGGCAAAGGAAATGAGAGGTTGGAAAGGGAAGCGGCTGGCTGGGGAAGCTATATTAGCGATGAGACGGAAATTTTCATAATTGCTTAAAAGCACTTTTTTTTTTGGTCTCTGTATCTAGCATGGTGTTACTCCTGTGGTCTTTGCTACAATCAGAATAATTTAACGTATTGCCTGGGGATCCCTGCACTGGGAGCTGGTACAGCTCTTTGGAATAAACCCTTTATTCCCCTATAAATCCTATCTATGTTACGACAAATGCAGAAATGGAGACTACACTAAAAATTCAGGAGATCTCACTGAAGCCAAAAAAAGATCAAGAAATGCCCTTTGAACAACTCTCAGGCTGATGTGCACAGGAGACAGCTATTGGGCAAGGTAAAATCTGAAATTCTGCTTTGTAATATATAAGGTAGCACTAGAATATAAATCTTGACAAAACAATTAGTCTTGTTTCTAGTATGAAATGCAGTTTGCAGCATATTAAAATTCCGACAAGCTCCATCTGCTTAAACTGTGCTTCCTTATAATTTAATTACACAAGGTATCCGTGCCTGAGTCATTAACAGCATTATGAATAATGTGCTTCATTAGCAGTGGCCTACATGTGCTGTTGGTTTCTCTTTTCCCTGAGATATACATCAGTTACTTACAAAGATTTATATTTTGACAATCTCCATCTGGGCTATTCTAACACAATTTTCCAGGACATATTTGTTCTGTTGCAGTGAGTGGGGCATGTTGCAGTCTTTCTCGGAGGTACGGGAACAGCTTTGTAAATGCTTCGACAGCTGTGTAGTTCCACAGTGTAGCAGAGTCGCATTTATTCCAAATAAAACTGCCTTTTTTACAAGCACAAGCGATATTCTCTGTGTTTCTGTTGGTATTGCTCCAGTCAATATTTTCACTTTTTTTTTTTCCCCTGAGTTGGGATTGTACCTTTGCAGACAGGCAACAAAATAAGTAAATAAATAAATAAATAAATAAAATAAATAAAATAAATAGCATTTTTGTCAACAAGTAGTATCAAAAAACAGGAAAAACTAGAAATTACCTAAAAATATTTAACGACAGACATCTAGATAAAACAGATAAGTTAATAAAGTTTTACATAGTTCAAAACACGACCTGTCCCAGTGGTAGGTTGTTTCTTTTTAGAGTTCATAGAATCATAGAATCATTAAGGTTGGAAACGACCTCAAGGATCATCAAGTCCAACCATCAACCCAACACCACCCAACCCACTAACCCATGTCCCCAAGCACCACATGGACACGTTTCTTGACCCCCTCCAGCGATGGTGAGATTTCTCTTCAAGTAATCTAAATGTAATGACGTTAAGACCTCAAGGGCTTTCACAGGAGAGCAGGGCGTCACTGAACTGAATGTCAAAAACCTTGTCATGGTGTTAGCGCCTGCTCTCATCCATCGGCATCCTAAACCAGTCAGCACTCTGTATATACCAAACCTCAGCCACGATAACAGGTTTAGTCACTGGAAATAAGAAAAAAAGTTGTTTTCCAGCACGTCTCGCTGCATGTTCATGCTGCGTTATTTCTTATTTCACCATTTCTGTTGGCTGTGGTTGAGGGCAGGATGCTGCAGTAGGTGAAATTTGAGTTTGAAATGACTCAGCCAAGAAGGGTTTTACACAGGTAACCCGATTTTCTCTCCCATTGCTGATTAGAGATAAGATAGCCGGCAACGAATACATCTCCTAGTGCCATGGCTGCAACCGACCCCACACCAAACATCAACTGACCTCTGGGTCCCTTCCAGAGGGGTTTTCGGTCCAGCCATGTATGCCAGGGTGAAAAAGGAAGACAAAGAATATTATTTGATGAAGAAGGTACCAGAGCTGAAGTTGGAGAGAATGTCTTCTCACAAGTAGAACCTATTTCTGTTCCCGTAGCTGGTGGAGAGTAGGATTCCTCATGCCTTTAAGGCATGAAGGCATCTTAAACACAACTTTCACCTGAGGAGATGCTTCTCACAAGGTAAATTTTTCAAGGGTGAAAAATTTCAAGGGTGTCAGAAGGGCTACAGTAGCTGGCAGTCAAGCCGGACTGATGCTCTCATCGTGCCTGTTGCAAACACGCCCATACTCTTGACAGAGTTGAACGCGGGTCTCTGTGAAGACAGCCAAACACATGGACAGTCCCAGAGCTTGGCCCTGAAGTCCTCAAGAAGAGATTGAAAAAGCAGAGTGGATCTCTCAGATCCTCATCGTTCTATGCTCTCAAGCAATTTCATGCCTATTAATCTCCGGACACTTATTCACTTCCAGGGGAGGTCCCAAGCACATCCCAAGATCTGGGGATCGTTGCAAGAGGCAATGCTGTTGGAAGTGGTTTTGGATGGAAATTGTTCATTTTCTAGAAAAACGCACACATTAGAATTGTTGGAGAATTAAGAAGTGACAATTGGGTCTGAATCATCACAAATCTATTTGCTGTGTAAATGCGACACTGTTTCATGCTAAAATTTAGGCAATTTTCTGGTTATTCTTTGAAACAGTAGAGCCCTTTCTGGGAAAAAAAACAGCAAATGACTCTGCTTTCCAGGAGCTGTGACGTGATGGACAGCAATGACTTGAACCCACAACCTCTCAATTACTCTGAGTCAAACGTCTTGGCTGATCAGAAGGTTTTGTTACCTGATGAACACAACATCTGTACAGATATTCTTCCAAGAAGATTTCACGTGTACGTGCTTTGAGAAGCAATGGAGAAAATGCAATATGTGTGATAACTGGCAGGTGATGAGGAATCCGATGAAAATAAACTCAATACGGCTACGAAGACTAAATGAATGTCTCAGTACATATATAAATCTTCTGCTCTTTATTAAGTCCTGCAAAGATTTATTAAATTTTGTACGGCTTAAGAAATACAAGAGAACTGTAACAATAAGAGAGAGGGGACTGCGTATAATTCACATTTTAATAATGGTCAAAGGGCTTGATTAGATCTTTTCTGATATGATGAATATAAACTAATATTCGTGGAAAATTTATAAAACTCGAAGATGTTCAGATGGTTCAACCTTAAACAATAAAAAATAAATAATTTTGTAGCCTTAGATAACTTCGGCGTAAAGGATTCTACTTTAAAAGAATATTATTTTTATCAGCATCACTATCCTTATTTTTTTTTGTGGAACATTAATTGATACAGATACACTTTTATGAACGGTGTTTGATTTCTTCCCACTCAGCGTAACCCTGTCAGGTTTATTTTCAGTGCTAACGTAGGGTTGGGACCAGATGTGAGCAATGAGCATCTATCTGATTGTAGGAACGTGCAACAGGGGCTTCCCTCAAAGCAAGAGAAGGTGACGTTGGCTGGGGGACACCACGGCCGTGCTCAGCAGCCAGGGCCATGAAGACCACGTCCAGAGAAATTGTATATGAGGAGACAGGAAGGAGAAACAGCAACAGAAACAACTAGCCAGAGTCAGTTCAGGTGTATGGCAATGGGTGTATGAATGATGGTTAAAATACGTGGATGAATAATGGTTAGATCTTGCAGGTGTTCTGCTTGGAAACATCTCCTGGAGTCCTACGGTAGAGCAAGATGCCGCGTAGGCTAAAAATCAGCCATTCAACTAGAATGGGAACCAGAGCTATAAAAACACAATGTTGTACAGATAATATAGAACTGTAAGGAAAAATGATGACTTGAAAATATCCCATCAAATTGAAAGACAGCAGCTATCAAGCTGATTTTCCTCTCTCCTGGTTGTTTTATCTGAAAAAAATGGGAAGATTCTTCCTTCAGACACGAAGCACATGAACACACTGCTGGTCGCTCCCAGCTGCTCGGGTGGGCAGGCTTCACCAGGACTTTGGAGGAAACTCCACCGAGCTTGCAGAGAGCGAGCAGGTCACCCCACAAGCCTTTCCCTACTGGAGGGTAGGAGCTTCCCAACCGCCACGCCAGGACAACTGGTACACCAAAAGAATCCGACAATTTCAAACCTACACTTACATCACAAGCAGCTCTGGATAAAAAATAACAGTTATTAAAAAGTCCTAATAGCAAGAAATTTTACTGGATGACTATGGATCCTCTTGATAAAGAAGAGGAAATGAATTGATTGAAGGATGGTGAAGTAGCCAGAAAGTGAAATGATGGGATTTCGATTTGTCTTTCCATTTAAAACACAATGCAAAATTTCTTTATCCAAGGGTACTCGTTGTGGAAGTTTAGAATGAGGCTTTGGCAGAGACTGAAGTCTCTGAGGAAGCTATAAAAAGAAAAAAAAAAAGAAATTCCAGAGCAGTAAACCCTCAGGAGTAAGAACTCTGAGGGCTCTGGAAGAAATAAATTAGCAGATAATAGGGATAATAGGAAATAAAGTCACATTTCTTTGCTCTGGTGAGATATGATACACACGAGGACTACAATGCTAACAACTTTAAAGAGAAGACGTATAAAATAAGCTATGGCTATTAGCATATTGTATTAATATCACTGAACACACATTGCAGAATTATCTCTGTCCAGCACAGATAACTCTACATACACTTGTTGTTTAAACATTTGAGAAAAGTGTTTCTCCCTGTGAGATCTGAAGGTCATTCATATTCCTTTCATCGTCAGAAGAGCATGAAAAGCACAAAATCCAAGAGCAGGTCACTGCTTCTCGGCAATATTGCCAGATAAGTTTTCCAAATGTGACTTCTAGATTGGAGGATATTTAAATGTGTGATGTTGGTATGCTCCTGGAATGTATGAACATATTGAAGAGGCGATTTCAGAAATTCTTGAAAAATTACCTTATTTTTGTCATACAGATTTTGAATGCGTGAGTGTCCAAAAAAGACGACAACAAAAAATCCTAGTGAGAACAACAACTTGAGTTAATTTAATCAACACGTGAACTGTTTGCAGAGTTGGACTTATTTCCTCTGAATTTACCATGAAAGACATTTGCAAAAGACTGCACACTCATGGATGGAGAAAGGGATGAAGCTCCACTGACATTCTGACCAGGTGGCCTCATCCAGAAAAGAAGACGCAGACCTTCTCCGAAGAGTTGTTGAAGTTTGTGAGGCTAGCCAAGAAAAATTCTTGTGAGGCGGTGATTTGGCTTATTGCAAAATCTTCTAAAAAGTTGATGGGATAAGGAGGATCGTGTCAGTGATGTCAGGGACTTGATGGATGGTTTTGCACCGATAGTTTCCAAAAAGCTGGAGGAGGTTGGTCTACAGGCTCCCATCCAGGAGGAAGGCACCAGGGGGGCTCAGCTCCCGTAGTCACCCCACTTGCTCATAATTCTATTGTGCTGTTACTGCTGATCCCTTACGAGTCTCAGGAGCTGCTTTTGCTCCACTGTTCTTCTATGTTTTGGCGTAATTGAGTTTTATAATTGTCGATATTAATGTTTTCCTGTCCTCCCTGGCCTCTACCATCCCCAACGGACATTAGCTGGAGCTTGGCATGACAGCCAAATATATTAGTTATATGGTTTATCCTGCCTACCTCCTTGATTAAAATCTGTTGATTAAAAGTCTTTACCCTAATAGAGCTGGAAAATGTGGTTGTTCTCTCCCGCCCCTACGGGAGGAAGGACATTTACTAAGGGCACTGTCAGAAACATCAGCTTTCCATGCCTTGTCTGACAGCCCAAAACCACCAGCCTTTTGTAAACGCTCACCCACGAGAATGAATTAAATGACCTGTAGCATGAACTACTTGCCTTATTTCATAACAAGAAATTAAGACAAAGCGCTGAATGGGAGCACCAAGGCAGGAGGGGCAGTGGCGGGGAGCGGGGATGCATTTGTGCATCAAACCAGCACAGATTTGTGCACCGAACAAGACAGACTGGCCTTTCTTACAGCTAGGAAATTCTTCAAACCCCAGTGATCTCAGGTTTTTTTCAAAGCTGGGAGCGACATCTGGCAGAGAGGAAAGAGATGCTCACAGCTTTCCGTTGCATTGGAACCAGGTGCTGAGCCAGCAGCAAAGCGCCTCATGGATGGGCTGCTTGACCCTCTCTTTAAAGCCAGCCCGGGCTCTGACTGATGGAGATGTCATCTACTGACACTGCCAGGAATGACCAACACCAGGTCCTACAGCTGATGCTGCTGAACAGTCACGACAGGGATTCTATTGCAAACAAGTCTCCACACGCCTGGTATTTTCCCCAGGTGGATGGATGTAGGGAGAACCGCAAAGCCCACGAGCATCACTGAGGCTGCGGTCTGTGGTGCAGCCCGTGACCCACTGGCTTGTTCTGGATGTTGAAGACTTTGGAAGAGCTGGTCTAAGAAACAGGTCTAGCCTGCCCCAGGAACAACAACCCTCCAGGGATACGACAGCTTTGCTACATCATCAACCAGCAGCCAAGGTTCATTATATCCTGTAGACAGATGGAGTAGAAATCTGGTCATAATAAAACTCCTCTGCTAAGATAAGAAGCTATTTTAGCCTGAGGCTCCTACTTGGTTTCTTTTCACTTCATCAAATAATAATTAAAAAAACATCCATCAGTATTAAGTATTTAAAAATCAAATACGGAAAGGAAAATATTTTTGTACACGGTCATGTTCAGGTTTATATTTTTCTTCATAAGATTTTGGAAACCGATACTGGTTAAATGTTATTCTTGTAATGAAAATTCAACCTTTACAATGAAGCTCTGACCAGCAGTTGTTTTTCTCCAAGGCAGACAGAAGCTTCATGAAGTTTCATCTCAGCCTAATGCACAGAAACAGTGCAGGACCCGAGCAGAGTTTTCCAACTGTAATGCTGAACATTTTCTCATTTATTATCTGTCATGCATTTTTTTCTATTGTTATTGCTGCTGGTTGCAAGAGTTTTTCATGCCTCCTTTGTTATTAGCGCTCTTTCCTCCTTATTTATTCATTAATGCCACAGCCCATCTTTGTGCTCTCCAAATTGCTCCCATGGTAACAAATGGGTAACGTCACAAAAAGTTGATTATAACTTAACTGCACGGCCAGGGCAGGAACTCTGGCTAATGGAACAGCTGCTGGTCACCCACAAACATCCCAATAACCAGAAACGGAGGCAAGGGAAACGCAGGCAATTCAATAGGTGTCTTGAATGACAAAATACAACTTTCAATCTTCCAAAGGTGGCAATGCTGTCTCTTCACGTGGAGAAAAGGATGGTAGGTGGTGTGAGCTGTAACTCTGGTGTAAAACCATTACTGAGATGCCTCGAGATGGAAAGATCTCCATCTAGACCTGTATCCCGTGTCTCTTGTCTGTGGGTACATGAGCCAAGACCAGTAGCTCCTCAGCTTGCGAAGGAGTAGGAGGCAACTCTTTAGTGGAGTTAACACACAGGGGACCTGTGTGGGCAGGTGCAGCCTGAGGGGAAATTTAGAGCAACCAACCACTCAGCTTTGGCTACAACAGCCCTGGAGCACAGGGCTTGTCCCCAGGAAAATCTGTGGGATTCTGTTCTGACTTAGAACAAAAAGTTGGAACCCAAAATTGTTCATGGTTTTCTTCTTTCACCTTTTCCTGGGGTGACCCCACTCTCTGCCCCAGTTTCCCATCTCTGCTCTACTGAAGATGTCCCACAGCTAAGGTGTCCCACAGCTAAGTCTGAGCAGCAGCCAGTGGTCCTGCGGTGGGGCTGAGACACGAGAGCAAGCACCAATGCAGTGTATCACTCCTCTGTACTTGCCCCACTGGACATCCTTTCCTGTATTTCAAAAATCCGCAACACGCACCCAAAAAAGAGCGATGGAAAAATAGTCAGGAGGCACTGCATAATTTTTGAAAAACTTTCTTTTTAGTAAAAAATATTATTGACGTTCTAGTTTGAAAGACATACTCAGGACCTGCTTATCTGATTATGTATTTAATATCTTTCTGCTCTTATAAGCTCTAAATTAAGCCAATGCTTTGTACTTTCCTAAAGAAAAATATATGACACAGCCTACACAAAGATAGATGATATTTGTCCAAAACCTCCTGTATCGGGTACTCCATAGCATCAAAATATAACAAATTTCCTCCTTTATTATCACTCATTTATCAACCAGGGGCCTCTCCAGACACAACTGGGACAAAGCTCTCCCAGGCTGGTCCAGGCTCTGCCCTGGTGGACCCCTTGTCTCGCAGTTACAAATTCTTCGACATGACTGAAATAGAAACTACAAGGTGCGCTGAAGCTAATTAAAAAACATTGATCTGCTCAAAAAAAGAAAAAAATCCCACGGATGGAAATTGTAAAATTTTAAATGAAAATTGATTTTGTGTTTGTTCTTTTTTTTCTTTGTCCCAGAAAAAGCAGTAAAGGAAGAGGATTTTTTTTAAAGTGCTTTATAAGTGTTGAAGCAAAGGAACTGTTTTTCCAAAAAAAAAAAAAAAAAAAAAAATAGATGCACCTTTCAACTTGGATTTTTAAAAACTAAATTATTTTTGCTTTCCTCCCCCCTTACCTTCGTGTAGACACTGGGATAGACACGATATGGTTTATCTCGCACATCTCAGCCCTGCTTCTGTCATCGTGTGTCAGGCAAATAGATTTCTGTCAGCTCAGCGGAGTGAGCGATCGACCTATTAAACAGAGAAAAACACAAGCGCTGACCCCTCGGCAGATGGTTCAGGAAAGGAGATGATGCTTCATGTCCTCGTGGACACCTCAACCAGGCGGAAGAGGGAACTGAGGAAGAAGAGAGCAAGGGTGCAGCCAGGTGAAGGGGTTCCAGAAAGACCCAAATCCATGGGAGGCAGTTACCTTAACCTCTTCCCCTCTCCAAAACACTGCCCCTGGAGCTCCCTGCTTTGCAAGCTGGACCTCTCCAGCTGGTTTTTAACATCTTCGTGCTGGGGCTTAGCTACAGCCCAGCTCCCAGCAATCTACCGGCCATGCTCGTGGCTCCGTGCAACACCACGATCCAGAGCAGAGCTCGGAGAATCACTCGTGTTTCCAGGCTGAACGAAAAGCACGTGATAAACAACGTGAAAATTCTCAGAAGATGCACCTTAAATCCCTCACATGCTGCAAGAAAACCTTGAGCGAGGTGATGATTCAGCTGAAACCTGGCTTTGGACCGCAGCATCTCCCCGGAGAGAGGCGTTTGCTGAGAGACCGTTAGGAAAGAACAGCTTCCAACAAAGCTCTCAAATGAGGACGAATGTGTTTCTCAGTGGACAGTGATGAACCTCTGATGTGCCTTGGAGGAGCAGAGACCTCATGCATAAAACATCATCGCCGTACAGGCTCCTCATCTGGAGTCGCCTTCACGCGATGCATTTTGTATTTGCATCAAGGCAGGACAAACCTGCTAGTGTTTATTCCAAAATGGCAAAATCATTGCATCTAGTTTATGGGACTATTCTGCTTACAATCTCCCTCGCACAAAACAAAAAAAAAATTTGGAGTAAATAAAGTGATTCAAGAGAGATTTAAAGTATTCATAAAGTGCATGTAAAAAACCAAGGAGCGAAGAGATGACAGATTTCATATCTGGGAGAAGCACAGCTTTAGATTTTAAAAAGGCTTATGCATAATTTGTGACATGTAAGTGTTGCCAGACCTGTGTCACCTCTGCATTGTGCTGGGCTCTGTACACACACAGGAGAAGGCAGAGATGACCTGAGAAGCTTATATTAAAAAAATAAATAATGTAAATAAATAAAGTAAATCCCAGAAATGTTCCAGAATGAAATCTGCAATTTGAAACCCTATCCTCCAGAAACAGTCTTTTCATAATTTGAGGGTTCCTTGATTTGAGTCTGATTGTCTGTCTTGATCTTTTCTAGAGACCTGGATACACCATTGCTTCAACATCAACCCAAAGCAGCAGTCTACCAACCGACCAACACACACTATGCCGAATCAGCACTGTCCTAGATGATTTTTTTTCCTCTTTTAGAGAGGGGACTTCAATAAAAACAACTCCTAAGCGCTGGAGTTGTATTAACCAACTGCCCCGCCAGTGGGTCCCATTGGGGATGAGCTGCCACCGCAGAGTCCTCTCTACACTCTTGGCTCGTTGGCCTGGACAGCTGCTGGTGTTGCGTGGCTGAGTGATAGCATTCCTGCTTTGCTTTCTTCCTGCTCTTTCTCTCCTCTCATGGACAGATTTTTGTTCCTAAACAATATTTTGCCAGCCCTACAGCTGGGAACTGGGAAAGATCAGGGGGCTGATCCCTTCTTCAAAGATTTCTCATAGGACTCTGCACTTGAAGCTTCCATGGGATCCCATACGTCCAAGTCTTTGACCCAAGAGTTGACTCTCAAGGGTTCAGAGTGCACACCTGTAGATAATACAGGTTATCGTCAGCATTCTTGATGACTAGAGTGCGTACACTCCAGGTCTGCAGTGGCTTTCCAGCTCCCTTCCAGATGCAATTAGAATTTCCCCTTTCGACCTTTCTCTCGCAGCTACAGTTGACCTGGCCATGCTCTCATGACACATGGGTCACCACCATGGGCGAGTACCCTGTGCTAACACCCCTCTAATTTAGTAAAGCTCAGGCAAGAGGCTGAACTAAGAGGACTTGTCTACTGGGATTGCCAAAGGCTATCCATGAATCACATGCTGTTATCTGTAATAATCTTCTCAGGTTCATTGGCATTTAGGCAATTTTTTTTTTTTTTTTCCCTCAAATTGAGAACTGTATTTCAAAAGTATGGGCAGCGTGGCAGATTTCTTGGTTCCCGTAGAGTTACGAGGGAAGGAGAGAGATAGAAATGTGATGGGGTAGAATTATAGCTGACGTAGGAAGAAGAGTGAGGACATACTTGTTGCTTCGTTCATTTGCTTTTTATGAGAGTTTTTATTGCCTCTTTCTATTCATGATAAGTGAAGAGGTGTCAGAAATAGAAAAAGCAAAAAGACAGCCACAACAGGCACGTCGAGATGCTGCAAAACATAAGAAAGAAGCAAGACACAAGCACATCTATCAAGAAATTCAAACTGTTGGCAATGAGTACGGTAAAATCTTGTCACAGTCTTTGGCTTGCCCAAGGCCCTCCTGTGGGTGTGCCCTTCAAGGTCGGCAATCAGAATGAGAGTTGGAAAGCTTCAGCTTTTTCACAAGTAGGTTCCCTCTTGTTTTAATAAAAAACATCTATTTTGTCATAGAAAATACTACTCTGATTTAAGTGAATATCCAGCGGAGGATGATCTAAAAAAATACTCCAGCAGAGGTGGTTATTTTTAATTTAAAATCACTCACAGTGGAACTGAATCGAGTGAAAGAAAAATGGCCCTAATCTTCCCCGTTTCTTTAAAAAAGTTGTCAGTTCTACTAAAACATATCATTTAGCCCTTCAAGAAAGGTTTGTGCCCTTTCCAATCAAACGGTAATTTTAAAGTGCTGACACTTCTGCTTACTTCAGGATATTCCCCTAAAAATACTGCTTGAGCAGTTTAAGATGTTCCACCAGAATCTCATATTTCCCAAAACGATATTTACAATATAGTGATTTCTTTGTGCTTGGAAGAATTACTCTTGATTTATTCTGATTTATTCTGATCGATTCTGATTCTGCTTTATATCTCATAATGTTAGAAATTGGTCTTTATTATTATTGGTAATCCTCCTGACAGCGTCGAGCTGATTCTTATTGCTGTTAACAGCCCAATGTGCAACACATTAACGGTTCCGCAGCTCTGCCTTAGGAAGGCTGACTAACGAACTGGTGGTTTATGGCTGGTAATGATTGATTTGTCAGTGATTATATTGCTTAATTCAACAGCCGCATGAATCAAAGATGACACTTCTTTCTTTTTAGGCTGTCACTTGAGCTTTAGTGCTCTTCACGGTAATGGCTGTTGAAGGGTGTTTATTGTGATGGCCTTTCTCCACGTTCCCTTCTTTGCAGTGCTGCCATAAACTATTTTTTAGTGCGTGTGGCTACGAACATAAACAGCTGATGACTGAATTGCGCAGAGAAGGAAAAGGCGCCAGATATTAACCTCACCATGATAGCCAGCTTGGATGTGGCACTACTCCTTCTTGGAGCTCAGCCATGGGTTTGGGTTCAACACGATGGCACACATCATTTGAGCCAGAATAGCTGTCCACACGGGCGTGCATCTAGGCAGCAACAAATGGACTAATTCAACCTCACTCAGGCTGCAACAAAATGGGTTTAAACAAGTCAAATTACTCCATGGTGAAAGGCGTACCCACGAGCAGGTCATGAGGCTCAGTTGGTGCGTGCCAATCCATTTAGCCTCAACAACTCAATCAGGCTTCTTGGCAGCCGCCAACGTCAAAGTCACTTTACCCAGCTTTGGGAGCAGGAAGGGACCGTAAGAGAGGTATTAATTCTGGATCTGTGTGGTTTCAGTCACTTTAAGGATCATCTACATGCTCGCGTATGTGTAGCATCAGGTCAAGGTGCCAAAACCAACCTTACAGTAGCCTGGTACCAGGTATTAACCAGTGAAAATAAAATTTTAAATTAACCTGGAATGTTGGGTAGCTAGGCAATAGATGGAAGGTTATAAGGTGTCTTAGAGTAGTAAATGTTTAACTGTAACTATAAGAATTTAGGAAAAGAGCAATCAGGTGAGGATGAACATCTGCAAGCATTAATCGAAGAAATTAGTCAACCTTGTAAGAGTACGAAGACAAGAAAATTAATTGAGGGAAAGGAACACCACTGCACGGAATCAGAAGAAAAGTTCATCTAGAGGGCAAACTGATGAAGACTACTTACTTCATCTTTCGACCACCAGAGAACCACAGACGACCACCAGAAAGAACCTCTGCACGTGAGCAAAAGGACATTTGCATATATTAATGAGTTCCAGGAAATTTTATATTTATGTAAAATAATTCCAGGGAATTTACTGAATATGTATAAGTTTACAACAGATATTCTCTGCAATTTTACTCGTTCATTGGAGCACTTGAGGTGGAGCTACTCCCAGTGCTGCCCAGCATTGCAAACAAAGGAATACCTGCGGAACAGTTACAAATGCTGATGAGTTCAATTCTTTGATTGGGGACTGTGCAACCTGTCTCCCTCGTCATCCCCACTGGGGGCATGCATAATATTGAAAGAAGAGGAGAGACAGAGTTTGAAAACTTTTTTTTTACTTTTTCAATGGTCTTTGCCTTCTGGACGGTATTACCCAAGTCTCATGAGCGAATGTCATTAATTTTCCTGCGGGCAAAGTGAACCGGCTTATTCACCTCTTCGACACGCAAGAAAAGCCATTTATCCCTGATGCAGGTACATAAAAGACATTGCCGCCTACATATCATCAAAATCCGATGTTCAACGGCTTTTGGAAATTTTCTTTGCCGACGTCTACAAAAAAGCTTTTACCCAGTCCCGTACAAGCCCAGATATATGGCTGGAAACTCTCCCCACCAGAACAGCGCCCACAAACCCACCATTTCAGCCAGCCAGCCTCAACAATTCTGCTCTCCGCTGTCTCTGGACATATAATGGCAAGATGATTAATAGCGCGGTAAGAGAAGACAGAGCCTTCATTCTCCAGGCAGCATGACCAGTTGTACTTTTGGCTCCTGTTACTTCATAGACCAATTTAACTGAAATGTTCCCAAATTAGCCAGGACAGAGATGTTTTGGAGACAGCCTGTTATCAGAAAAAAAAACAACCTTATTTCAGGTTTTTTTTGCCAAAAAATCTTCTTGTGCCTACTTCACAAACTTCCAGTTTGAAACCAAGTGGAATATTTGTAGAAAAAAGTTTTTTTTTTTAAAAAAACAAATTTTAGCAATGATACCATGTTGACCAGTGTTAACTGTTTGATAACATGACATTAGCTAGTGAAATCACTGCTTGCTGAACAAATACGTATCTCAGAGTGAAATATTACATTTTCCCACCTGTTGTTTTATTCCTGTTTAACCCAGTTACACCTTTACAAGCCTCGGAGGCATCTGCTGAATTCACACTTCTCTCTGACCTGGTTCCCAAAGAAATATAACTGTAGACAGCTATAAACTCAGGATATTCTTGAACTTGGAGACACGTCAATCAGTCCGGCAAATGTATATATATATATATGTGTATATATCCCATTGTTAGAGAAATGAGATAGCTTACAGGTCTGTGCATATATATACTTGTTTATAAAATCAACTAGTTTTTGGTTTTGGGGTTTTTTGTTTGTTTGTTTGGGTTTTTTTTTTTTAAATGTAAAAATTGGGAATGAATTCATGCTGGGAATGAATTGATACAGACTGATGAAATGATGTGGTCAAACCACAGATTAGGGATTTTTTCTTTCCTGAATATAATTAAGATCACTTAAATCCAGAGAATTGCATTAGGAACCCAATTTCAAATTGCTTATTAAAAATTACTAGAATTACTGAGGGAAGCGAATACCTCTCCTGCAGCTGTACGTTTTGGACTGGTACACAGGAGGATTTGGATGGGGAGAGTGCTCAGGTGCTTCTTTAACGAGCTGTAAGCACGCACATCCGATGCGCAGGCTGGGAGTGCCAGGAGAAAAAACCATACCAGACGTGTGCAGTGGCAAAGTCCCATCGTGTTTTCTGCTCCACTCTCAGCTGCATTTACTTGGAAGTGACATTGCCTAGAGCAACTCTTAAAATTCCCCGCTGTCCTCACCCCCACCCCAACCCAAACTCAGGGAACACCACGGCTCAGTGCGGTTTTGCGGGGAAGTGAACCACTCACTCCGCTATACACCAGAGTAGAAAAAAAAAAAAAAAAGTTTTTTGAGGCCAGACCTGACTTGGGACTTATCAAAGTTAGCATCCCGGCTTGGATTATTTTGAGCAACCTGGGCTGGTGGGAGGTGTCCCTGCCCATGGCAGGGGGTGGCACTGGATGGGCTTTAAGGTCCCTCCCAACCCAACCCATCCCGTGATTCTATGAATTACTTACAGGGGCATTTGTACCAATTCAGTCTTCAGCAGTAAGACCCTGTGTCCAATTTTAACCCTTTTAGCTTCAGAGAAGCCCACCCAACCTGCCTACAGCAAATCCCACCGTTCTGCTCGTGCTTGAAAGGCAAAGGGGGGAGGTGGGATTGTGCTGGAAGCAAACGGAGTGAGGCTGTGTGAGAGCAGAAGCACAAAGAAAGGGAAAACAAAATACAGAGTATTGGAGATGCATGAGCCAGGGGGACCAGCAAAGAGGAAAGGAAAGCTGGGGAGCTAGAGGGAGAGACAAGAGGCAGAAAATTAGCAGGAAAGCAGCCCAGGGAGAGCATAACAGAGCAGATCTGTTCTGGCAGCGACAGCACACCGTATTATCCAAGGCATGAAAATAGTCCAGGCAAAAAAAAATATTGCAAACCCAAAG
>WKFP01013757.1:63186-81891 GCA_011057875.1 Pterocles orientalis
GCCCAGAACTGGACACAATATTCCAGATGCGGTCTCACCAGGGCAGAGTAGAGGGGGAGGAGAACCTCTCTTGACCTACTGACCACCCCCCTTCTGATACACCCCAGGATGCCATTGGCCTTCTTGGCCACGAGGGCACAGTGCTGGCTCATGGTCATCCTGCTGTCCACCAGGACCCCCAGGTCCCTCTCCCCTACACTACACTCCAACAGGTCAGTACACAACTTATACTGGAACCTGGTGTTGTTCTTGCCAGTTCTGTACAAACCCATCTGCTGAAAACTTTGAGGCCACCAAACACTGCGACCATGTGGAAGAGACCTTCTTTCTTCATCTAGGCTGCACCTGGGTTCCTTTCCACAATTTACTTATTAAAATAATGCCTCTGAGGATTAACTGGCATACCCACCCATAAGCTCAGGGCACCTGGAGCTAGTTCTTCGTGTACAATATATACATGACCCAAGTCCTATATCCTCCAGATTTTGCTTAGTGTCCAGTTTCTGAATCCCGTAACATTGCTCTGACTGTAGGAATTAATTGACCTGCTGTTCTTCCATCAGGTGCAACAGTACCGGCTGCAGCAACAACAACAAAACTATTTGGGAATATAAAAGATGGCAGCTAGCATGGAGAAATCAGGATTTCCTTTACGACGTGTGTCCCAGCCTTTATTGGTTCTAGAAACTCTCTGAGCACTGACCGTAAACTCTTTGAGAAACAGGTAGGTCAGAAAAAGGGGAACAAGACACGCAGGATTCACCCACACCATTGCACCCACATCATTTTGTCGGCAATGTGCAACTTGAGGATGAGTTGGGGAAAGAAGACGCCGTCCAATGAGTAAGTCCTGAACACCGAGAGAGAGGTGTTTGTCATTCCCTGTCACTTTGTTTTCTTCACTCTTTTCTTTTTCTAAAATGTCAGCTTTTGTAGAAGAAATAAAATGGGCAAAACTAAAATTTTGAATTATTTAATAATACCTCTGCATAAAGCCATTTTACAGCTCAGCAAAGTTTTGGTTTATGGTTGGGGAGTTTTTTAGCAGCCCTGCTTCTCTCCAAAGGGCAAACGCGACACCCCTCTAGATGGGTGGGTGACACCACAAACACAGGATCAAAGGAAAGCAAATGCAACTTTGTCTGACCTTGGTGCTTTTGTAAATCCATCAGCTTCTGCCAAGCCCCTCAGGACTCCTGTTTGCCAGGGGAATTGGAGAAACAAATCTATCGTTGGGGAGCAGGACTTAGTCGTTCTGTTTTACGGCAATGACGGCGCTCATCACCATCATTTTCCCCCAAACTTTTTTGATGCCTAAGCTGGGAAGTCTCCGGGGTCAGAATCCTTCTGAGGGTGATGGGGGTGTCTGAAAAACCCCAGAGCCGGTGGTGCTCATGTGCGATTTATCCCCTCCTAAGGCACATCTCTAAGGGAGATGGAAGGACATTTTTTTTATCCAGAATCATCTTCCTCGTGAGTGTAGTGGGAACTACTTCTAAACTATGTGCCTTAAATAAAGTCTAGTGTTATGAACCCCGTAATTTGCTTTCCAAAACATTAGGATACATGAATACCTATACCCTGGTCTTCCTGGAGCTGCCGTGGGATGCAGAAATCACGTCTCCTTTAGAGGAAACAGGATGCAGCTGCAGAGGGTTTGGGTTACAGCCAGGACACACTGCACAGTCCCACCTGCACCACACAAAGACCTCGTAGGCAATGAGTGTGAACAGGTCTGAGCAACAAAGAGGAGGTGAAGGTTGTATCTTCACATTTGTCCAGGATCTGCCACCAACGGTGACCTCCTTGTACACGGGAACGGGGAAGTCAAGAAGCCCTTGTAACTGTCAATGGCGAAAGAGTTTCCTAAAGAGGATGCTGCACAGTGCACCGAAAGGGCATGTAGTGGAAAGTGGAGAAACAAATGTACGACAAGAACCTGCAGACTCATTCACATTGTTCCAGGCAGTGATCTGAACAAAACCCTCCGACATCCTGGGAGACCCCAGTGCAGTTGGCATTCCCATCACCGCGTCCTGACGGACAGCCCCACCGCTGAGCCTAGGGGAACCGACCGCAGCAAAATAAGTTGCTCTGCAGCAATTCTCTCGAAGCATGTCCTGCTGCATGGATGCTCCTGGCTGGACTAAATTCACTTCACTATGAGCAATTAGTTCACTTGCTACCTGAACGAGCAGAGCACTGCCAGGGGATCTGCCCCAGAAAGCCACACGCTGAAGCCTCTGTTGTCTGCTCGCAATGCTGGCAGGGATACAGGACTACATATGTCCCTCTATACTGGCTTTACATTAACGGTCAAGCAAGTAAAAACATACCTATCCGTATTTCTGCAGGGTCACCGCATGCCCAGTACAGATATATTTATAGCAAAAAAAAAAAAAATTAAAAAAAAAAAAAAGAAGTTATTCCTGCACTGAAGTGCTTTCAAGCCCAATAGAGGCTGGGAGAAAAGAGGAATTATTACACCCATTTTTCCCTCATAGAGTTGAGGACTAAATAGAGTAAATAACACGCCAGGCAGTCAGTGACAAAGCGTAAATCCTTCTGTCATTGACCAGCCCAAAATGGGACGCTGCCAGGATGCTCCTTTGAAACCAGTCCAGTTACAGACCACGAATCGCTGTTTATTCCAAGCACACGTTTTTGCCCGATATTTCTTTCTCTGCGATGCTGGTGAGCAGACCTCAGAAAGCGCCCAGTCAGCACTTTGGTAATGAAGGTCACTTCTTCTGCTGACTCCTGTTAGTGGGGTCCCTGGGCACTGTGTCAGTTACAGCAGCTCAGCGAGCAGACATGCTTTCCTTTTTCCCTTTCATTTCGTTTTCCTTTTTTTTTTTTTTTTTTTTTCCTCCCCAAATTGAGAACTGTATTTCAAAAGTATGGGCAGCGTGGCAGATTTCTTGGTTCCCGTAGAGTTACGAGGGAAGGAGAGAGATAGAAATGTGATGGGGTAGAATTATAGCCGACGTAGGAAGAAGAGTGAGGACATACTTGTTGCTCTGTTCATTTGCTTTTTATGAGAGTTTTTATCGCCTCTTTCTATTCATGATAAGTGAAGAGGTGTCAGAAATAGAAAAAGCAAAAAGACAGCCACAACAGGCACGTCGAGATGCTGCAAAACATAAGAAAGAAGCAAGACACAAGCACATCCATCAAGAAATTCAAACTGTTGGCAATGAGTACGGTAAAATCTTGTCACGGTCTTTGGCTTGCCCAAGGCCCTCCTGTGGGTGTGCCCTTGAAGGTCGGCAATCAGAATGAGAGTCGTTGTTGGAAAGCTTCAGCTTTTTCACAAGTAGGTTCCCTCTTGTTTTAATAAAAAACATCTATTTTGTCACAGATAATGCTACTCTGATTTAAGTGAATATCCAGTGGAGGATGATCTAAAAAAAACTCCAGAGGTGGTTATTTTTAATTTAAAATCACTCACAGTGGAACTGAATCGAGTGAAAGAAAAATGGCCCTAATCTTCCCCGTTTCTTTAAAAAAGTTGTCAGTTCTACTAAAACATATCATTTAGCCCTTCAAGAAAGGTTTGTGCCCTTTCCAATCAAACGGTAATTTTAAAGTGCTGACACTTCTGCTTACTTCAGGATATTCCCCTAAAAATACTGCTTGAGCAGTTTAAAATGTTCCACCAGAATCTCATATTTCCCAAAACGATATTTACAATATAGTGATTTCTTTGTGCTTGGAAGAATTACTCTTGATTTATTCTGATTTATTCTGATCGATTCTGATTCTGCTTTATATCTCATAATGTTAGAAATTGGTCTTTATTATTAGTAATCCTCCTGACAGCGTCGAGCTGATTCTTATTGCTGTTAACAGCCCAATGTGCAACACATTAACGGTCCGCAGCTCTGCCTTAGGATGGCTGACTAACGAACTGGTGGTTTATGGCTGGTAATGATTGATTTGTCAGTGATTATATTGCTTAATTCAACAGCCGCATGAATCAAAGATGACACTTCTTTCTTTTTAGGCTGTCACTTGAGCTTTAGTGCTCTTCACGGTAATGGCTGTTGAAGGGTGTTTATTGTGATGGCCTTTCTCCACGTTCCCTTCTTGCAGTGCTGCCATAAACTATTTTTTAGTGTGTGTGGCTACGAACATAAACAGCTGATGACTGAATTGCACAGAGAAGGAAAAGGCGCCAGATATTAACCTCGCCATGATAGCCAACTTGGATGTGGCGCTACTCCTTCTTGGAGCTCAGCCATGGGTTTGGGTTCAACACGATGGCACACATCATTTGAGCCAGAATAGCTGTCCACATGGGTGTGCATCTAGGCAGCAACAAATGGACTAATTCAACCTCACTCAGGCTGCAACAAAATGGGTTTAAACAAGTCAAATTACTCCATGGTGAAAGGCGTACCCACGAGCAGGTCATGAGGCTCAGTTGGTGCGTGCCAATCCATTTAGCCTCAACAACTCAATCAGGCTTCTTGGCAGCTGCCAATGTCAAAGTTGCTTTGCCCAGCTTTGGTAGCAGGAAAGGACCGTAAGAGAGGTATTAATTCTGGATCTGTGTGGTTTCAGTCACTTTAAGGATCATCTACATGCTCGTGTATGTGTAGCATCAGGTCAAGGTGCCAAAACCAACCTTAAAGTACCAGATATTAATCAGTGAAAGTAAAATTTTAAATTAACCTGGAATGTCGGGTAGCTAGGCAATAGATGGAAGGTGTCTTAGAGTAGTAAATGTTTAACTGTAACTATAGGAGTTTAGGAACAGAGCAATCAGGTGAGGAAGAACATCTGCAAGCATTAATCGAAGAAATTAGTCAACCTTGTAAGAGTACGAAGACAAGAAAATTAATTGAGGGAAAGGAACACCACTGCACGGAATCAGAAGAAAAGTTCATCTAGAGGGCAAACTGATGAAGACTACTTACTTCATCTTTCGACCACCAGAGAACCACAGACGACCACCAGAAAGAACCTCTGCACATGAGCAAAAGGATATTTGCATATATTAATGAGTTCCAGGAAAATTTATATTTATGTAAAATAATTCCAGGGAATTTACTGAATATGTATAAGTTTACAACAGATATTCTCTGCAATTTTACTCGTTCATTGGAGCACTTGAGGTGGAGCTACTCCCAGTGCTGCTCAACATTGCAATACAGTTACAAATGCTGATGAGTTCAATTCTTTGACTGGGGACTGTGCTGCAGAGCAGCTGCAACCCGTCTCCCTCGTCAGCCCCACGGAGGGCATGCACAATATTGAAAGAAGAGGAGAGACAGAGTTTGAAAACTTTTTTTTTACTTTTTCAATGGTCTTTGCCTTCTGGACGGTATTACCCAAGTCTCATGAGCGAATGTCATTAATTTTCCTGCGGGCAAAGTGAACCGGCTTATTCACCTCTTTGACACGCAAGAAAAGCCATTTATCCCTGATGCAGGTACATAAAAGACATTGCCGCCTACATATCATCAAAATCCGATGTTCAATGGCTTTTGGAAATTTTCTTTGCTGATGTCTACAAAAAAGCTTTTACCCAGTCCCGTACAAGCCCAGATATATGGCTGGAAACTCTCCCCACCAGAACAGCGCCCACAAACCCACCATTTCAGCCAGCCAGCCTCAACGATTCTGCTCTCCGCTGTCTCTGGACATATAATGGCAAGATGATTAATAGCGCGGTAAGAGAAGACAGAGCCTTCATTCTCCAGGCAGCATGACCAGTTGTACTTTTGGCTCCTGTTACTTCACAGACCAATTTAACTGAAATGTTCCCAAATTAGCCAGGACAGAGATGTTTTGGAGACAGCCTGTTATCAGAAAAAAAAAAAAAACAAAAAAACAAAACTTATTTCAGGCTTTTTTTGCCAAAAATCTTCTTGTGCCTACTTCACAAACTTCCAGTTTGAAACCAAGTGGAATATTTGTAGAAAAAGGGTTTTTTTTTAAAAAAAACAAATTTTAGCAACGATACCACGTTGACCAGTGTTAACTGTTTGATAACATGACATCAGCTAGTGAAATCACTGTTTGCTGAACAAATACATATCTCAGAGTGAAATATTACGTTTTCCCACCTGTTGCTTTATTCCTGTTTAACCCAGTTACACCTTTACAAGCCTCGGAGGCATCTGCTGAATTCACACTTCTCTCTGACCTGGTTCCCAAAGGAATATAACTGTAGACAGCTATAAACTCAGGATATTCTTGAACTTGGAGACACGTCAATCAGTCCGGCAAATGTGTGTATATATATCTATCCCATTGTTTTACAGAGAAATGAGATAGCTTACAGGTCTGTGCATATATATACTTGTTTATAAAATCAACTAGTTTTTGGTTTTGGGGTTTTTTGTTTGTTTGTTTGGGTTTTTTTTTTAAATGTAAAAATTGGGAATGAATTCATGCTGGGAATGAATTGATACAGACTGATGAAATGATGTGGTCAAACCACAGATTAGTGATTTTTTCTTTCCTGAATATAATTAAATCCAGAGAATTGCATTAGGAACCCAATTTCAAATTGCTTATTAAAAATTACTAGAATTACTGAGGGAAGAGAATACCTCTCCTGCAGCTGTACGTTTTGGACTGGTACACAGGAGGATTTGGATGGGGAGAGTGCTCAGGTGCTTCTTTAACGAGCTGTAAGCACGCACACCCGATGCGCAGGCTGGGAGTGCCAGGAGAAAAAACCATACCAGACGTGTGCAGTGGCAAAGTCCCATCTTGTTTTCTGCTCCACTCTCAGCTGCATTTACTTCGCAGTGACATTGCCTAGAGCAACTCTTAAAATTCCCTGCTGTCCTCACCCCCACCCCAACCCAAACTCAGGCAACACCACGGCTCAGCGCGGTTTTGTGGGGAAGTGAACCACTCACTCCGCTATACACCAAGGTAGGAAAAAAAAAATTTTTTTTTGAGGCCAGCCCTGACCTGGGACTTATCAAAGTTAGCATCCCCGCTTGGATTATTTTGAGCAACCTGGGCTGGTGGGGTACTGGATGGGCTTTAAGGTCCCTCCCAACCCAACCCATCCCGTGATTCTATGAATTACTTACGGGGGCATTTGTACCAACTTCAGTCTTCAGCAGTAAGACCCTGTGTCCATTTTTAACCCTTTTAGCTTCAGAGAAGCCCACCCAACCTGCCTACAGCAAATCCCACCGTTCTGCTCGTGCTTGAAAGGCAAAGGGGGGAGGTGGGATTGTGCTGGAAGCAAACGGAGTGAGGCTGTGTGAGAGCAGAAGCACAAAGAAAGGGAAAACAAAATACAGAGTATTGGAGATGCATGAGCCAGGGGGACCAGCAAAGAGGAAAGGAAAGCTGGGGAGCTAGAGGGAGAGACAAGAGGCAGAAAATTAGCAGGAAAGCAGCCCAGGGAGAGCATAACAGAGCAGATCTGTTCTGGCAGCGACAGCACACCGTATTATCCAAGGCATGAAAATAGTCCAGGCAAAAAAAAATATTGCAAACCCAAAGAAATGAGGAAAGCCCAAAGCATCTGCCCTGCTGCTATTTTAAAGGACAATAAGACACAAGGATGAAGTCCAGATCACATGGCAGTTGTAGATTGGATCCATGATGCATTTCATCATTACCAGGGCCCTGGGAGGACTAATATGCTTTAATAGCCCCCGATCAGCTTCTGCCATGCCCAACCATCAACTATGGCGCTCCAGACCCCAGCCTGAAGATTGACTTCCCAGTTTGACCCTAGAGCTACCCCATCACCACAAACTTCTCTGATGGTTGGAACTCTGGGTTAACCCTCTCTCGTTACCTGACAACCACCAGACTGCCAACAGGAGCTGTGGCTGTCACCTGCCTGCCCCATACCATGGTGGGACGGGCTCTGGTGGCTGTGCTCCCCACCCTGCTCCTGGCTCCCCATCCTTTAGGGAGCAGCCAGCCAGCCCACACTGCTCCCTGACACCGATGTAGGAAAGGTCTGGGAGCTACTCGCCTCACCTCCGTTGGACCTGGGGTCGGAAATGGTGAGTGACTGTTTACTCTGGTGGATGCATCACTTCTCTTTGCCTTCCTTCCAAGACAACAGGAGCTGTAAGCCTGGACACAAGAAAACAACAGAAAATATAACGTAAACCCCCCTCTCCTGGAGTTAAATACCAAAACCAGCCCCTTCTCAAAAGCCACAGCAGGTGGCACACACTTCTGTTACCCACGATCCAACAGACACAGCATTTACCTTGGATCTGGGGACTGTTGAGGATTTTAAACCTTTTGGCTGCAAGTTTCTTTGTCCTTCCAGTTAAATCTCTTCTCATTTGCCGTTCAAGGTTCTCTAAAAGACATCTTCCAGACAAATCAGTGAATGCACGTGCAGTAGAAACCTCCAGGTGCTGCAGGAGGTCAACACAGGTGAGCATGGGCAACCTGTGTTAAGAAACATCCTTCCAAGCTACGGCTTGGATTCAGAGCAGCTCTGCAGAACTGGTTTCTATTAAGTCGAAGTAGTCTCTGCTCCCTGCATCTGGAAGCTCGCCTGGATGGAAACTCTCCTCGGCATCTCAGCGAGCTGCAACACAAACCAGTGAAACCGAAATAAATTTCTGCTGCTATTCATTTCATCTTCTTCTCCAGCAGAACCTGCAAAAAGACTGCAACACAGGAATCCTAAATTTGTGAAGGTCAAGGAAGGCGAGCAAGCTCCATTCAAGCCCCTACAGAATTTGACTGAGGAACCAAACCAAACTGGGAAGTGGTTAATCATTGCCCACAGGTACAAAACTCCCACTTAACAACTAATTGAACTCTTTCTCCGAGCTTCTCCATTGCTGAGACAGACACCATGGCTTTTGGCCACACTCTTGAAATTCATTGACTTCTGCTGTGGAAGTAGGGTGGATAAAATATAGCCTTTGATTTTCAGGCTGTTTCTCTGTTTTCCCATGTCCCTGGAGCCCTCTGCCTTTCTCTAAAGCTTCTTGTTGTTGTCTGGGTTGGGGTTTTTTTGCATTATTGTTTCTCCAAAAGTCATGCTTTGTCTATAAAAAAAAATAATTAGAACCAATGTAGAAACAAACATCAAAGTATCATAGAGAGAAACAGTATGTGCTGCATCCTCATCAGGAGGGGTACCAGGAGTGGCCTTTGTTTCTCCTATTTTATAAAAACACCTCTTTGACCACAGTCACTTATAAAATGTCACCAGAGGTTGTTTGGGTTTTGACCCCCAACACTTGGCGTCTAGAAATAAACTGTTTGCGTCACGGAAGATGACCCAGATCCAACCCCTAACCCTGTCTGTGGCATCCAAAGCACTCCTAGTGAACACTGTCTGGAGTGGAAGGGTCTCTCAGATCACGAGAATGTGTTTTTCACTCTTCATTGGCAGGCAGGAGCTGCACGCTTGCCGCCATGTAAAACATGAGATTCCAGGTTAATCACCGGTTTTAATTCATGTCTCCCTGTGTCCCTGCATCAGCCCGTTTGCCCACACAGATAATATTTGCTGATACTCTGAAGGCTCCATCTTCACCGAGAGCATGCCTGAGGGAAGCTTAGATACCGGACAATGAGCAAAAATCCAGAGTGATGCCCGAATCGTGAAAATTTTGTGGAATTTTTCTTCCCATCAAAGGGAGAGGGATAAAATCTGAGAGCAGGCTTATAGAGTTGTAAAAAAGGACAGTATTGAGCTATTAAAATACAAATTACTGCTGAATCCCAAGGAAAAAGGGATAAAGCCGAGTACACCAGAACTAGATCTAATCAGCAACATCTAATTAAAACTCATATGTAAGGTTTCAATGGGCATTAGCAACTGTTTGAATTCAGCCTGGTGTTCGCAAGCTTTCATCAGTGTATCCTGGTGCATATGCAGAGATACATGTGCTGCGTGCACTCAGTACAGAACAAGAACATGAGGATGCTAAATAATTCCCATCCATTGGATTAGCTCCAAAAAATGAGCTTTTGCTTTTGTACTTTTCCATCTAAATAAGTTCAGCGTGAGGAGAGGGGTGTTGGAAACACATGAGATGTGCAGTTAAAGTGATGCTCAGAGAGGAATTACCCTGTTGGCAAGCTCTGGGATCAGGACACTCGAAGGATGGCTGCATAGTGGGAGCAGTGACAAAAGAATAGCCCCTTTAATTTGTGGCTGATCCATCATCATAGAATCATGAAGGTTGGAAAAGATCTTAGGGATCATCAAGTCCAATCATCAACTCAACCCCACCCAACCCACTAACCCATGTCCCCAAGCACCACATCCACACGTTTCTTGACCCCCTCCAGGGATGGTGACTCCACCACGTCCCTGGGCAGCCTGTCCCAATGCCTGATCAATGCTCTGACGAGGGTGCTTTGAACTTCTGCATGCTGGAAATATCACAATCATAGAATGGTTTGGGTTGGAAAGGACCTTCGAGATCACCAAGTTCCAACCCCCCGTGTCTCAAAATCTCTGCTTC
Source organism: Pterocles orientalis (assembly GCA_011057875.1). Lineage (NCBI taxonomy): Eukaryota > Metazoa > Chordata > Aves > Pterocliformes > Pteroclidae > Pterocles > Pterocles orientalis. Next base: position 73,623 of record WKFP01013757.1, read on the forward strand.
CTGTCCTGCAGACATTCATTTTATATAGCTTCATCTTTTCCGAGCTATGCACTCATGTTCTTAACAAAACTCCTGCGGTGTTTTATCATTTAAATCTATTAAATCAATCTCAAAGCTGTTATATCACATTTATGCGAGTCAGGCTGGAGGTGGCTCTAAGAGCATGGCAGGATGGTGCTGGCAGTGGCCAGGGCAAGCCAGGGGCTGGCGACAGGGAGAAAGGGGACCAGCGGGACCTCTTCCCTGAGCATGGGTGCTGAACTCCTCACAAAACTGGGGCCATGGCATCCCTAACACAGCACCCCCAATTAGGGGATGCTTTTCACTTGATGTCTCTGAGTCTCCAGTTTTTTGCAAAGGGGAGACAAACCTTTTGTCTTCTCACCTCAGAGTTTATTCATCTACGAAGCACTTCGATCCTGCAGCAAGTGCTGGAGCCCCTCCACCTCCAAGAACTTGTGACCCACTTCCCACCTAGAGCCAGGTTGGAGCTCTGCCCAACAGACGAACGTTGAAGCCACGGACTGAGCAAGCACAGCCACTTCTCTGCCCTTCAAAGGGTCCTCGGGGCAGGAAGAAGAGCCCGTGTCCTTAAACGCTGTGCTCAAGAGGAACAGATAAAAACCCTCAATTCTGTCCCTTGCTTCCTGTCTTTATAACCTTCACTGGTGGCTTTTAGAACAGCTTCTGGGTGGTACACACACACACCATCAAAGACTTCTAGTAACCTAGCCCGTCCTTTGCAAAAAGAACATTTTCCCTTATTTACAAGGAGCCAGAACCAGCTCTCCTGCTCAAAAGACTGAGCCCGAGTCCCTAGGTAGCCACCGCTTTGTTTTCTCGAGGCACAAACCTCCTGGGCTCTGGCAGGGAGGGTTACGGCCATTAGCTGCTTCTCCACAAAAGCCCAGCGCAGCAAGCGTTCGCGCTCCCAGTCCTATTGATCTTACCAAGCAACTTGAAACAACAATTAACCTTTCTAACGATGCGTCTTGCTTTCAACCGCGTCCCGGTTGCTTTTCAAAGTTTGCTTTTAAAAAAATTAATGAATCGATGCAATTTTACATCTATTGACCAATTTAAAATGTCAAGGTTGTGGTAGGAAAGAACGCTAAAGAGATGCAAATCTTTTCACGCCAGCACGTGGGCATGGGTTTGTTGGACGTTTGACTCTGAACACGCATTTCTCAGCTTTAGTTCCTGTCTTTTTCAGCTTTATCTCCTTTAATGCTCTTCAGTGAACACAGCAGATGTCAAACGAATTTATAACACCTTGGAAAACATCCCGGTCTTATTTAGAAATGTGTGTCCTTGTGTGCGTTTCCAGTCGCGGAGACAAAATCTGTCCCAACGCCACAGCATTTATTATCTACACAGGAGCTCAGCGCTTGGCTTTCATCCAGGGATACGAGCACAGCTATGCAGGGCTGAGCTCCACCAGCTCCTCGGCACACTCAAAGTCCTACCAGGACTCAGCCCTTACTTAGATCTCCATCTTGAACCAGCTGTTTTATTCCCTAACTGCACCACAAATTTCTTACACTTTTTTTTTTTCTTTAGTGCCTACAAGACAGGCACCTTACAGAGAGAAGAGAAAACACTACTCACCCCAAAGACACTGGGTTATCGGACTGTAAGAGAAACAAAGGAACCAACACAGTAGATTCACGTCAATTTTAACTGGTTTTGGGTTTGTTTGGGTTTTTTTTTTTTCTTTTTTTTTTTCTCCCCCATAACAACGTAGTTTCTGTCTTCAGGAGCCCCCTTTGCTGAGGCTGCTGAACACCAGGCAACAACTTGCTCAAGTTTTTAACCACTTAGACAGAACGGCACAACCAAAATACCAAGATTGGTTGAGGTTGGAAGCATCTACCCATGTAGATCTGACACCAGCAAATAGCCATGTTTTAAGAGTTCAAATTAGCCAAATTGCTGTTCACCCCAATGGTGGTTTGCTTAATTGCAAGTATAGAAACTACCACTGCAATGGTGCTTTGCTTCATTGAAAGCACACACTGAAATTCTCAGCAAAGCCCAGAGCTCTCAACGTCCCAGGACTACTCTGCTGCGTTTGTGTTGGCTCCTGGCTAAAGTCGGCAAGGCAAAGGCAAAATAAGAAAAAAAAAAACCGCAAGAGACCACGCACAAAAGACCAATTTTTTTTTTTTTCTTCCAAGTGCATAACACATTAGGACATGCAAGTGTTTTTTCCTGGGAACCCAAATCTCCTAAGAGAAGACCTGCCAAATTTCAACTCCTATCTTGAAGGCATGAGATCGTTAGCTTATTTCTAATTAAATTTTCCCTCAATATAAGCACTATTATTTTAAATAGAGATTAAACAAAATCTTTTCCTCTAGACTCATTCCTGTGCCCCAGCAACAGCAGAGGGATGTTCCAAGGCAGCAGCACTGGCTAGAGGCACCCACCCCACCCTGGTGCCCTCCACGAGCCGAGCAGGATACAGAGCAGACAGCACAACCCTGACACACTGCTCCGTGTTTCCTAAACATCTGGGTGCCTTCAAAGATAAGATATAAAAAATGGAGGGGAAAAAAAAGTCTGCATGCATCTTAATAATGGGCTAAAGTGGCTTATAATTAGCTCACACTAAGCACTGATGAAGGAAAAATCTTAAAGAAAAAGGAAGAGTGAATTTTAAATAAATTAAGGTGACAGGAATGATCTGCATTTACTCCTCCTATAGATTAGTTTGCTGACGACTTTTTTTTTTCCTGAAGGGCCTTTTAATTATGCATAGAAACCTCATCAAATACAGACGAAGAAGGTCAGAACAATTAGTACAAAACAAACACTTCAGCATAATGCACCATAATGATTATTTTCGCAACAATCAGTTAGCAAGCTCCAAGAACGGCTGATGCATTTTAAACCAAGTCATTATCAGATTTTTCCAAATAATCATAACGACAGTCGAGCTGAGCTCCCTGCGTAAAGCCGTATTCCTTTAACCAGCGCTTCCTGGGGCGTCGCATTTGCTTCGCACATCGGCCTCGCCGAAGAAGCTGCAGCTTGGCACAAACCACGCTCAGAAAGGAGAAACATAAGGAAAAAATAAATTGGTGCTAATGTATAGATTTAGTTTATTGTTGCTGCCATTCTCCAATCTTTACGAGCCATCTCAAGTCCAAAAACTTCATGTTTTTGTGTTTATGTCGCATCACAGCTGTTCACACAAACCTGGCGTGGCTGTAAGATTTTCTCATACGGGAATTTTGCTGCCCACCTGCACAGATCCTTTAAAATCTCCCCTGCCTTCATCCCTCTGAAGTGTCAACGGGGCAGTTAAACAAGGAATGGCAAGAAGAAAAAAGAGGAAGCGGAATGGGAAAAGAGAGAAAACTTTATATTTCAAGATTTAAGTCTTCACCATCCTTATGCTCGGCACAGCTGGAGACAGGAGCCCCCCAGCATCAGTTGATGGGAGTCTGCCCATCAGCTGTAGGGGATTAGGTGTATACACAAAACACACGTACACACACAGAGACCCATATATATACATGTGCAGACACACGAACACACATATATAGGTGGATTATAGATTGGGTGTATATATAAAACCAAATTAAGAACTCTGTGCTAATGTACCTGCTCCACGGAGAGCCACCACCAGCAGCTACACCTGCAAACACAAATGCTGTGCTTGCTGCTTCAGAAGACGGATTTTATAGACAAGCTCGCTGGATTAATGCCTGTATCATGCTCTTTCCTTATATTCTTGGCATGGTTTTTGTCTCCAGATCTCAGCCATCTCATTGCTTTGCTTGTTACTTTCAAAACACAACACCGAGAACGCGGAAAGGGAAGGTGAGCAGAGGACACTGCCCGCTCTGAGCTGTGCAATGAGGAAGTGATCAATCCAGGTTTGGTCCACTTAATTTCCAGCCAACGTAACGAGTACATTTGTTTCGCTGTTCTTTTAAGCTTTGTTGTCAAGGATACAACAATATCCTCTATGTCAGAAGATGAATTTGTTATGAAGAACTACTTTCCATTGGCATTTACTCAATCAAACTTGACATGAAGGCAGCGTCTGTCCAATAATTTTTTACTTAAAGCAAAGACATTATTTATAATATCCAGCTCAACAACAAAACCCATAAATCTTCCTGAAAGGCAGCTAGAGTGACATTGAACGCTACTTATTTGTTCTCTGAGAAATGTCAGAAGGAAGGGCTCTGTGGTGGTCAAGCACTGATATATTCTCTTATGATTGAGGTGAAGGGTTCAAACGTAGCATAGACAACAAGGGAGAGAACACATCTGATGATCTATATGCCCAGAACCACCACAAAGTTGGCTACTGAAGCTTGCAGAGAAGCGGTGGGATGGTCGTACCCAGCCTGTGAGCAGCACCTCCATCACACAGGCTGCACGGCCAAGCCCAGACGCTCCCATCCCACCAGCTACATCCTACAATGAGGAACATCCCACAGCACATCTTCACAAATTGGTGTGTCTTGGGCAGCGTTTCACCCTCTTGCTCCCATGGGTGATGATGGCACAGGGAGGCTGATACACCATCAAGGCTTTTTTCCACAAAACCACGGTTTTAGAGGCAGTCTCTCTCCACATCAGGAATGATGGAGATCTTGTCACTCTTAAGTCATTCAGAAAAGAATTGACAGTAGAATATATCAAAAATACATCTTGCTAGCTAGATTTTTTTTTGATAGACTTATCAAAGCAGATTCAAGGAATCTGTATTATATCTGGAATGAAGTGGCAGATACTGTCTCAGAGAAATTCCTCCTTGAAAACTAATTAAACAGGCTTAGATCGAAGCACTTTCATGTGGGCTGGAAACTAATTGAAAGGCAGCATACAAAAGGGAATGATGAATATTAATGTGCTGAGTTGGTGGCAGTATCTAACGGGGTGAGATTTTTATCTGCTGTGGACAGAAATATTACAGAAAGACATTAAAACCCACGTGATTTCAATTAAGAAAAAATCAGGTTAATACACACACAGGTTTGGAAGGAAACACGCTCAACAAATTGGGAACTTTTAAAGCCAGTAGAGATATGCTTACCACGAGCAGCCAGGATACAGCAGGGTAAACATCGACCAACCAGCTCCAGTCTTCCCGTCATTCATGGCCACATCCTGCCCTCACTGCTGAAAACAGAGCTGGGGAGAAGGACTTGGATGGGTCCTGGGCAGCCCATGGGCACTGTGTCCATACTGCGACCTGGAGGCATGCAAATGCCTGGCGAAACTTCAGTCTGCAGACAAGGATGCAATACAGTGTAGGGGTTCAGAGGCATCACTCCAGCTTTTCCTTCATGCAATGCACCTGGTCACGCATCACATAAATGGTTAATACACATACAAACACACGTTCTTCACGAAAGGAACTACGATTATTCCTCTTTCTTCAGAAGGCGTTAAATAAAAACATCAGACTGCAACCACCACTGTTTCCTTTAAGGTGTTTTTTTTCAGTTACTCAATTCTACATTGTCACATGCACATACATAAGTTTCCATTAAATTCAAGGATGTTTAAAAATTATGGTATGAGAAGAAGTTCCATTTTATTATTTTGCACTAAAAGCATATAGGTTGGCGCACACTTGAGTGTAGGCTGGTGCACACTTGAGTGTAGAAACCTCCATCCCTCAAAGATAACTACTGCAAAACACTGGAAATCTTGTCCTGGAAGATCTGGCACTACCAATTGCCCTGGAAGGGCAGAAGATTTCTGAGAGACATCATGGGTAACGGCAGTCTTGGGTAGAAATTCATTTTGCAGCCTGGGGGCAATTCCCACCTATGAACCAGCAGGTGGAGAACATGCCTGACCTTGCCAGGAGAGCAGCTCTTGGCCGAGCTCTTCAGGGGCACCTCATATACACAAATGTTCAATTTTCCATAAAGCAAATGGTTATGAACTCCCATAGCTGTCACAGTCCCAGGTCTGTGTTCAGCAGCCCATCACCACGGTCCATCACCATCTGTTATGGTATGGACCATCTCTGGGAAGATGCTTGGACTGGTTGCAGCAACGATAGCCAAAGCAGGACAACATGCACCATCTCTTCCATCCAGAAACATCCTCAGATCAACCGAGCCGTGCTTGGACTACAGCAATAACAAAACTGGCTTAAAGTACGCACTCACACGTAGGCTTGGGTAGAAAGACTGTTTCGTCCCTTACTGCAAACACTGGTGGAACAACTCAACTTCTCAAACGTCTTCTGCCTTAAGTCAAGCACACACATTACAGGAAGATAAAAGAAACACTCTTTATGGCCATAACGGAGCCAGGGCAGATATCCTTGCATTCATTCTGAAGTTGTTCCAGTAGGTCAGAACAGCAGTTTAGGGAATAATCAAAGATCAGAGCAGTCTCTTTGGCAGAAGATGAGGGAAAGAAAACAGGGCCACAAGACTCATCAGTTCTCCAAACTGCTGAGACTTTTCTTTGAACCAAGACTTGTAAAGGGAAAACATTGAGGTGATCACGAACCTGCAACTGGGAAATAATAACGTTGCATCTTCTGGGTTATGCTGCGGCTGAAAAGCAGAAGCTCATTCCAGTGGTTTGAATCCCATTCAGTGGTCACTTATTCACGGTAAAAAATATAAGCCATCCCTCCGACAAACACAGGTCAGGCAGTTGGTGGAAGCTTAGAAATAATTTCCTAGAGCTGCCTGAAGAAAATAATGTTATTTCTAAAAAAAATAAAAAAAATAAAATTACAACTTGGTTTTGTCCAAGGCCAAAGACAACCTGGGTTCCCTAGAATTCCTCATTCAGCGTGGCCAAGGTCCTCAGCCGAGAGGTGGAAATGCAGCAACATGTTCCCTAAATATGCTGAGAAAAAATCCTGAGGGTGGCAAGAGAGGAGGGAGAGGCTCCAGAGCAGCCCTGGGACACACAGTCCCAGCAGGTCAGGTTTGCTGCCGAGGGCTTTTTCTTGGATTGTGCACTCGAAAACCTGGCGTTTTGCATACCTCCATTGGCTAATTACCCGCGCGACGTGCTCCAGCCTGCTTTGGCACACCTCCGGCACTTCATGTCTCTCAATATTGACAGAGGGATGGCTGGCTCCTGTTACTCGGTGAAAGCTGGGAGCAGAACGCTAAGGGGATGGAAAGAAAGGGGATCACCAGCTCAATCCATTTCTTCCTGACTTGTAAATATGGAAGCAGCTTCCCATTGCCTAAGGGATATACTTTTGTAAAAGATCTGGCTCCTGGACCAGCAGTACAAATACTCCTGGATGCTCCTGCAAGGAGCAGAGTTTCTTTTTATCCTGCTCAGTTTTGCCCCCTCCTTATCCTGCTGTGTAAAAAGAGCAATTCTTTGTCTCACCTTGTAACAGAAAGAATCAATTTTGTTCTTTCATAAAAAAAGAAAAAAGAAAAAAGAAAAGAGAAAAGAGAAAAGAGAAAAGAGAAAAGAGAAAAGAGAAAAGAGAAAAGAGAAAAGAGAAAAGAGAAAAGAGAAAAGAGAAAAGAGAAAAGAGAAAAGAGAAAAGAGAAAAAAGAAAAAAAAGAAAAAAAAGAAAAAAAGAAAAAAGAAGAAAAAAACAAACAGACGAAGCCTGCTGCTTAAAAAGGAAACTGTTTAGCACTTCAGGGTCCAAACCCAGAGCAAACCATGTTGTCCAAACCATGTCCCTGCCCAGCCGAGCTATTGATCTGAAGAGACTAAAGGGAAACACGGGCACCAAGAAATGAAGAGGCTGGCTGAGCCTCCCCCAGCAGGTAAGCGAGAAGCCAAGAAGAGCAGTCAGCGCCTCTGCCCCTAAAACGCCATGCCTCGGTCCCTGGGCCAGATCAAACGGGTGTTTAAAAGGGGGAAAACTGGGAACGATTAATTTTCTTTTCTTCTCCTATTCACGTGTCAATATAATACTGCAGCTGATCATAAGGTTCTGCTGTAATCAAATGCATTTTGAGTCTAAATACATCTTAAACTGGAAGTTTACATCCACTGACCTCTGTCGTCGACTCTAGCAGGTCCAAAGAACTGAGCCTGGCACATGCCCATGCCCATCTCACCTCTGCCCGACGAGCAAACGCCTTTGTGCAGCCATCACTATGTTCCTAACTGCTTGCAGGGTCGCTCCACTGTTCATTGACCCAATAAAAATTATCAAAAATAAATTTTCTTTTTTTTTTTTTTTTCAAACTGGAAGCTTACAGTGTACAGGTAAATGAAGATGGAAAACAAGTCAAGGGAAACCAAAATGAACATCGCTCTTCTAAGAGCATGCTGGCATGAATATGTATGA
>WKFP01013758.1:12861-39958 GCA_011057875.1 Pterocles orientalis
TGCTTAAGTCTCAGGCCATTCAGTGGAGCCCAGGGTTAGAGCCAGTGAACAGCGCTGCAGTGTCTGCAGACACCCTGCTTCCCCTCCCACCTCCATTTACAGCACTTCTTTTTTTAAAAAAAAAAAAGGTTTGGGCTTGAGACCACAAGCTCAGAGCCAGTGGAGCTCAAATGGTCTGCCAGCTGGACTGCTGTAAGTAGAGCACGGAGAGCTTTTGGTTGCCTTTTCCCTTACTCATATGTTTAATATGTAGCATTCCTTTGTGTCATGCCGGACTGAGATGTACATGATGTGCAAGCAAGAGATCTTTGCCTTTCCAACTTATTTTTAATCTTTTTTCCCTTGGATTTCTCTCAGGAGCTTTCATTTCACTTCTCAGTATATCTCACCAGATCTTTTCCACTTCTTGCTCAGGAGAAGAGAGGGATCCCCTGACCTTGTTCTTGCTTCCAGAAGTGTTGGTGGAGCGACCCTCAGTAAGAGTTGCTCCAGCTGTGTCGAAGTCTGGAGGTTTCTGTGCAGGAGCCAGCCCCGTCAGCACGGCCAGTGGGCTTGTGCTGGGCCACTGCAGCAAGCATCGGCTCAGGTGAACAAATCACTAGAGTAAAGGAGAGTGAAGAGGTGATTTTTAAGGCTCCAGTCCTTTTGGGCAGAGCAGGTGGAATTAGTTTTATTTCTGGCTTTTTCAGACCTGGCATGGGAAAGGTGAGGCACTGGTTTGAAGGGGAGGGTTTGCTGCTGTAATGGGCATTTAGGGCTCCGTTGTTAATCGTGCTAGGCTTGTGATTTGAAGTGGCTTCATTCCTTTTGAATGTGACTTTAAGGAATCTCTGTTCACCACCATGTTTCAGACCCAGCTGACGTGCCGATTACTTTCTGGGAGCTTGGTGGATCTTTTCCATAGTCTGTCCTGTTTCTGCGTGTCCTGTGTTTCCGTATTAACGGCGTATCTCCCTGGGTGTCTGGAAGACTGTTTACCACAGGAAAAAATCCGTGATTTACTGTGGAGTGGCAGTATTCTGGATGAACTGTTTCTCAGGCAGAAGCAATAGATTGGGAAACTGTTGGGGAGGTTGTGTGTAATGGCAGTTGTCTTATGGCTGAGACCTGCTTGAGCAGCCCGCTTTGTGTCTGTATCTCACCAGGTTCAGCTCATTCACCCGTTCTTTCTGTTGTGCGCTGGCGTAAGATAACCTGTCTTTCCGCCCTTTCTCTGTGCCCGGGGGTTGTGAACGCGGCTTTCTTGTGTGTGTGAGGTGAGGCAGCGCTGGTGAAATGTTGGTGGAGGGTGAAAGTAAGTCCTAATGCTGAACTTGAGCTAACGGTTTGTTATTGACTGCTCCTGCTCCTGCTCCTGGCAGCACATCTCCCGGAGCCGGCTGGGTTTGCAGAGCTGCCGAGGTGACGCTGCAATGGAGGGACAGAAACCCCAACCTGGACAGAGCCTGCCTGTGAGCTCCGCTCGGTCCTGCTCCGAGACAATGGCTTAAAGAAAGTCTTGCTCTGAGTTTCCTTAAGAATTTGAGGGGTTGTGAAATGGAGGCTGTGGCTCCTCTGACCTGGGATGTCAGCACAGAGAAGGAAAGAAACAAGCCCTGCAGAGAACTTCCTCATTCCTCTCTCCTGTCCCACCCTGTTTTCTCTTGTGGTAGGCTAGAGTACAAAAAAATACCTGAGTGTGTGTGTGACCCTGGTAACAGTGCAGCATCGAGACAGGTGCACTGGGAGATCTGTGCCCTTCAGGTGTGCAAACGCTTCGAAATACCTGAGCCTGCCACAGCCACAGGCTTTTGCAACTCCCCTCTGCAGGGCGTGCTCAGGAATCCACTCCAGCCTCTCGCTTTGTCTCTGTGCAAACACACAGAGCAGCGAGCAGTCAGAGGTCAAGTCACCCATTCAGACAAAAATACCTGCTACTGAAATGCTGGGTTTGTACAAGACTAAACCTATTTAAAAGAATCTGCTGTAACAGAAACTTGTGTGTGTGGATTGTTTTCCTTCAGGGTTGGAGTCAGACTTGTTCAAAACAGCACCCTTCTTTTCGTGGTACGCACAGCTCCGTGCCAGTCAGCTTGTCTCTTAAGAGTCTGCAAAAGCAAACCAGAGACTTGCAGCTTGAAATATTGCACAGCCATTAACGTGTTGCTGCTGCTGCCTCCAGATATTGTTTTGTATCCAAAGGCACAGGTGGAGACCTCCTAAGTTGTAACTCAGAGACTGGTTGTACTGGGATGTTTCGCTGGAAGTGATTTATTTTTAAACAGAAATTCATCCAGGTGTTGGCTACCTTTAGTAGCCTGTCTTATTACCTCTTATGCTGCATAATATCCCATCCTTTTCAGGACCTCATAAAACCTCTTTCAGCGTTGGGTAACTGCAGCAGGGGTTGGATTTGGCGTGGGAGCACGAGTATGGCAGGGTGGGAGGGAGGTACGCGGGTGAGCATCAAGCATCCTCTCTGTAACCTCTGCCGAGACCCTGCCTGTCCACCTGTGAGTACCTGACCTGGGTGGTTGTTAATACACTGTGAGAGCACAGCCCCGTCTGTCCCTTTCTGAGGGGCAGTGATGGGAAATTAGGGAAAAGTTGGACACAACCCAACCACAAAGGGAGTTGTTAGCCCGGTGAACAGCCAGGGCTTCTGTGGAGCCTATTGGAACCTGCAGAGTTTGGTGGGAGCATGAAATCCTAAAATGAATAAATAATCAAATAAGGACAGTAGTCACTAACGAGAATGTTGTGTCCAAAGCAAACACGATGTCTCAGTCAACTGAAAGGAGCAGAGGGAGGAGAGGAGATTTTGGCGGGGGGAGAGGGGAGGTTCTTCCGTTACTGCTTTCCTCTTGCAGCACGCTTATCTTTGATCCCGTGGTGTAAAGCACTTTGGGTGTTCGTCTTCCTTCCCTGCTGCAAAGACGATTTGAAGTTTGTGTGTCTTGGCAGAGGATTCCTTTCCCCAGTGTTATTATTTTAGGACTTCACTTACAGCACTTGAACTTCTAATCTCTGAAATAGTATAATCTTACAAGCTGTTTTATAGGAAGATGCCACGGTTTGTTCTGCAGGTATCCTTTGGTAACGCTTTTCTGTGTCAGCTGAGCTACTGAGTGCATTACTCTCTTTTCTTCCCCCTGAAGATTCTTCTGAGCTGTTTTTCTTGTCTTAATATTTAAGGTGGGGTGAGCTAAAAGGTACGAGCAGAAATACGGCCAGGGAGTACATTCTGCTTGTAGCCAGTGCCGTTAGGTTATAGTGCAGGTGAGCTGTCCAGGGGAGTCACTGGGAGGTTGTCTGGTGCAGACCGGCTGCAAACTTCACCTGCACAGAGATGCAGAACACCCCGAGCTGTGTGTACCTGGTATAGCTTACACCAGCTAACTGGTGCATACGGGTGCTCGCTGGCATTAATTAATTTCAGTGTTTGCAAGGAGTGATCATTCTTCCTCTTGTATTTTTCCCCAGCACGGCTGACTTAGCTTCCTTTTATCATCCCCAAATCTTTAACTTCTCTCATTGCTCTTTTTGATTTAACTCTGAAGCCTTTTGAGATCACTCCCTGTGATCCTGCAGGACTGGATTCACTGGCAGTCGTGTCCTGGGCTACTGCTGACGCCTGCACAGCTCTGTCAGGTCCCTGTCCCAAACAAACCAGCTCCGCCATCAGCTGGTTGCCCCCCTGGTTGGTTGGGGTTTTGTTTGCTAGTGCTGCTTTCAGTTTGGAAAGCTCTTCTAGAGTTTCATTTCCCCTTTCCAATCTAAATATATTCATACCTACCTCTTCAAATACCAGCTTGTCTTTTAGCTTACAAACCTCTCTTGTCCAAGTTGTGAACGCTCCTGATGATTCATCTGGAAAGAAGTTGTCTCCTCTCTCCACCCCCCTCACCCCCCCATTTTTTCTCCTCTTTTTCTTTTTTCTCTTTTTTTTTCTTTTTTCTCTTTTTTTTTCTTTTTTTTTCTTCTTTTTATTTTAATTTTAATTGGAGAAAGTGTCTAAGTGTCTGTACTTTCACTTGGTTTTACTTGAGCGCTGGACTATGCTGGGAGGGTACACGATATTCCAGGCAGGGTCTAGCAGGGCAGTGTCTGTACTCGCTCATCTTCGGTGGCATCTCACCTGGACTGTGCTGGGGTTGCCTTGCCTGGCTCTGTCACGCTGATGGATGCCGTTGTTTCAGGACTGACTGCTATTCTCAGGTTGTTTTCTCTCCTGTTGCTCTTTCTACCGGGTGACCTTTCATGTCACAGCAGAAGTTGTCCCGGGTTCGTACCGAGTCGTGCTGGGGCGCAGAGTGCAGAAGCCACGTCCGTGTCTCACCACGAGGTGTATTTTGAACGTGGCGTGTCCAGACATACCTGATTTGCAGTAACCAGATTAGGGGTTTCGACTGGCAGCCTTCTGAGTGTTTCTCTCATCGTGTGTAATGTGATTAGAGGGGAAGATGTGACAATGTAAAGCTCATGGAAATGGAACTGGATCGCCTGGGGCTGCTGCAGACCTTTGCCTGGTAATAGGTCGTGTACCACCTAACGTAATTTCTTTGTTAAACATGTTCCCAATAAAATGCAGAACTGTCAATTAAGAGAAATATTGTAATCTGATCCTTTAGTATCTGCCATTTAAAATGAGATAGATTTGTCTCTTGCATGACTGCATTTGAGAAGAGACTTGGGTTTTTTCCTCTTACAGATAAGAAGTGTTCCTTTATGCTGAGCGCTGGTCCCCATGTGCCACCTCAATCAGATTAGGCTGCCTTTCTGGCAAGAACGTTGAGGACGGTGCAGCAATACGATGATGTAAAGCTCAGAGGGACACACCTCCTTTAAATTGTCCTGCTCGCTCTGCTGGCTGTTCTCTCCAGGCAGAGTGCAGGACCATGAGGAAGCTCTAGAAGTTTATTCAGAGGCAGTAGTTCTCCGTGGCTTAGAGGATTTTCTCTTGAAGTAGCAGTAGAGAAACCATATTCTGTTTGGAAAAGTGCTTCTTATTATTTTTTTTTTCTTTTTTTTCCCCCAGGGTCCCACTTTCCTACGTGCCTTTTTGAATATCCCTGTAGTAAAGATGGCTCACAATCACCCCATGAACAGCTCCATGTTGCCAGCCACACATCCTCCTGAACACCACCACTCAACGGCAGCCCCCGGACACGATCATGGATCTGGCATGATGATGATGGTAAGTAGAAAAGTCGTAATTAGCCAGAGAGCTTCTCCTTGTCTGTGGTTCGAAGTAACTTGTCATCTTAAAGACTATGCTCTTGAGGATCAGGAATTAAACTTAACTGTGGGAGGCATGAATGAATCCAGTTAAAACACAGACCCCACTGTGGCTCTTCTGGGATGAAGGAGTGGCATGAGGTGATGTGCGACATGTAATGTGTTTCAGAGCTGAACATCCGTTGGCAAAATGGTCTTTTCTTGCAAAAACCTTTCTAGCAGCCAGCCTGATGTCTGCTCTCTAGCCAGCTAAAGGCAGAAATGCAAAGTAAGCATTTTCCTGCGAGAAGTAGAGATGGAGAGAGTTCTCCAGGGCTGTTAGGGTTAGCAAAAGCTTTAACGGGCACTGAGAGGATTGCACACCGTTATGATGGATTGTGCTGCCCTGCAGGTGACCACCCTCTGTGCCCTTTTCCGCCTGAACTTTAAGCACGCACTTGGTTTGGGGAGTTAAGAGCTGCCAGGGCTCTTTGCCGTGTTGGTGTTGGGGCTGTGTTGTCTTGCACCCTGCTGCTTTAGCTAACGTTGATTTAAACGAGTTCAGGCTTGTGCACGCTGGCACCACGGCAGCTTTGCAGAGGTCCTGGCCAGAGTTTCTATGGAGATGACCGCGGGGTCTTTGTCATTGTGTGGAGCCAGCTCTAGGGACTTTTTCAGCTTTTCCTCCCTTTTCCAAATGCTTTTGGAGTGAATTTCAGATTATTAAAACATGGCTCTTCCTGGTTAAACTTGGAAAGGAGGGGAGACAGTGCGCGTTTCAATTTGAAATGAGAATATACTCAGGAGTATACTTTGCAAGCCTTCAGTTAAAGTTTCCTGCTAGTTCTGCACCCCAAAGAAGGAATCAAGGATCACTGCTTCTACTTCCATTGCACCCAGTATCACAGCAGGAGAAGAGGGGGCTAGAACAGCCTTCCCCCGTGTGAACACAGCCCAGTACAAAGCCCGGAGGTGCTGGTGGAGCTTGCAGTCCAGCATTGTCACTGATGTCCTTGTGAAGCTCTTCATATAATCTAACAGCGAAGTATTGGCGTTCTCTGATCCGTTACTTTCCATATCCGTGCCATTTCTTCACAACATCAGGTGCTCTCCTCTTCGATGGATAATGACAGGACCCTGCCTCACCCTGCAGCTGAAAACTGTGATTAATTGTGCAGGATTTTGTATTAACAGTGCACATTAAACTGTCAGGGAAGGAAGTAAGTACAGTGTCTTGGATAATAGACCAAACACGTTTTAATGTCTGTGTATTCCCATTCCTCACTTGCACCAAGTAACAGGCTCTGTTTGGGCTCTGGTTTGTGGAACCAGGCTGTATCGCTCTTTGGTTTGTTCTTTTTTTGTTTTAAATGTAAAAATGTTCCATTCATTAAAGAAGTGGAAGTACTCTCTAAAAGATGTTTTATAGTAATTTCTGCTCTGGGGGTAACTAATGTCTGCTGATTCATCTGGATGCTGAAATCAATCACAATTCGGCAAATAACCTTAATTAAGCAATGAGGGGTGTTCAAAGAGGAGCTCCTCGAGCTTAGCAAGTACTGTACACATGGAAAAAACCATACGCAGCTGTGGCCGAGACATGCTAAGCTCCAATGTGTGTACCTGGATGGGAAAGTTACATGAACTCCAGGTGGCTGGGGGATCATTGATGTTTCCCTTCCCACAGCATTCACTGTGCAGGGTCAGGAGCCCTTGTTCTCACTCAGGGGAAGCTATGGTCCTGCTCTACATATAATACTCCTTGTTGTACCTGTATGTAGGCCTCCATTTCCCATGGCAATCTCCCATTGAGAGGTTCTGTAGGAAGACAGCACGGGGCGGGAGGGGACCAGAGGATTCTACTGCACAAGCCCTTGTCCGTATGAGCTCGTGTGAGGTCAAGGTGGGGAGAAGAAAGCGCCCTGTACCCCAGCCCACGTATAGTCATGGGGAGCCAAGGATGAGCTCCAGAGACGTCCCCAGTCCCTGACTACTCCTGGTGCTGAGGAGGAACGGAGCTCAGAAGCAAGGAGGAGGCACTTTTCTGGAGCAGGTGCTGGCAAGGACGGTGCCGTGTGCCCAGGGGCAGTGCCTGGAAGAGCTGTCCACCAGGATTGGAGCCTGAAGCATCTTTAGCCGTGTCTGGCTTGTGTGTGTTACACTGGATTTACTGAGGAGTTTCTGTTGACCAGCTGAAATGATCTAAGTGCTTGTCAAAACAGAAAAACCTTTTGCTAAATCTCGTTGTGAGCTCCATCTGGGGATAAGTTGTTGGGGCTCAGCTTGATGTTCTTTGTGTTTTGGGCAGGCAATGACTTTCCACTTCAGCTACGAGAATGTGCCATTGCTGTTTTCTGGACTTACAATCAATACTCCTGGAGGTTAGTAAAACTGTCTTGTCCAGTCCAAACACAAAGCTTGCAACTGATTGATGTTTGAGGAATTACCTTGCTATTTATACCAAAAATACGCAGGCACACTGCATTGAGTCTGTCTTAAATGGCATCTGTGGGGTGAAAGGAAAAGGGAGATGTTTGTATTGTTTGAGAATTTGACGGGTCTAATTAGCAAAAGTGATTGATTGCTGATTTCACCTCATGGGTGCAATTCCACTTAGTGCATGGATGAAATTGCATTTGCCGTCCATACCTGTGTGCACACAGTGCCCAGCCACAGCCTGTGCGGTGGGATGCGGTTGCTGAATCACGCAGCGTCTCTTCTGACATGCTCTGAAGCAAATGTCTTTTGTTGCACAGATCAATAATGTTTCCTCTCTTGTCAGAAATGGCCGGTGCTTTTGTGGCTGTCTTCTTCCTGGCCATGTTTTATGAAGGCCTTAAGATTGCCCGAGAGTGTCTTCTCCGCAAATCCCAAGTCAGCATTCGCTACAACTCCATGCCAGTGCCAGGTCCCAATGGCACCATCTTGATGGAGACACACAAAACTGTTGGGTAAGAATTTCACTTCATTCTAAGACAAATTTCTTCAGCAGCTGAAAAAGGCGAAAACTAGGACAGAAGAAACGTTATGCAGCCAGTATTGCTCTCTGCAAAATGTATTGATTGGGACACTGCTTGATACTGGGGGACGCTCTGCTTGAGTCACTTGGCTGCCCTTTAGGACAAGGGTCAAAAGGAGGAAAACAGCAAGCAGTCAGATAAGCCTTTTTTTTTTTTTTTTTTTTTTTTTTTTTTTTTTTTTCCCAGAGCAGTAGTGAACACACTTGGCGAGTTCTTAGAAACAGAATTTGGGTGTTACAGCCCATGACCCTGACAGAAAATACTTGGGATCCTTCTGTTGACAGATAGCCAAAGCCTCTGCTCAGAAGCCATTCTGCTTACTGAATGTGGGGTAAAATAAGCTTGTAGAAACCTGTTGCTCAGTTTAGCTTTGTTGTCCCAGCAAGTCCCATGCTTGCTTTGTTACCAGACAGCTCTGCGGGGAAAAACACGGTCACAAGTGACAGGTGCATGCAGAAGTCTATGTCCAGCCTGCTTTGTTATCTTCTCTGCCATTTCATGCCCACCTCGGCATCCTGTCAGCCTAAGAGCTAAGTTTGCTCTTTGGGGATGTGCATTTTCCCGTCTGTCCCTCACGGATGCTGACTGTTCTTTGGGTTTTGTGCTCTCAGACAGCAGATGCTGAGCTTCCCTCACCTCCTGCAGACCGTGCTGCACATCATTCAAGTGGTGGTCAGTTACTTCCTCATGCTGATCTTCATGACGTACAACGGATACCTCTGCATAGCCGTGGCCGCCGGGGCAGGGATGGGCTATTTCTTCTTCAGCTGGAAAAAGGCCGTTGTCGTGGATATCACGGAGCACTGCCACTAACCCTGGTGCTGCCCAGAAGCCTCTCCACCCCACTGCTCTCTTGAGGTGCAGCCATCACGAGAACTGGATCATTCCTAAGCTGAAAGAGAAACAATATAAAGAAAATCAACTGGAGTTCACCCCAAGTTCCTAGCTGGGGTGTAGGGACGTGAGGAGCTGGGGTATGCTGCTCCCCCTTGCTACAGGCTGGCAGCAGGGTTGACTCTTGAGGGTCCCACGGTAGCCATTCTTGGCTAGGATTTGCTTTATTCTTAGATTATGCCATGATTGAAATTAGTTGGCTGACAGAAATGTAGAAATTATTCTTTTAAAGAAAAAAAAGTATTTTATTTTTAAATTGTAAATGCTCATCTGCGAGGGTTTTATGAACAGCAGGATCAAAGTTGCCAATGGAGCCCACGTGTGTGAATGGCTGTTTTAATTTTACTTTTTTTTCAATACGTACACAGTGCCAGGGAGGAGATCTCCCTGTCATTGTGGCTTTTGGGGCCAATGACCCTTCTGATGCAGAAGGACTCAGCCTCTGAGGAAGACTTGGTGCTGCACACCGGACACGCTCAGGCGTGTCCAGGCAAGGGAGTAACTTAGACGTAGGTATGTGACCCCCATGCTTCAGGGGGGTCTAGACGAGTCTTGTCCTCCAAGCCCACCAGAGTATGATGAGTGGTGTTCATCTTCTTGATGTATCCAGCAGATTTACTCAGCTTGAAGTGATGATGTTTGTGTTTGGCTGCTTTCATTTCCCAATCATGGAAACGTGCAGAGCAGATGCAGGACAACTGTGTGTTCCCAGGGCCAAGAGATTTTAAATAAAGCACTGCACCCGCCTGTAGTTCATCTTGGATCGCACCTGGGTGGATCTAGAGCTAGACTTTTGGTTAACTAAAACTAGTTCTGTACATGAGGCAAGAGCTAAATAGTGATTTACTGACACTGAAGGTCAGAATGTCTGAAGAGATGAAGGAAATAAACCAACTGTTTTCCTGTAAAGGAGTGATTTGGGGAAGAGAAGAAAAGACAGGACTACAGCAGCCTTCAGTCTCAGGTGAACTTTGGAGCAGCTTGGGCTGATTAAAAGGTCTTCCTGACCCAGATGACTCCTTTTTGTCTTAACAATCATGCTGTGACCTTGTTAGCTTGGAGGTGCAAGAGTTATCAGGGCCAGTGGTGGACAAGTGTCGTAGCGCAGTAGAGAACTTCCCGTTCAGTGCTGGGAGCTCCACAGGTTTCCCAGGGAGGACAGGCTGTGGCACAGGCAAGACCGGTGTCCTGCTTGCGTGATGCCCAGAACACACTTTGGGTGTTCTAGGGAGCAGTTGGGTTTAGCACTTTGTTATGAAACTGCTGCTTGTTCTAGGGAATGCTGTGCAGAATGGGGTGCAAAGCTGGAGTCTTCATTCTGCCCAGGCTGCCCAGTTTGTGCCTGTAACTGGCTGAAAGGGAAGGCAGTGGGGTTTTCAGAAGGGCACTGAAAAACAGGCACCGCGTTCAGACTGGGACTGATGCTGGGGATGTGCCATGAGAACAGGGAATCCTTTACAGATTGAAGTACCTGGGCATGTGCAGAAGCAGTTTTTTCTCCAAAGCTGCTCCTAGTCCACTGGCAGCAGCAGCTGGGTGAGGAAAGCTGATCTTTGAGCAGAGGAATGACATTCCTGTAGCCCGTAAGCCTTACAGGGCGAGGCCCATCCCTGTGGACGTGGGTTCTTCACTTCAGAGCCCACCCTCGCCCTACCCACCCTCTTTGGAAGGCAGCAGGAAATCTGTTACTGCTGCTACCAGGATCTTGAATGCACCACCTAACGTTAGCTGTCCTGGCTTGATGCTGGGTATTTCTTTGGACATCTTGTTTTCCTTGGGCAGTGCAAATACAGAATAAAAGAGTTAAAAGCAGGCTTAGGTTTCTGTAGAGATTCCTTCTGTAGCAAATTTGCATCTGGGTGAAAGAGGAAAAGTTATTTTCATGGAAGAATTCTATCCGCCTCCTGATGAGAGACAGGAAAAGCTCTTCCCCAGGGTGATCTCTGACGGGAGTTAGGTCTGTAACAGACTGCAGGACGTACTGATGTCCCCTCTCTGCATCTGTCATGAAGGTAAAAACCTTCTGTGCCCTCCAAGCAGTCATGCCTCTTTGTGCGTGGAAACCGGATCCTTCCAGTCCCTGCGAGACAGCTGTAAGGAAATCATAGGGCTTGTCAGAAAATAAGCCGTTGAGTGCTGGAGATGGTTGGTTATGTCTTGAAAGCTTTACGCTGCAGGGGCTTGATCCCTGAAGGAGTTCAGAGCCGACCTTGCCAACACAGCTCTGATCGGTTTCTCTTGAACGAGCCGGAGCTGTTGCGGTTACAGGGATGTCTGATGATGGGGCACAGTCCTGAGCGGCTTTGCGTGCTGACACTGTTAGTTAATACACCTCTTGCTGTGTCTGTAAAATAGAGCCTCTGCTTGGCCTCGTCTTGCTGTCACCTTTTGGCCACCTTTCCTTGTGTTCAAGTGACCAGACTTCAATTCTCTGATTCAGGTGAGGAGAGATGGATGACTTGGAGATGAGGGAACAGCTGTGGCTTTCACAGTATCAGTTCAGTTCTCGTTAGCTTTTCTGCCTCATTCTCCATGTAGTATCCATCCCCCTGGAATTGTTTCCCCAGCAAGGATGAGGACCTCTGTCTTCCAAGGGTCGTCTCCTGCCCACCCCACGCAGGAGGGAGCACACAGCTTGCTCCGGTGTGCAGAGAGGGAACTGACCTTGCAGCGCTCACCTGGGGACAGGAGCCGGGGCAGATGTCCCCCCCTTGTTTAGCGAGCGCCCCAGCTCCCCTCCAGCAGCCTGCAAGGACGAGGATTTGAGCACCGGGCAGCGCCCGAGTTAGAAATGGGGAGCTCAGGGGAGGAGGGCACAAGGGAAGGTCTGGAGGGGGTTAAGGACAGAAGATGGAGGGCTGTGTCCTTTCTGCTGCTGTCAGCGAGGCCCAGCGGAGAAAAGGTGTCTAGTTGGTGTCTCCCTGCTAGCTGGGGCCATGCTTTCTTTTGGCTCAGTGTTGACAATCCAGAGAAGCCACCTACCTCCCTGTGTCCCAGCCTCCCTCAGCCCACCGGATGGCACCGGCTGCAGTATTCCTGGCCCAGGTTGCTGTTTGCTTTGCCAGAGGCTGAGCAGAACCTGGCTTCCCCCGGATGACTTCTACTGGCTGCCTTGGGTGCAGTCCCAGCCCTTCTGCTGCCTGCCGTTAAAGTTGTCCCAGTAACACTAAACTGGCATTAAGTAGTGCTTGGAGGGAGCTGGGGACTCTAATGATTACAAGACTTGAGTAAATTAAATTTTTATGTCAACACATGTGTAGCATGCTTGGAATGCGATGTCCTGTGTCTCTCTGTACCCTGATGTTCAGTCTCCACACGCTGTGCCTCTGGATTATCATCCTGGAAGAAGTGCACAAAGCATCCGGGCTGCGTTCATCACCTGGCTTTTGTTGTTTCTCTCCGAGTGCCTTTGCAGTTTGTCTGGAGCCAGTCCCACCAAAGCCAGCAGGATTTCTAGTTTTGTTTACAGTGGACTGTCAATTTTGTTTTTACTCTTGCTCTTTGTGGAGGTAACTTGTCTAATGTTACTGTGAATATCCAGACTCTCCTGTATATAATTAACTAATAAAATAGATTGCATTTTACTGTGGTGGATGTGTGTTTTGGAAACAGCCCTCAGTGCAGAGACTGCAGCTAAAGCGGAGGCTGGTGGCTCTTGCTGCAGCGTTAAGAGAGTGACTCCAAGAGTAAGTGCTGACTTCTGTTAGCAAGAGGCCTTGCAGCCAGGCAACGCCAGCCTGGCTTCCCCCAGCCCCGTTTCTCGGGCACTCTTATGTGCCTGTTGTGACCGTGGGAGTGAGCAGCAGCCTCTAAGCCCGCCCCTGCCACCAGCAACAAGCCCTGAAGCTGCTGGAACAGGAATGCAGGAGGTCACGGGTGTGGGAGTTGCATCAGTCCCGTTACACTGTGGTGTGGGGAAAGCTGAGGAATCAGTGCCTCCCAGATCTGCTTTCCCCTACAGAGGGAGGAGTCAAAAGGACTAGAGTTCTAGGGAGCTGTAATCGGGGAATGGTTTGGGTGGGAAGGGACCTTAGAGACCACCCAGTGCCACCCCCTGCCATGGGCAGGGACACCTCCCACTAGCCCAGGTTGCCCAAAGCCTCATCCAGCCTGGCCTTGAACCCCTCCAGGGATGGGGCATCCACAGCTTCTCTGGGTAACCTGGGCCACTGCCTCACCCCCCGCACAGGGAAACATTTCTTCCTCACATCTCATCTCCATCTCCCCTCTTTCAGCTCCAAACCGTTCCCCCTCGTCCTGTCCCTGCACCCCCTGACCCAGAGCCCCCCATCTCTCCTGTAGCCCCCTTTCAGCACTGGAAGCTGCTGGAAGGTCTCCCCGGAGTCTTCTCTTCTCCAGGCTGCACACCCCCAACTCTCTCAGCCTGTCCTTGGTGTGTGAAAGGTGTGTGTACAGGAATACCAGGCTCCCTCCCAGGGTTTTACTCTGGACCGCATTCATCCATACAAGAGAAGTCAGCAGCTGGGTTGGATTTTCACCCCCTGTGCAACCAGAAGATGTTCCCGTGTCAGAGCTGGGGCGGGCTGGCAGTGCCAGAACAGCAACCCCTGCTCGTGTTCTGTGGCGTTAGACCGCGAAAGCAGCTCTGCTGCAGGCCAGGCTGTGACTCCTTCCAGTCTGATGGACAGCTCAAAAGTTGTCCATCCTGTACATTCCCCCTGACCTGAAATCTGATGCACCTGCAACGTATGAAGCATGAATTTAACATCTCAGGTTTGGAGCATTGCCTGAGAAACTTACAATTATAACTGACGGCTGTGCTGGAAGATGGGAGAAAAGAGTCACAGCCAGGAGCAGAGAGCCTCAAGGTCCATCCCTCAATTCCCCGCGGGTGCCCAGGGCTGCTGGCACCTGCCCTGCCTCCTTCCCCAGCCTGCAGGGAGCAAAGGTTCTTAAACACCACCAAGCTGCTTCGGTTTTTGTAACTGGGTCACCTGCCTGCAGGCAAGACTCCTCCTTGTTGGGGCCCTGGGTTATCTCCCCTCTCCATGACGTGTGCAGTCACGGCGCTGTTGTAAATCCAGGTACGTGCTGGCTGGTCTCCAGAAATCAATCCCCCTGTCTGCTTTTTACAGACCAACATCTATAAGGAAATAGTCGGTGACCTTTAATCCAAGCAACAAACATCTCTGGCAGCTACCTGGAGCTCCATTACAGGGTGACAAACCAGTGCAGCTGGGGTGACACGCTCCCCAGGGCTGAGTGGAAGCGAAACGGATCAGCGTAAAGGAAAAACTGCTTCATCAGAAAATACCGGGTGTTGTTCCATGTCCATGTGCCTGGTGTGTTCTCTGCACCTGTTCCCCGCGCAGGGGACAGTGAGCAGCAGCCGTACAGCTGTGTCTGTGAAATGTTTGGGACGGGGTGGCTTTGGTAGACGTGGGGCCCTCAGGAGGGGACAGTGCAGGGGGTGCTGGCAGTGTCGCACCCAGCGCTGTGACACCCGCTGCCTTTCACAGGGTCTCGTACACCACTAACCAGGTGCTCTCCAGCCTCTCTTTATTTAAAGGACGAAAGGCTGAAATGAACACCCCTGGCTCGTCTGGGGGATTGCTACATCAAAAGCCCCCCGCAGGGGTTTTACCTCCTCGCTGTATCGGGGCACACCCAGGTGAGGGGAACACCGGTGGCCTTGGTGTTCCCGTCCCTGCCTGCCCGTCGCAGCCATTTCATACAGCTTGTGTGATTGTTTTGTTTTTTTAAAAAGAACATATTTATTAAAAAAAAAAAAATCACTTGGCCAAGGGGCATTCATGGGTGTGTCAACAGAACGAACTAAAAAAACCAAAACCGAACACCAATGAGGGAGGGAGCGGCCGTGTGCCCCCCGGGGCCGGGTCCCGCTCGGCCGGGCCGCCCCCGCCGCTAGAACTCGAAGGTGCCGAAGTGGGCGGCGCGGCCGCCGGCCTTGGGCTGGGGCTTGTAGCCGATGCGGTCATTGATGATCTGCTCCCGGCTCTTGTGGTCGGTGCCCAGCGCGATGGCCGCCGCCTCCTCGCCGGCCGCCGCCACCTCCGCCTCCTCCCGCTGCTTCTTGCGGCTCTGCGGGGCAAACGGGCCGCGTCAGGACGCTGCCGGCCGGCCACAGCCCCCGGGGGCCGCCGCGGCCGGCCCCGCTCGCACCTCCAGGTCCTTCCGGATGCTCTCGAACTCCTCGATGTCGTCCAGCTTCAGCTCCAGCCGCGTCGGCTTCCGCCGCAGCATCGCGACCCGCCGCCGCTCCGCCTCTGCCGCAGCCGGCCCGGGCCGAGCGAGCCCAGGCCGCACCTCCCGGCGTGCCCCGCGCTCTGTGCTACTCCTCCTGGCGTGCCCCGCGCGTCCTGCGGCTAGTGGACACCACTTCTCCCGGCATGCCTCGCGCTCTGTGCCACACCTCCCGGCGTGCCCACTGTCCAGGCCACTCCTCCCGGCGTGCCCCGCGCGTCCTGCCCCTAGCGGACACCGCGCCTCCCGGCGTGCCCCGCGTTCCCCGCGCCGACCGGAAACCACACCTCCCGGCGTGCCCCGTGTCCCCCGGAAGTGTTTGGGAGGCGGCGGCGCGTCTCTGCAGCGCGGTTTCGTTCGTCCCGTCTCGTCCTCCGGTGCTCTGCCGCCATGGCCACCGCCCGGGCACCGGCAGCGCGTGGCGGGGCGCGGGCCCCCGCACCTGCGGAGGTGGGCGGCTGGGGGGCGCCGGTGGCGGCTCCGGGCCCGTTCCCTACAGGGGCCGGTACCGACCCGCGGGCCCGGAGGCGCGGGGAGAGGCCGCGGGCCCACCCGGGGGCTCGTGTTCGCTTCTGGGCTGCGGGGTTTGCGTGGCGGGGAGGCGCCGGGGTGGGGAGGTGCCCCCGTGCTCTCGGTAGCACCGGGGCCGTTCCAAGCCTGCGGCCGGAGCGCGGGGGTTCCCGGCGTTTGGACAGAATCTTCTCACTTTTTTGGGCGGTTTGCGGTAACGCGCCTCGCCTGGGAGGAAGGAGCCGTTGGCCTGTCATCGCCCTCCGCTGCCCGTGAGGGCACCGGGAGCGGGTGGCCGGCGTCGCCCGGGGCCTTTCCCGGGGCTTGTTCTGCGGGGTTAGGAAAAGCTGCGTGTTCAGAATATTTTTTATTATTATTTAAAAAATGGGTCAAAGCCTAGAGCCTTAAAAATTATGTCTAAGTAGGTAATAAACAGAAGACAACAGAGTCTGATTCAAGCAAATTATTTTATGTGGCGTTTTACTTTGATCGCTGCACTCAGATCACAGTTTTATTGTCCAAAATTAACGCCTCATGTACAATTTCAGGGTCTCTTCACAATGAATGTCTGATCTTCCTGCATCAGGGCAGTGCTTTCATGCACAGCCAGGCTGTTTGTTGTCTCTTTTTTGGCCAGAACA
Organism: Pterocles orientalis; assembly: GCA_011057875.1. Lineage (NCBI taxonomy): Eukaryota > Metazoa > Chordata > Aves > Pterocliformes > Pteroclidae > Pterocles > Pterocles orientalis. The sequence continues at coordinate 29,348 of WKFP01013758.1, forward strand.
CACTAAACTTCTGCCTTTACCTTCCAGCCCGTGAAGAGCAAGCCGGCAGAGGAAGGCGATGCTCCTCCGGCCAAGAGAGCCCCCATCTTCTACGGCAGTTTGGAAGAGAAGGAAAGGGAGCGCCTGGCTAAAGGAGAGTCGGGGCTGCTGGGAAAAGAGGGGATGAAGGCTGCGATCGAGGCTGGCAACATCAACATAAGCAGCGGTGAGGATGTTTAACCACCTTTTTTTTGCCGTCTCATTTGGGAACGTGACACTTTCAAAAGTCTCTGATCAGCTTGGAGTGTGATTTAAAGTGAAGAACGTGAGGCTGTTACCCAGAGCATTGGCTCTTTGTTCGGATCGTCCCCCTTGAGAGGGATCTCTCATCTGATTGTTGTTTTCAATCTGCTGGTTTTGTTTTTTTGTTCAGGGGAGGTCTTTGATCTGGAAGACCACATGAGCGAGCGGCAGGCAGAAGTGCTGGCTGAGTTTGAGCGCAGGAAGAGAGCCCGGCAGATCAATGTGTCCACTGACGACTCTGAAGTGAAAGCCTGTTTGCGAGCGCTTGGGGAGCCCATCACGCTCTTTGGAGAAGGTCCTGCGGAAAGGAGGGAGAGGTGCTGTGTCTGCCCTGGGTGTTGCAAACAGGGAACACTCCGTTTATCAAATTCTTGACATTTTTCACATAGTTGGGGTGCGTTACAGTGCAGCAGGAATGCTGAGGAAGAAAGAATGGCAGACAGGGATTATTTGTCAGATTGGCTGAGAATTCACTGGGTGAATATGACATCATGTGTTTCTTTCCAGATTAAGAAATATCCTTTCGGTGGTTGGCACAGACGCGTTAAAAAAGACCAGGAAAGATGACGACAGGTCTAAAAAATCCAAAGAAGAGGTAATGGTCTCTTGTTCTCTCAGTGCTGATGGAGAAAGGTACCTTTGAGATACCTTTCGTTGAGGGTCTCTTCTGTGTCTATGACTCTTGGTTTTGGTCAGTCTGGATTCTCATGTCATCTCTTTGTGCTGCTTCTGTGTTGCCCATTTTAGCAAAACTGCCACTGTCTTAATTAAATCAGGAGCATTAAGTCTGGCTTGTACTTGCAGGCCAAACGCCATGCAGGAGATGAGATGTCTGGACTGTTACTCAGTATAGCAAGTCCTTTTTTGGTGTTTGTCTTCGTATTTGGGAGGGAAAAACTCTCTTCCTGCTACTGCATCGGTATCTGCCTTTGATTCTTCTTTCTGCTTCTCCTTTCTCTTTTCTGAGTCCATTTTTTCCTTATTTTTTGTGGTTGCTGTAAGAAATAATGACAATTTCTGCAGCTCTAGGCTTTCTTTAGCTGTACACCATTAAGTAAAAATGAGTTAGTGCTCAGCTGGAATATTCTTGAGTGAAATGGCAGCATGTCAGGATCTGATCTGTAGGGTAGAGAGTTTGACTTGTCTCAGTCTCTTTTTCTAGGGCTTATAGTTATGCAAAATGCCCTTAAAAAGAGGCCTGAACACAGCAAGATTCAAGAGCAGATGCTGTGGTGGCACTTACGTCCTAAGAGGAGGTCACCTAAGGTGACTGAATGGTAGGGCAGCACCACGTTAGCTTTTTTTTTGTTTTCTTTTTCTTACAGTATCAGCAAACCTGGTACCACGAAGGACCGCGCAGTCTGAAAACAGCGAGACTGTGGCTTGCGAACTACTCGCTCCCCAGGTGAGAGCAAACAGCACAAATTAAGGGAAGAGATGCAGCTTTTTGTGCAATCTAACTGCTCATCCCACTGTGGGTAGTGCAGGAAATCTGAGATCAAGGGAATGAGGAACAAAGTTGGAAAAGTCCAGTGAGCTTACAGCTTGAGTTCCCAGTGACTGATGTTAGCCCAGTTGGGGGAAGAAGAGGGAAAGGTCTGTTTCCAGCAGCAGGGTGGGGAAAATGTAGGAGCTTGTTACTCCACCTTTCCTCTTCACAGGGCAGCGAAGCGGTTAGAAGAAGCCCGGCTGCTGAAAGAGATTCCAGAGGCAACCAGGACATCGCAGAGACAGGAGCTACACAAATCCCTGCGAGTAGGTTTGCCATCTCCTCAGCTGCTGGTTTTACAAATTTTTGCTGATCCTCCATGGAGAGCAGAAGGAGATGAGCAGCCCGGAGGTGCTCTCCGGATACGTGTCGTTTCCTGCACTGTGCTCTGTTGGAAAGCTTTGCTTTTTCTCTCTTTCCCTGGGGTATGCATAGAGCGTGTCCTAACACTTCCTTCACTGATTCGGAGAGATGTACTGTAGTTGTCCCCTTGCGTGGCAGAGGGATGAAGGGACACCCCTGCGTTGCCTCGCTGAAGCTGAAGGAATTTATTCCTGGCTTTGTCACAGGTTTAACTGGCTGGGAAGGGACCGCTCATTTTCCTCTTCCTGTACAATGGTGCATAAACCCACAAACAACCAATGCAGTAGCGCAAAACATGTTTTAGGTGGCTCTGAGATGCCCTTTCTGAGCCTGTTAAGTCAGATTGCCAGCTTAACCGAATGGAGAGGCTCAAGCACACCATGTGCCGCCACTCTAATCCTGTTTACACCCAGAGGCATTAGCTGCCGGAGGATTTGCTTTTCCCCTGAGCACACCGCACTGCCTGCCCTAGTCTGTCTGGCTGCATTCATTGGGTGAGTTGGAGAAAGAGGCCAAAACTGCAGTGAGTTCTCCATCAAAACCATAGTTGCAAAGCCAGCCCGCGGGGTTATTGGTGTGAGTACCATGGGTGGCACACTGAGAGCTGTGCTGTGCCCCAGGGCCGTGCTAGCCTACCTTGGCCAGTCTGGCTCCCTGGCCCTCCTGCTTAGAGCTGGAGTGGTTCTGAGGCAGCTCCTCCCTTTGAAAGTGACTTTCCAAAGTCATCTTCCTCTTCCTGCATACTTTTGCCTCCTTCACCTCAGTCTCTGGCTGGGGCTTTCTCTAGGCTCTTGTACTTTGCTCATTTATTGTTTCCTTTGTATTTGGTTACAGTCCTTGAATAACTTCTGCAGTCAGATTGGAGACGATCGCCCACTGTCCTACTGCCACTTCAGCCCCAATTCCAAACTCCTCGCTACTGCCTGCTGGTAAGCTGTGGTTTACAGCACTTGCTTTAGGGGCTGGGAGAGCACAGCAGGAGTGAGAGAGCGGGATGTTGTTGGAGGCTTGTGAAGCAGAAGGTGGGTGCTGGCCTCTGCTCTAAAGTGACAAGTGATGGGACAAGAGGAAATGGCCTCAAGTTGCACCAGGGAAGGTTTAGGCTAGATATTAGAAAAAAATTCTTCACTGAGAGAGTGATGAGGCATTGGAACAGGCTGCCCAGGGCAGTGTGGAGTCACCATCCCTGGAGGGGTTCAGGAAACGTGTCAATGTGGTGCTTGGGGACATGGGTTAGTGGGTTGGGTGGTGTTGGGTTGACAGTTGGACTTGATGATCCTTGAGGTCTTTTCCAACCTCAATGATTCTGTGATTCTATGAGAGTTCAGAAATGCTTTTTCTTCCTATTCTGAACTCTCTCTTCACTTTGGAGCCTAGCAGAGATTTCTGTCCGAGTGCACTAGTTGCCCAAAGCATACTGGTATTTTAGCCACTGCAGAACCCCCCGGGGTGGTTTGGCAGCTCTGTGTTTGATCTGTTCTCTGATGTTCCCATCTGCGCTGACCTCTATTTCTTGTCTTCAACAGGAGCGGATTGTGCAAGCTCTGGTCTGTGCCTGACTGCAACCTCGTTCACACCTTACGAGGTAGAGAGCGACTTTCACTGAGACTCTTTCTTCGTTCTTTTGTTCTTCTCTGGGTTGTGTTCCTACATCTGTATTTGTCACCGAAAATTAGGTGTTCTCTGGGCAGACTTAATTCTAATGAGAGCATCAGTGGCTCGTGGAGCATGGGCATGTGTCAGATAATCAAGAGGCAGTCCCGGCCTTTCTCTTAGGGCTAAGATCCGAATTTGCTGTTTCTGTTCCTGAACAGTGTTTTGTTTTGTTTCAAAACTTTGAGTTATTTTGAGACAAATATCAGCATTCTTGGCCAGGTCACTTAACAACAATGAAGTTCTTTGAACAGTGGTTACAACTTTGTCTAAATACGAGTACAGGGACAAATGCCTTGATTCATGTGTTGAATTTTCACCACATTTTAAGGGTTACAAACCTTGGCATTTGATACTCTTGAGTGGGTGCTGCTGGAAGTGCAGGGCAGCTGCTGGCAGGACAGATGGTACAATGCAACTTCCCCCAACACGGGAGGACGCAGTGAAAATGTTCAGTGGTACCTGACTAATCAGTACCAAAGAAATGCTGCTTTTCTGAAGAACAGCCCAAGATCGCGCGGCAGATTATGAATTTTGATTTTCCTTTCTCTTAAGGACATAACACCAACGTAGGAGCAATAGTCTTCCATCCCAAATCCACCGTCTCCCTAGACAAGAAGGACGTGAACCTGGCCTCGTGTGCGGCTGATGGGTCTGTCAAACTCTGGAGCCTTGAAAGGTCAGAACGACACCAGACATGCACAGCTGCAGCGGTTTTTGGTTTGGGGTTTATTTGTGTTACTAAACATGGGACATTTACCATCCTCCTGCAAATACAACCTTTTCTTGTAGTTATAGCAGTGCAATTCCTGGCCTCAGTATGTGCCATCTTCAGCAGGAAAGAGCTCACCCTGCTTAGGGGAATCAAGGTGAGGGGAAATCATCTGAAAATAATTGAGTCAGAGTTGCTGCTGGGCATCGGTGAGCTGCTGTGGGTGACGGATGGAAGATGTGGAGATTGTTTCATTCTAACTGTTCATTTAGGAGAAAATTTTCCCTCTTGGACATTAAGAAATAAACTTTGGAGTTGTTGGAAAGCACGAGTGTTCAGAGAGGGACTAACCAAATACATGACCGTGCGCAGAAGCTGCATCCTGTACTGAACACGAGGGGTTTGTCGTTGCACCGTGTCGTGCTGGAAGGTGCGCAGCATCTGTCTCGAGCCTGTGAAGGAGAGAACGGTGTTGATACCGAGCCCTCGCTCTTTCAAAGCTCCAAAATCCTCAGTTATTTATCCTTCACTGAAAGTCGGTTTCTAATTGCAGCAGCGTAGCTGTGCAAAGGGACAGGTTGTTTATTAGTCTCATGTAACCACATCTCTTTAGTTAACCTGTCGGAAAGAGACTCTTAAGTGCTGCTCAGGTCTTCTGCTGAAGGCTACTGATCTGTAATTTCAGGAGAGCAGTCGCTCTATCCTGCCTCCCTGCAATTCTTCAGGATAGCAGGAGTCCTGTGGTTCAGGATGTGTTCTGTGTGGTCACAGTAAAGCTCCCTGCCGTGCAGGTAGTCTGTGGTTTTGTTTCTGCACTTTCAAAGTGCTAATGACAAAAGCCTTGTTCATTTTCAGGAACAATAATAATAATAATAATAATTATCCCAGGAGAACTTTATAACCAACATGAGTGTGGATAAAAGGGTTTCACTTAGAGCTTTAGCTGTGTGAGGAAAAGGCAGAATTTGGAGTCACTAGTTAGAATTCTGATGTTCCTGTCTGGCTTGCATTTAATCAGCAGATGTTTTGCTTTGATCGTAACATCTGCGAAGGCCTGGCTAGAGCCCACCGCCTCTGACCAGTGTCGGATGATTTTTGTTTCTGTTTTTCAGTGATGAACCGGTGGCAGATATTGAAGGACACAGCATGAGAGTGGCACGTGTGATGTGGCACCCGTCTGGGAGGTTCCTGGGTACTACCTGGTACGGAGACGGGGTTATTTGCTCTAAGATGTGACCATCAGCTGTCCTGCCAGCAGCCCAGTGGCCACCGTGGCCTGCCTGCAGGGGAGCCCAGCGTGGGTGAGGGTTGGCCGTTCTCACCACAGCCGGGCTGTTGCAGTGCAAGTAACAGCACGTCGTTGGGATTCCTTCCTCTGCCCTTCACGTGAGACCCTCTTGGTCTCCATACAGAAATAAAATACCCCCAGAGTGGGTGAAATATCCCGTTATCTCCTTGGAGAGACATTTAGGTGGACAAATGCTTTGTTTTTACAGCTATGATCACTCGTGGCGCTTGTGGGACTTGGAAGCTCAGGAGGAGATTCTCCATCAGGAGGGGCACAGCAAGGGCGTCTATGACATCGCCTTTCACACCGACGGGTCTCTCGCTGGGACCGGGTGAGTTGGCTTTGCGTCAGGACTGGATGTGAAATATTCTCAAGGTTTTGGAGCTGACTGATGCCAGGTGCCCAGTGATTCCTACTGGTGAGGCCGAGCGTCCTCCAGCAGAAGTCTCCGGTGGTAACGTCGGGTTCTCCCTTCCCAGGGGCCTGGATGCTTTTGGCCGGGTGTGGGACTTGCGCACAGGACGCTGCATCATGTTTCTAGAAGGCCACCTGAAGGAGATCTACGGGGTTAACTTCTCCCCAAATGGGTAAGAAAAGAACTGGCGTGGTTTATGTGGGAGTTCCGAGTACCAAGCCCGGCTCCCAACGTGTTCTTCCTCTGCCCAGATACCACGTCGCAACTGGCAGCGGTGACAATACTTGCAAGGTGTGGGACCTCCGCCAGAGGAAGTGCATCTACACCATTCCTGCCCACCAGAACCTGGTGACCGGGGTGAAGTTTGAACGTAAGTACCTCCTGACTGCTGTTCCTCATCCCTGCTGCTCCCGAGCTGGTGGGAGGGGATGGGGCAACTCAAAAACCCATCTCTGGGTCAAGAAGGCCTGGCTACGGTGGAGAAAATTTGTCACATTTTTATTTGCAAATCTCACTTCTCCCTTTTTCTCCTCTATTACAGCCAATCACGGTAACTTCCTGCTCACGGGCGCGTACGACAACACCGCAAAGATCTGGACTCACCCCGGCTGGTCGCCGTTGAAAACGCTGGCCGGTCACGAGGGCAAGGTGATGGGACTGGACATCTCCCTGGACGGGCAGCTGATAGCGACCTGCTCCTACGACAGAACCTTCAAGCTGTGGACAGCGGAGTAGCTCCGAGGTGCTGCTGAGGAACTGGGACGGAGACGTTAATGGCTTTCCACTAAGACTTGCTTTTTTATATTAAAGAAAAAAAAGGAATCGAGTTATCGCAGCGTGTTAACGGCAGCTGTCGTCGCTGGCTGCTCTGGGGTTGAGGTGGTTTGTGAGCCCCTGTTTGCTGGGGCTTGGCTGGAGCCGCATCTTGCGTGATGTTTGTCCACTTTGTAGGATTTTGTTTTTACACTGCAGATACTGCTTTTTGCTGTAATTTAGAGATGATCTATCTGCTTCCACCCTCCCCGTTTTCTCCAGTCTGTTTGGAACGTTTGTAGGCAGCCACGCAGCACCTCGGGCACAGCCTGGTGTTCAGCCTCTCCAACGCCCTTCTTACCTCCCATTTCCAGGAGCCTTTGGCAGGACTCTGTGGCTTCAAACTTGATTTGCTTTAAAGAAAAACTAGTGAGAGGAATGTCGGACCTGGTTCCCCCAAATGCAGAGGTCTGCATCGCCTTTGTGTTCACTCCCAGTAGATGGTAAAGGCCAGAGAAAGTTTCCTTTTCCAGGTACCACTCAGACCATCTCCCGTCCTCGCTCCCCGTCGTGAACTGGGTGTTTGAAATCCCCGTGGGCAGCTCCTGGTTACGTTTTTGCTGTGTCTCCCCTGGGATAACACGAAGGAGGCTGTTTCAGCAGGGGATTGTCTTGTTCCAACGCACGCTGTGGGGAGCTTTCTGATGTGTCGTTTCAGTCTTTAAATAGAGGTTTTGCAAAGGTTGTGTTCTGGAAAATCAATGTTTGCAGTGTGCACCCTAGCCTCTGGGTCTGAGGAATGGAGAAATCACAGGTGCTTCACGCCACCCAGCTGGATTTCTGTCTGCTATTGTAAAAAACCATCAGGAGAAAAGAGAAGACTGATCTGTCTCCCCGTTGTCAGCTGGAGAGCAGCTGTCCCTGTTCCTTGGGAACGTGAACACAGTTCTGTTCTCTGCTTCCACCGCCTCGTGGAATTGTGTCTTAAGAAAAAAAAATAAACCCACTCACAAGTTACTTTTCTTCTAGCAAAAATACTAAGGGACAAGAGGCCAGCGACTAAGAGAAATGTTTAATTGCAGTCTCCCGTTGTACCAGTCTCGATCCCCGCCTGCACAGCCCCAAGCTGGTTGTTGACTGTTAAAGTGCCAGGTGGGCCTGGCGCTGTGCCAGGGGCTCCCAGCCAGGACCCCCCCAGGGTGCTTCTCACCGCGGGACGGTCCTGGCTGCAGGACGACGTTTTGGAGTGTTCTGTGTTTACACTCGCGTTGTTCCGGGGTAGAAATCCCAGCGCAGGGTTTGTGTCACCCCATGTTCAGCTCCGCTCACCCAGGGCAAGGGCTGGGGGCTGAGCGTTCCCTGTTCCTGGCCCCCTCCTCGCAGCGCATCCCCTCCCCTGGCCCCAGCATGTCCAGCTGGACGGGCGGGTTCTGGAAATAAAACACCGGGAGCCAGAACGGGGCCTGAACGCATTGGGCCTTTCTTCTAGACACCTCTAGTGCCTCCCCACCATCCCCAAACTGGAACCAGTAACTCCAGCACCCTGCTGATGACACATCGCTGCTCCTTGGGCACAAAGTCTGGTGCTGGCGGTGGGGGGAAGCTCAAGGGCAGCTGCATCTGCCTGCAGGGATGTCTCTGCTGGAAAGGTGACAGAACGGTGACGGTGATCACAGCGCTGCCACCTCCCGCAGTGCTGGCTCTGCACCCTCGCTCAGCCGGAGGACGTGGATCCCGGAGTTGGAGCTGGCACAGAGCAGCGTGGAGTGGTCACAGGCGGCCAGTGAGGACAACGGTCCCGAGCCCTCGAGGCACGAGGTGGCCAGGCAAGCTGGGGAGCGGAGAGAGAGTCACTGGGGACACTGGGTTTGCTGAGACGAGACACAACACCACCAACCTCCCACCTCCTGCTTCTGCCCAGGCATCTGCTCCCTGGGGGGGTGAGCCGCACCCCTCCCTGTCCCAGATCCCAGCACCCAAAGGCAGCAGGACCAGCCCTCCGGCAGAGGGTCCCTCCAGGGCTGTGAGCCCCTTGGGGACCCGCGTGTGGCCGGGCTGTGGCTGGCTGGGGTCAGGCTCCCCTGCAGCGGAGGCAGAGCGGGACGGACACGGACGCCGCGGGATGGACACAGACCCCGCGGGACAGAGCTGTCGCGCTGGCATGGAGGCATTCCCACCACTCCTCCCAAATTGCTCACGGCCCAGAAAAAATGTTCCTAAGGGCTGTGCTACACTCCCCCTGCAGTTTCGATAAGCCTCCAAAAGGGAAAGAGAAATCAGCTCTGCCGCAGCCGTCAGGCTCCTGGTGGTGTCAGACCCCCCGAGGCAGCGTTTGTGCAGACACCCACCCACGCTGGGCTGCCAACAGCCGCGCTGGACGCAGAGGCCACCCGTGGCGACTCAAACCCTCCTGAAAGCGCTGGAACTGGGGCCAGCGGCTGCAGGGTCACCCGGTTGGGACGGCACCGGGATCAAACCCAGCTGCTGCCGACCCCGCAGACCAGGGTGGAGGAAGAGGGGAGCAGAACTGGTGGGAGCTTCTCTCAGGGACCCATCAGGTTTCTGTTTCCACCCTGGGTGTGCTTCGGAGGTGCCCGGCCATGGGGAGTGTCTCATGGGGCTGATTTTGTGTGTTCAGGGTGCGCTGGGAACCTGCGCAGCTTCCCTGGAGGTCTCTGCCTTAGTTACTGAGGCTGGGCAGGTAAACAGCCCTGGTGTCCAGCCCTCACCTCCAGCAAGCGGGGTTAACCCCAAATGCCCCGGATCCCCTTCAAGAGGATGCTCCAAGCGAGGGCAGCAGCTGACCAGCCCTTGCTCCTCCAGCACAACTGCTGTTCTCCGCCACTTTCCCCTCCTACCTGCGGAAAGCCCTGGGGTTGCCTGTCTTGGATTTTTATCCTTTGTCCTTTCCTTGCTGAACCTGGACGGATCTTTGAGCCCAGGAAGGACACCCGTCGTTCCCAGGGTTAGGCACCAAACACCCGCCTTGGCCGGGCCGACAGCTCTGGTGGTTGCTCTGGTCTGTCTCCACCCTGCCCTGCAGCTGCGTTCCAGTGAGACCCAGAGGCTCCAGGCTTCATCGTGCCCATCACCACGGGCAGACAGACCCGAAGGACGCAGTTTGTTCCCAGGGTCAGGTACCCGAGGGGGCAGGACCCTCCCCTACCTCCGGTGTCTCGGTCCCAGACCTTCACGGTGCCGTCGGACGAGGCCGTGGCGATGCTGGGGGCCGGAGCTGCGCCCTGCGGGAGGAAGACGCAGGAGGTGGTGGTCTGGAAATGCCCCTTGTACTCGCACAGCCGGCTCCGCGTCTGCCGCAGGTCCCACAGCTGCAAGGCAACGGGCAGCGCTCAGAGCTCGGGCTCTGCCACCGTCCTTCCCAGCATGAGCTGTTTCACAAAGAAACGAAGATGGTTCTGGATAAAGAGCTCCTCGACAGTTCTCGCAGCACAATGTCCACTGCCTTTGTCCCCTGCTGGCGCTCACAGGCCGGGAGAACTACACACCCCGGAGGAGTTTCCCCATCGGTGTCTGTCCCCCATGTGCCCACACACCCCTTAGAGCTGATGGGCTGAGCCTGGGCAGGCAGAAACCCCCCCGCCTGCCCCCGGCCTCGTCCCCAGCCTGTCCCCAGCCTCGTCCCCAGCCTGTCCCAG
>WKFP01013758.1:49083-61151 GCA_011057875.1 Pterocles orientalis
TCTGTGTGGGGGAGCACTAGTGGGGTGTGGGGCTGCATGGGGTGTCCCCCATGGGGATGGGGGTGGTTTGGGGGGCTCCTGGCAGCGTGTGGGGCTGTGTGGGGGCCTTTTTGGGATGTGGGGTCATGAGAGGGGTCCCCTGTGGGGAAGGGGGCTCTCTATGGGGTGGTGCATGAAGACCCCAGGAGGCGTGGGCCCACTGGGGGTGGGCTGAGGGGAGCTGGGGACTGCCGTCGCCCCACGGAGGCCTGGGCGCTGCGTTCCAGAACAAGATCGTGGACCAGTGCGAGCGGCTGCAGCTGCAGAGTGCGGCCATCGCCCGGCACGTGGACGAGGTGCTGCCCGCCAAGGACCAGGCCGTGCTGGTGAGTCCCTGCCTGGGTCCCAGCATGGCGCAGACCCAGCCCCACGTCCTCCTGTGCTCCCCATTCCCGGCTGAGCTGCCGGGGGGCTCATTGGTGCGCAGGGGTTGTCCCCCTCCCACCCCCCAGCTTGTCCCAGTGCAGTGCCAGGGTGTGCCTGTGGTTACTGCGTCATACGCCTAAAACACATAAACAAACAATAAATTCCTTGGGGTTAGTGTACGGCCATCACACCTCCCACCAGGACCAGTGCCTCACCAATTTTATTTTATTTTATTTGTGCCTCACTCCACTGAGGACAAGAGGCAGCTCTCGTGGCGGGTCCCTTTCTCACTAATTATGAATCTGGAAGGTCTGTGGAGTGATGGGACCTGGTCCCTTGCGGGTTGTCACCACGGTGAGCCCAGGAGGCGGGTTGGGGACTGGTCGTCCTGTTCACCTCTGCATGCATCAGGATGATTATCATGGCTTGGGCTCAATTAATTAATCTCAACAGCTGAGCCCACAGGAAGCTGGCAGGTGCTCTCGCTGGGGTTGAGGTGAGGCTGATGTTCCTCCTGACTCCTTGCTCCGGCAGAACGCGGCCAACGCGGCGCGGGAGCTGGTGATCCAGCGGCTGATGTTGGTGGGGAATGCGTGTGAGAACGAAGAGCAGCGGCTGCTGGAGAAGGTGCACGCGGAGGAGGAGCGGGCGCACCAGAGCATCCTGACACAGCGTGTGCACTGGACGGAGGCTCTGCAGAAGCTGGCCGCCCTCCGCACCTACCTGGTGGACGTCATCACCAACGTGGACGACCAGGGCTTGGTGGTGAGTGCTGCTCCTGGTGCCCAGGGGTGGGATGGTCAGCCCAGAAGTCACCTAGACTTTTTATCACAGGTATTTTGGGACTTAAATACGGTGTTTGGTAGCTTTCTGCACTGACAGCAAGGAGGCAGAGTTGGGCAGGACCCATGTGTGCAGGTCTGGCTTAAGAAACCTCCTTCACCTGATCCTGACAAGCCCCTGTGTGTTCTTGGTGGTTCCCAGAGCATCTGCTCTGCCCAATTCTGCTGTTTCTCGCAGTGAGGTTCAGAACCACCCGGGCTCAGGTCTCCAAGATCATAGAATCACAGAATCACAGAATAGTTTGGGTTGGAGGGGACCATGGAAGTCATGCAGTCCAACCCCCTGCAGTGAGCAGGGACATCTTCCAGGAGATCAGGTTGCCCAGAGCCCCATCCAACCTGACCTTGAATGTCTTGGCTTGAAGCTGCTGGCTCAGGACAGCTGTGGGTTGAGAGCCACTCTTACGGCAGTTAATTGGGCCACCAGTTTGTGCTGTCTGATTTTAATCAAAATGTGACCCTTGGGGAGCACCTGCAGCTCTTCTGGACAGCCTGCCCCGTTGTCTGGCACCCCTCTGTTTGGGGTATTTACCACGCAAAGCAGCCCCTGCTTCCCCTTGCTCGGCTCCTTCTCTGGCTGTTCAGTTCTCTCGGTTTACCCGAGCGGTTCCTCGCATTTTGGAAGCGAGCAGGTTGACGTTGCACCGCCTCGCTCTTCCATGTCACTTTGTGAAGAGTGGGGCAGCAGCTTAAAAACCAGAACCGATCCCACCACGGAAGGCTGAGGCTGTCCCTTTGGTGGGGTGTGAGTATCTCTCCTGCCCCAGCGCCTGAGCTGGCCGGGCTGCGGCCTCGCCAGAGCCAGCAGAGATTGGAAAGGTTGGATTCCTCCTTTTATCGTGTAGCAGGGGGGAAATAGGGATCACGCATTCTCCACCTTGGATCATGGGTGTTGGCATTGGTGTCTATCAGGAATCGATACGTCCTGTGGCACAGGGAGGTGGGAGGCATGCAGAGCACCTGCGGCTCGTGTCTGAGCCCTGCTCAGATATTTTTCTACCAGTTTGGTAACTGGGCTGTACCCTGAGAACACACCAGTGCCGGCGGTACAGAAACACGTGGGGCTGGTCACAAGGTGATCTGACTCTTGGGTTAGGGCTCGGCAGCTTCACCCCGTATCGAAGGCTCGGGGGCTTGTGTGCTGCGAGCATGGGATGTTCTTGCAGCAGGGTGGGGGATCAGGGGGGCTCAGGGCTGGGGCTCCACGCTCTGGGCAGGGTGCAGCGGTGGGAGCTCCCAGGCATGGACAGCCTGGTGTCTGCCGGAGGGTCTGGAGGCAGAGACAGTTCTTTGTGGGTCTGGAGACCCTCCTCCTGCCTCAGCTCCCCACGTGTTTCCCTCGCACCAGAGGGTCCGGCCGTGCTTGCGGTCTCCTGGAGCAGTGGCAGGCTGTCCGGGTGCTCCTCAGCCACTGTCACCATCCACCTGGTCCCCCTGGCACAGCGGACACTACCCCTGGTTGGGTGCAGAAGTTGTACCGCCCGCAACTGGTCCCACTCGTTTTCTGGATCAGGAAGTGGAAAGGGCTGATGCTGGGCGCTGCCCTGGGTCCCCAAGGCCAGCGTGGGGTGGGGGTGGCCTCTCTGGGTTGGGAAGGAGAGCAGGGCTCCCTGGGTTCTGGGTTCACTGTGCCCTGGCCTGTGTTTGGGATTTTGCTGTGAGGATTTCAGCTCTGGTGACTCTTTCTCTCCTTGTCCCCAGCGTGCAGAACAAGAGATCTTCGAGAGGTCAGTACCTGGCTGCTCCTGGGCCTTTCCCTGCCCCTGCTCCTGCCTGGCTGCCCCCTCTCTGTGCTCCCACTGTCACAGCATGCCATTGCTCTGGTGACACCCCATTGCTCTGGTGACACCCCTGCTGCCAGCAGCCATTGCTCCGGTGACAACCCATTGCTCTGGTGACACCCCTGCTGCCAGCAGCCATTGCTCCACTGACACCCCGCTGCCAGCAGCCATTGCTCTGGTGACATCCCATTGCTCTGGTGACATCCCATTGCTCTGGTGACATCCCATTGCTCTGGTGACACCACTGCTGCCAGCAGCAATTGCTCCGGTGACACCCTGCTGCCAGCAGCCATTGCCCTGGTGACACCCCATTGCTCTGGTGATACCCCCACTGCCAGCAGCCATTGCTCTGGTGACACCCCATTGCTCTGGTGACACTCCTGCTGCCAGCAGCCATTGCTCCGGTGACACCCCATTGCTCTGGTGACACCCCGCTGCCAGCAGCCATTGCTCCGGTGACACCCCATTGCTCCAGTGACACCCCGCTGCCAGCAGCCATTGCTCTGGTGACACCTCATTGCTCTGGTGACACCCCCGCTGCCAGCAGCCATTGCTCCGGTGACACCCCATTGCTCTGGTGACACCCTGCTGCCAGCAGCCATTGCTCTGGTGACACCCCATTGCTCTGGTGACACCCCTGCTGCCAGCAGCCATTGCTCCAGTGACACAGCATTGCTGCGGTGACACCCCTGCTTTCCTCCCTTGTGCTGCTTCTGCCGAGGACAAGGACAGAGCAGGAAGATGCCACATGGGCTCTCATCTCTGCTTCCCACGCTGCAGCCCAGGATGGAGCACTCTGGCACCTCCAAATGCTCCGGGTGCTGTGTCTCCCCGGGGACATTGCCAGACACGCTGTCCCTGGCTCACCGGAGACCTCCAGCTCCTTGGAAAGCTCTCTGGGGCTCCCTGGACATGGCACGAGCCTGTCCCGGGGCTGCTGGCTGGGGGAGGATTGCCCACCCCAAAGCTGGCTGCTCCATGCCAGGGGGCTGTGAGCGCAGCATCACCCTGTGGGGCAGCACGCTCCCTCCTCCCCAACAGAGAGGTTGTGAAGGGGGAGAATCAGAATTCCAGACTGGTTTGGGTGGGAAGGGACCTTAAAGCCCATCCAGTTCCCCCCTTGCCATGGGCAGGGACACCTCCCACTAGTCCAAGCGCAGGTGTCGGTGTTTCCGACAGCGTCCTCAATGACGGTGGGCTGCCCTTCCTAGAGGAGGCAGCTTGGCAGCTGCATTTTTACGGGTGTTTATTTCCTTCTGTGGCTGCTAGCAGGGTGCTGGCCAACCCTGGCTGGGCTCTGCTGCCCAGAGGACTTTCAGGAGTGTTCTTGTGCCGCAGCACGTCGCCAGCACCCAGCGCCGCAGCCTGTGCTCACAACAGGAGTTCGGGTGTGAGCTGCAGCACAGGAACCCAGCACACCCTGGGTCTCCTCGCTGTGACCTGTGACACCTGGGGTCCCGGTGTGCTCTGCGCTGCATCCCCCCGCTCTGACAGTCGGTGAAGGACAGGGATTCTCGCCGCAGCCTGTTCATTGTGCTTCTTTTGAGCTGTGACGGCCGCTCCCAGACATGTTTGTGTCCGCTGAGCGAGGAGGCTGGTGGCTCAGGCTGCTGGGACTAGATTTTAAAACACTGAAGCCCTTTCATAAGAGACTGAAATCAAAGCCGAGCAAAGCAACACTGAGGAGCAGAGCTTGTCTGGAACCCCCACTGTCGTGTCTCTGCAGCCCGGGCTCCTCTTGCCACTGCTCCAGCTCCTGTTCTGCCGCGCCTCCCAGCACCAGCCAATAAATCATTGCGTTTCGAAATAACTCTTGTTTGCCTTTGCTAGGACAGAGGTGGCGGAGGGAATCTTGGAGCCACAGGAGTCCCTGAAGTTAAACTTTAACCAGGCGTGTGTCCAGAGTCCGCTGCTGCACCGGCTGTGGGCATCGGCCGTTCTCTGCTGCCTCGCAGGTCAGTGTCCCCGCAGGGCTCCTGGGGGTTCCTGCACACTTGGTCACCTTGTGCCCAAAGAACCATCCCGGGGCTGTGTCAGTCCATCCCGGGGCTGTGTCCAAACATCCCAGGGCTGTGTCCTGCCCCAGACCTGGCACGTCCTACCCCTCAGCTGTCCCAAGCAGGGGGGCAGCCGCAGCCGGGGGAGGTTTGGGAGCGGGGACAGGGCTCAGAGCAGCTGGTTGTGGCCAAGAGGAGAACTGGAGTTGGAAAAGGCTGCGACTTTGGTCAGCTCTGCCGATTAACCTCGCTTGGGTTTTTGCTGTTTCCTGGGTCACTTGGTGACAGCAGTGACACTGATGCTGCTGTAGGAACCTCTGTCGCAGATCTTTAGCGCTGGGCTGCTGGTGGTTTTCAGAGGGCGTCTGTGAGATGCTGTGACATGCTGGAATGGGTGAATGCAGTCGCTTTCTGATCAGAAGCCCAGATTGTGGCTGTGCACGAGAGGGTGGTTTGTGCTCTGGCTCCGCTCCTGCTGTACCACTGCGGTGGCATCGCGGTGTTTGTCAGGCTGTGACGTGCTCTGGGATGGTCTCGCCAGGCTGGCGTCACCTCTGTTGAGCAGGTTGAGACGGTTTTCTTCCGGCTGCAATCTGCTTGAATTGCTGGTTGGGAAATGTTTGCTGTTACTCTTGCTTTCAGGCCACTGTTGGAGTGTTTCAAATGTATTTTTGTTCCTTAAAGGTGGCAACATCCTTCACAATTTGCAAACATTTGTCCCGTGTGTCACTTTATGAACAATCCTGGGGGTGATCTTCCCAGAGCTTTTGCATTAACTGTTGATTTTTGCTCATTTTGCTGTTGATGCTGATGAGCAATTCCCAGTTTTTCTGTTTCCAGCCCCTTCTCAAAGGTGTGCACCCCTGGCGCTTACTGCTCTTGCATTTTCAATTATTAGCCGGCACACCACACAACACCAACATTTCTCTCTCCTCCTGCAAGCCCTGGTGTTGCTCTCCTTTTGTGATTCATGCATTTCCCTTGGTTTTGAGGCTTTGAGCGCTGGCAGTTGTGCAAACTGCTGCGGCTGTGCACGGGCAGAGTTGAGCAGATTCTCAGCAGACGCTCAGAGCTGTCAAGTCACGCAGGAAACCTTTCCCTGATTCTCTTTGTTGTGACCTGGAGTTTTTATGGATTTTTTTTTTTATGGATTCCTTTCCCAACAGCATCCTTGCCAAACGGAATGGCTCGAAGGCATTCCATCCTAGTAGCGGGGCTGCTGCTGTTATTACACAGAAGTTTCATTCTGTTTGGTTTTAATTTTGGGTTTATTTTTTGTGTGGTTACATGTAACGTGTCCTGGTTGCCTGCTGAGGATCCCTGCCATATCCGTGCTTATCTCGCCAGTCCATAGTCCACCCGGGACCTGCCCCAGAGATTTAATATTAACTGCGGTGGTCCTGGCTTTCGCTGGGCCACAGTAACATCATGTTTCACTTGGTGGTCCCTCCTCCCAAGGGCAGTTGAGCAGGCAGCAGTTTTCTTTATTTGCTTGAAGACAGTAATTTCCAAGCCTTGATGGTTTGCCCCCATTGCCTCTCAAAGCCTTGGAAACCAGCAGGCGAGAGAGCCTCCATCTCGCCCCCAGAAATAAACCCGATTCCTTTGATGTCTTCACTTGGCATCCGGGCTTCTGACGCTGAGGCTGGGGGCTGGCAGCTTCTTCCTTAAACCAAGAGACGGTGTAAATCCCCTGGCAGCATTCTGGGAGGATCTGGGTTCACGGCTGCCCGTGTCGGTTCTGCTGGGGGGCAGGTCAGTGCGGGGGCTGGCGGATGGAGGGGTGACCCCCCAGCCTGCTGCCATCCCAGCCGGCTGAGATGCTGGGTGCTCCATGGTGACCTTCTGCCCCAGGGGCCAGGCTGGGTCTGGATTCCACCTCGGTGCCTAAATCCAGCTACGAGGATTTTAATTTCAAATGTGGGAGTGTGGAAATGGGAATTTGGATTTTTTAAAAGTAGTAAAATGTGCTACAGCTAACGTGTGCGTACGTAACGGAGATGTTCACTGTGTTATCTTCCCTGCTCAGCATCCCTCAGCTCTCCAGGGTGGTGGGGCCACTGTGATGGGTACTGTACCCAGAGAAAATCGATTTTTGGAGTGAGATATTCTCAGTGGAATTGTTGATCAGAATATATGGGAATATCCAGAGGGCAGATTAGATCACGACACTTGTCTGTGTAGGAAAGTTTGCTGATCTGAATTACTCTGCAGTTACTCTGCCAGCACTTCCCCTCCCTCAGATGCTCTCCTGGCATCAGAATTCCACAACGAAGCTGGTGGGTGTCACTGGGATGACATTTCCTCGTGCAGATGATCCCTGCACGTGAATACCGGAATGGAGCCCCATACCCAGGTTAGCTGGGTGTTGCACACGATGAGGTTTAGTGCCCTTCTTCTGTCGGAAGAAGATAAAGTCTTGTTCTGCTCCGTTTTCTATGAATTCAGAGCAGCATTTCGCTTCCTGGAAAGCCAACCTACAAGCAGGCAGCCTGGGCAGACGCAGCTGCGGAGGGCACGGCGGGCAGGCACGCTGCAAAGCGCTCGGCTGCTGCTCCGTGAGATAAATCGTCACCCGCATGAGGCTGGCTGCTTCAGCTGGCGGGGGATGCCGGCTTCAGCTGGCGGGGGATGCCGGCTTCAGCTCCTCTTTCTGCTCGCGGTTCCCTGCACTCGTGTGTGTGGCCCTTCCCCGTTGTACAAACTGGTAATTCCTCCTCGGTTTGTCTCCTGCAGCTGCCCTCCTGGAAAACCTCCAGCGCCGCTGCTGTTTGGTGCTCGGAGGGATGCTGACCTGGGTCTGAGGGGATGCTGGAGCCGGCCAGGCTCTGAACGACCCTGTTCAGGCGGCTCCATAATGGTTTGATTCTTTAAGGGCCTCATCCTGCTGGGTGCTGGATGCTGGTGGTTGGGAAATGGCCGGAGCAGGAGTGGTATGGTAGTGGCAGGGCTGGGACAGCCAATGACTCAGCCGCTCCCGCCGTGTTTCCGTGTTGGTTTTAGCCCTAAAATGAATGAAGCAAGGGTGGGGGGAGGCAGGGCGAGGAGGGGCACCCGCAGGCAGGAATTCCTCCACCTCGGGTGAGTCAGCCGGGCACCAGCCTGGTCTCTCTGCTCAGCAAATTTGTGGAGCGGGGGAAAAAACCCTTGTGCAGGTGTTCAGCCCCTCGCAGCCCGTCTGCAGACCCGCTGAGGGTCTCGGGGGGAGCGTGCAGTGGGGAGCAGAGCCCCGGGGGTGCAGATGTCCTCTGGCCAGCCCAGCTCTCACCCCGGGCTGCAGCTCGCTGGGTTGTGCCGTGGCACGAGGGCGGCTGTGCAGCCCCTTTATTCACAGCAAACCCAAACCCAGTCTGGCCATGCTCATCTCTAACGCCTGGTGCCACCTCCCTCCACTGCTCCCAATGCTCAGGTGGGTTAATGACTTGGGCTTTATAGGAGGGAAGGAATTTTCCCTGCCCAGCCCTCTCCAGTTCCTCCTGGTTCAGGTTTTACCGGCTTTGCAGGTTTTCTGCCAACAGCCCTTGTCCTTGTGCAGGCTGAGGGGGGAGGAGAAGTCGGGTCCTGCTCACCTGCCGTGGGGGTGGGAAGGGATGGGCTGAGATTCTGGGTCTAGCCCAAAAGCGGGATGAACCGAACCTGCTGAGTTCTGTTCAGTGGTGATTTGGACCAGGGCATCTGGCAGCAGCATCTTCTCTGACTGCAGGACAGGCTGAGAGAGGTGGGGGTGTGCAGCCTGGAGAAGAGAGGGCTCCGGGGAGACCTTCCAGCAGCTTCCAGTGCTGAAAGGGGGCTACAGGAGAGATGGGGGGGCTCTGGGTCAGGGGGTGCAGGGACAGGACGAGGGGGAACGGGTTGAAGCTGAAAGAGGGGAGATGATGAGATGTGAGGAAGAAATGTTTTCCTGTGCGGGGGGTGAGGCAGTGGCCCAGGTTGCCCAGAGAAGCTGTGGATGCCCCATCCCTGGAGGGGTTCAAGGCCAGGCTGGATGAGGCTTTGGGCAACCTGGGCTAGTGGGAGGTGTCCCTGCCCATGGCAGGGGGTGGCACTGGATGGTCTCTGAGGTCCCTTCCCACCCAAACCATCCTGGGATTCTAAGATTCTGTGACTCCTAGGGCAAGGGCAGAGGTGTCTGGGTATGTCTGGGCTTTGGTGGTTCCCTGTGAAATTCTGACACTGGACTGGGAGGGGAGGCTGTGGGGACCCAGCCTGAGCCCCTCGCCCTATGTCACCTAGGGGGGCAGACGGGTCTACAGGAGCCATGTGTGAGGAGAGGGCAGTTGTGTTTCTCATGGCTGTGACTTCTTCAGGCGGTTCAGGTGGTGGCCACCAAGCTGGCATTCACCGTGTGGCTTCTCTTGCAGGCTCCCAGGAGATTCACATCGATGAGAAAACCATCAGCCCCCACCTCAGCCTGTCGGAAGACAAGAAAACCCTGACCTTCAGCCCCAAGAAAGCAAAAGTGGACTTGGATGGCCCCGAGCGGTTTGACCACTGGCCCAACGCTTTGGCTACAGCAGCTTTCCACTCGGGGGTCTGCGCGTGGAGGATCCGTGTGGAGAAGAGCTGCGCCTACAAGCTGGGGGTTTGCTACAGCTCCCTGCCGCGGAAAGGCTCCGGCAACGAAGCCCGCCTGGGCTTCAACACCGCCTCCTGGGTCTTCTCGCGCTACGACAAGGAGTTCCGGTTCCTGCACGGCGGGCAGCCGCGGGCCGTGGAGCTCCTCAAGGCTCCGGCCGAGCTGGGGGTGCTGGTGGACTTTGCGGGAGGGGAGGTGCTGTTCTATGACCCCGATTCCTGCGCCATCCTCTTCTCCCACCGGGAGGCTTTCATGGAGCCCCTCTATCCTGTCTTTGCCGTGGCACACCAGAGCATCTCGCTCGTCCAGTGAGCCAGGGGTGAGCATACAGCTGGATGTATGGTGATGGGATATACGCTATACAGTGGGGGAAGGGAGCCCAGGTAGGGCTCCCGCCCCGTATACAGCGGCATTCGGACAACACCTGCCTTCACACTACCTCTGTTCTTCGCGTGTTTCACCGCGGCTCTCCTCTCCTCCCAGAGGGCACCCCGCCAGTGTCAGCCCTGCCGGGGCGAGGGCTCGGGGTAACGCCTGGCTCAGCCAGCCGCCTTCGGGTGGATCCTGTAATTCCTCTCTGGTCAAGGGCAGCTTCTGAGCGTGGTGGTGGGCTTTAGAAAATGGGAAATATTAAGAGATGTTCGGAGAAATGGTGGGGACGAGGCCCTTGGAAAGGGACATCATTAGGACATGGCTGAAGACATATTTTTGGGAGGAGGTGCCCCATGGGGGGCTGTCACTTGTGGGGGACCCACGCCAGGGCAGGGGCACCCCGGAGGGGCTGTGGCCCGTGGAGGAGCCCGTGCTGGAGCAGAGGAGTGAGAATCAAAGAGCCGCAGAAAGCTGAGCTGAGCTGCTCCTCGGCTTGACAAAGCCCTGGGGGAGCTGAAGCCGGGCAGGGAGGACAGAGAGGGGCTGGGCTGAAGTTGAGCCAGGGAGAAGGGCAGGAAAGGCGGTTCCTGAGCTGTTTAAAATGTCTCTACTTCTGGATACCCAAATCAGTAATGCCCAGTTTATGTTAATTAGCAATACATTAAATTAAGTGAAATTCCCCAGTTCCAGACTGTTTTGCAGGAGGGCTGCAACTGCCTCCCAGCCACCGCTGCTGGGAAGAGGGGGGATGCTGTCTGACCCTCCCTGCAGAATGAGCCCTTGGGAGCACAGCTCAACCCTGTCCCCAGCTCTTTTGGGGGAAGATGCCACCATTGCCCTCTTCCATCGTGTTTTTAGAGTGATGGAGTAAATCAGCAGCAAGGCTGCGTGTGTCAAATATATTTTATTGTACAAACACCCCTCCCGCTCTGCAGGCAGCCGCTCCAGAAGCTCTCGCTTCTTTTCCCTGCCCAACCAGCAGCAAGAAATCCCCCGCCAGGACCGGTTCACTGCTCAGCAGCAGCATTAGTCCTCCCCGAAACGCAGCTATCCCTTCTCGATAAGAGCCAGGAGGTGGCTGAGCGTGGGCAGGACGTGCTCGGGGGGCACCTCTGGCTCCTCGCCGTGCCCGGCAGCCCGCAGCAGAAAGCTGTGCATGCCCACGGCTCGTGCTGCCCTGTAATCCCGTGTGTAGTCGTCCCCGATGTGAGCTGCCTGCTCTGGCGAGACCCCGACACGGTGTAGGGCTTTCTCGAAGATCCTCCCATCCGGCTTGGCGAAACCCGCCTCCTCGGAGGTGAGGATGAATTCGAAGTGGTGCCGCAGGTTGCACTGTTCGAGGATGTTTTCCAGGCGGTTATCGAAGTTGGAGACAACCCCCATGCGGAAGCCACGCTGGCAGCACCGGCGCAGGGTCTCGCCGGCTCCTGGCAGCACCTCCCAGTTCTGGGCACTGCAGAAGTCCTGGTAGAGGTTTTCCGCCATCAGCGTTAGGACTCCATCCTCATGCACGCCCGAGAGGCGGAAGGTCTGTTTCACGACGTCGAGCCACCACTGCCGGGAGCTCAGCCCCTGGCCCTGGCCGTAGTTGGGGAGCTGCCGGCTCTGGGCTCCGTACACCTCCCGGAACGACCGACTGAGAGCCTCCGGCTGCACCCGCACCCCGTGAGCTCGGGCCTCGGCCGCGTAACTCTCCCCCACGGGCTGCCGCAGCCGCAGCAGCGTGTCCTTCACGTCCCACGTCAGCAAGCGGAGCCTGAGCATGGCCTCGGACAGCGTGGGACTGAGGGAAACCTGGAACAGACCGGTGAGAGCCAGGAGCTCTGCTGAGAGCCGGTGCTGAGCGTGGCTCTAGCGGAGGGGTGTGGGTGCTGCCCCTGTGCCCCCGTCACACCCACTGGTGGCGGTGTCTCTGGGGAGGGGCTCAGGCCCCCTCTGGGCTGGGGAAGGCCCTGCTCTAACCCCGCTGGGCTGTGTCCCAGGGGCTGGGACAGCTGCGGGGACAGCGTGGCCCCTCCAGTCCCCCGGGTGCTGCAGCGGTGACCCGCGGGGGGCTGCTGGGCCAGGGGGGGGGGGCACGGGGGGCTGCGTGTGA
>WKFP01013758.1:69840-84463 GCA_011057875.1 Pterocles orientalis
AACAGGGCTTTGGGGTGCTGGTGGTCCAAGAGCACAGCTGAGTGTGCTGTGGGGCCATGCATCTGAGTTTAGGGGTGCTGAGGGGGCCTGGAGTAGAGCTTTGGGGTGCTGGAGTATGTTTTTGGGGTGCTGCAGGGGAATTGGAGCAGGGCTTTGGGGTGCTCAGGGGAGCTGGAGTAGGGCTTTGGCGTTCTGGTGGACGAGGAGCTGGCTGAGTGTGCTGTGGGGCCATGCAGATGGTTTTTGGGGTGCTGCAGGGGAACTGCAGCAGGGCTTTGCGGTGCTACACGGGTGCAGAGCAGGGCTTTAGGGTGCTGGGCACCCAGAAGCACAGCTGAGTGTGCTGTGGGGGGACCTGGAGCAGGGTTTTAGGGTGCTGTGGTGGCCTGGAGCAGGGTTTTGGGGTGCCGGGGGATCCTGCCAGGCCAAGGGAGGCTGGCTCCACGCCGCAGGCCTGGCAGCACGCGAGCGGGACCTGCTGCAGGGGGGATGCAGGGGGCTGGGTCAGCACACGGTGCGGGCTGGGTCAGCACACGGTGCTCTGCAGCTCCTGCACAGTAACATCGTCGTGTGAGGCCAGGCCCTGTCTCCTTTTCCCCCAGCTTCATGTGTCTCACCTGCAGCGAGGGTTAGCGGAAGGCTCCTTCCACCAGGGATTCGGACATCTGCACCCAAACCTCCCTTCTCTGATAACTGGGAATCCTGTTCTTTCTGGTCTCCACATTTCCCTCGCTCCTCTCTCACCAAGGCGGGGTTCCCGCAGCCTCCATCCTCCCTTCACTGGCAGCTGCTCCGTGAACGATTTCACAGCGAGTTTGCTTCCACCCTCGCCGCAGGCTCAGATGCGTGCTTATGCAACTGCAACCAACTGACAGAAATAACGAGACTCCATTTCTGTAAAAAATTCTGGCTTTTATTTAGATATTGTTCCCTTCCACAATATGCATCCCAGATATGTACAAGAAGAGGAAAAAAAAAAAAAAAGCTAGAACTGGAGATCTTGGGAAGACATCATCCAGTCAGTCTTTTCATCTGTTACCGACTGCAGACCCGTGGAAACTAGACAGCAGAAAATCTTTGTTGATTCTGTTCTTTTCAGGAGCTGCGCTTCTGCGCGTGAAAAGCCATCGTGCCGTAAAAGCCTCAAGGCAGGGTAGCTCTTGCGGGTAGCTCTGCATCGATTTTTTTTGTGAAAAGGATATACCCTTCCTCACAAGAGCTCTTTTAAAATGGCACATCAGCAGAATTGCTGGATTTTACTTGAACATGCCTAAAACTGTCCTCAAGTTTCCTTCACCAGACCTCAGTGAAGTGGAAATATTAGGTTTATTAGTCTTCAAAAAGATCAGTCAAATAAGAAAGTGTTTTTCCCAAAAAAGGAGCTTATTCTACTCAATACTTTCTCAAAGAGAAAGGCAAGGCATCCAAACTAACAATTCAAGTATAAAAGAACAAACCTATGCGAGTCCAAGGAATACAAACAGCTTGTTTCAAGCCCTCTTTCTGGAAGGAGATCTTTTTAAAAAGGCTCAGGCCTGAGGGCAGGAACATCCCGTCCTCGCTGCACTCCCGGAGCCCATTGCGCTGGAGACAGGTCGTGTCTCTGGAATGACTGTGGAAGGCTGAAGAGGGACCTTGGCCATAACTAGTCCACTCCAATTGGGAAAAGAAAAACTATCCAGCCAGATACAGGGCTCTATTCTACCACATTCAAACGTTCTGCGATCCCCAAACCATCTGCAGGAGCTGCAGCTCGGGAAAGGCGGGGAGACCGTCAGGTCCAGTGCTGACCGGCGACACACGTTCCACTGGATACAGCTGCCTTTTGTTGTCTTCGTACACATTTTAGCCATTAATTTTGCTTCAGATTTTTAATATAATTCTTCTTGGTCTCCCAGGGCTTTAAAGACACAAAAGAAGCACTTTCAGGATTTAGTTTACATCGTCGGTGCTGTGGAGTTTCTTGATTTTAGTTGATTTGGGTGAGAGTCAGCGGAGCAGACCATGGGCCCGGGTACAGCTGTGCTGCGTTGCTGCGTATGAGTGGTACGGCTGAAAGACAGTATCACTGTCGCAGTTACAGCAGGAAGAGAAGGCACAGCCAGAATGCAAGAAAATGTCGGAAAAAAAAACCAAGTCGCTGGATAAAAAGCTTAAATTGTTCAGCTTCCAAGCCTCCCGACATCATAATTGAGATTCTGACCCACAAAGGGTTAATGATCTATTTGATTCAGCCCCTGACTTGGTTTAAGGAGCTTATTCAACAGTCTCTCAACTTCTCATGCACCGAGCATCTGACGTTTCTTTTTTCCTCTATTTCAGAGCCAATCCAGCATAAAAAGCCCTGTCCCAGTCCTGTTCCCGTCTGCTCCAAGCCTGGGGAGGGTGCCGAGCCCCCGCGCATGGGGAGGAGTGGTCCTTCCACGAGAAAACCTTTAGCAGAAAGTCCTTTGTGTACAAGTCAAAGCCAAAAAGGGATGGACGGGCCCCAGAGGAAGAGCACAAAGCTCTACTGGAAACAAGAGGGGACACAGCAAGGTTGATTTACAGCATTTATATCCCTCCGAACAAAACCCAACCCCTGCACAAGTCTCATCAGCAACCTCAGTTGTCCACCTCTTCCTCGTCATTTTGCTCTTCTTCCTCCATCCTTTCGTCATCATCATCATTATCTTCCTCTCGGCTCTTATCTTGCTCCTCTGAGTCTGCCTTCTTGTCTTTATCTTTCCTTGCTTCTTTCTTTCCTTTTTGTTCACGCCTGTAAACTAAAAAAAAAAAAAAAAAAGAGAGAACACTGAAAAATTGTGAGCCAGTGTTTCCACGGCACGAACAGTACGGTAGCTGAAGTCCAAGGTCCACGTGCTCTCCAGGCTTACAAGGGGAGCAGCGAACTCATAGCAGCAACTCACCCTATTATCTGAGCTGTGCAGACCAGCTCCATAGGAAATCGGGTTAAGTTTCAGCAGAAAAATGCTGAAAATGACGCAGGAGTTCACATTTACAGGCAGCACCTAGGACTTTCCTTAGATAAACATAATAGGGGAGTGACAGCAGATGAGACTTTCTCAATCCTCATCAGTTGTGCAATAATGTCATCCCAGTCCTTTAAGGTGCACATTATTTATTCCCCAGGCAAACTGCAGTGTAGGATGCTGGGCAAAAAGAAGAGAAACAAGACAGGCAAGTAAGTGTTGCTTGTCCAGCGTTCGAGGAAAACAGGACTCGGTGCTACTTAGGCTCCCTCGACACAAACTGAGGACGATACCTTCCAGTGATTCTTTCAAAGGGGCTACAAATCGCTGAAACTCCATTTCCTCCATGGCAGAGAGAACATCGCCAGCGTTCAGCGTTTTCCTCTTCCCCTTCATGGCAAAGTTATTTGCACTAGTCAAAAACAAGAAAGAAAATAGGGTTAATGGGTCCTGTCATCAATTTAGTCTTCTTTTGTCACAAGTAACTTAAAAAAAAAAGCCATCTCCTAAACATTCAGGGTTTTTTTAATCACCTACTAATAGTATTTAAGATACCGTCTTGTTTACATTGGCTGTTTGTGCTTTCATCTAGTGGCACTGCTTTCCCACAACGTTAGTCTTCTCCTTGCACAGACCTTTCCTACAGCCGGGGGCGAGGCGAAAGTCTGAACATCGGCTGTAAGGTGACAATTCCACAAAGCCACGCGTGCATCCACGTGTCTTCTGAGCCACCCCAAAGACATCGCCGTGTCCTCTGTGACCTGCTAAGCCTGGCTTACGCTTGCCCTAACGCAGCCACATGGTGAGCAGCCTGGAAGGGCTCTTGCCTTTGCCAGGAAAAGCCACACAGACATGTTCTAAGGCTAGTGGTGGTCTGGGACCCCTTGTCCCTGGTGGGGTTGCGGCATCTCTGTGGACAGAGCCAAGCTGCCTTCCCCACAGGCTGGTAAAGGCAGTCCAAACCCAACTGCTGCAGTCTGGTAGACTGGGCTACACTACAGATGAACAGTCAAAATGGAAACAAACACTGGAAAAGAAATCTCCGGGACTTCCAGCAGAGAGGTGAATTAGAATCAACCGCACTGGTTATCTGACGCAACAAATTCTTACCATGAAGTTGCATAAAGCACAAACACGCTTGCTGCTCGAGATATTGCGCTCCGAGCTTCTTTGGAAATATTTACTCCATCAGGGAGCTGAAAAACAAATTCAATATTTATTAGCAGCTGCTATAAATGACTTAAACTTGCATAATTCACCTGTCAGTTCCGTTAAGGCTTTCAGACGACTTGGCACAAACTAAACGTTGATCTCAGATGCTATCGCAGAAACTGATGCCGGCTGAAAGCCAACCCCGATTTGACTGTGTTCCCTCAAACGCAGTAAGAAGCGATCACAGAATCCCAGAATGGTTTGGGTGGGAAGGGACCTTAGAGACCATCCAGTGCCACCCCCTGCCATGGGCAGGGACACCTCCCACTAGCCCAGGTTGCCCAAAGCCTCATCCAGCCTGGCCTTGAACCCCTCCAGGGATGGGGCATCCACAGCTTCTCTGGGCAACCTGGGCCACTGCCTCACCCCCCCCACAGGAAAAAACTTCCTCCTAATCTCCCCTCTTTTAGCTTAAACCCGTTCCCCCTCATCCTGTTGCCACACGCCCTTGTAACAGGTCCCTTGTACAAAGCGGTGTGACCGGTGGTGGCCCTGGCCACCATCTCCGGGGCGATTCACCCCATGGCCACTGTCCCCAACACAGCCCGTCGCCCCGCCGTACCCGGATCCGCTCAGCCATGTCTCGCAGCTCAACACCAAACACACCATTACACTAATGACCGGGAGTTATTCCCGATTTTTACACAGACAAGGCATCGCTCCTGCTCGGGTTTGCCCGGGCCCTGCTCCGCTCAGCCCCACACGAGATCTCCCCACTGGGGACCGGGGGCTGCCCGCCCCGGCCCGGCCCCCCCGCGCTCCCGGGCCCGCACCGAGCGCTCCGCTCCCGGCGGGAGGCCGCGGGGACAGGCCCCGGCCCCGCCGCCCTCCGGAGCCTTCCCCGGGGGCCCGGACCCGCTCTGGGCAGCGCAGCCGGGGCCCAGTGGGGGTGCCCGCGGGGACTCACCCCTCCGCCCCCCCGGGACCGGCACCCACCGCCTCCTTGATGATGCGGGTGATCACGGCGTTGGGCAGGTTCAGGTCCTCCGGCCTCTCCGCCATCCTGCGCCTCCTGCAAGGGAAACGGGCCGTCAGCGGGCGGGGCAGCGGTGGGGACGGGGGAGCCCGGGGGAGCCCACCCCAGCCCGGGGGAGCCCAGCCCAGCCCGGGGAGCGCAGGCCCGGCCGTACCTGTCCCGGCGCCTCCGCACCGAAGCCCGCGCTCCGCCGCGGCCCCTCCCGGCGTGCACCGCGCGCGGCCCTTCCCGCCCGGCACCGCGGCCGCCGCTCCCGAGGGCGGGAAAGGGAGAGCGGGGCGTGAGGGGACAGGGCCCGGGGCTGCGGGGAGAGCGGGGCGTGAGGGGACAGGGCCCGGAGCTGCGGGGAGAGCGGGACGTGAGGGGACAGGGCCCGGGGCTGCGGGGAGAGCGGGGCGTGAGGGGACAGGGCCCGGAGCTGCGGGGAGAGCGGGGCGTGAGGGGACAGGGCCCGGGGCTGCGGGGAGAGCGGGGCGTGAGGGGACAGGACCCGAGACTGCGGGGAGAGCGGGGCGTGAGGGGACAGGGCCTGGGGCTGCGGGGAGAGCCCGGGGCTGCGGGTGTGTGGGCGGGGAACGGAGCCTGGAGGGCCCGGGGGGGTTACAGCGGGTGAGGCCCGGGCTCTCGCCGCAGCTCTGTGAGGTGAGGGAAACATGACAGGGGGGTGTGGGTGTGTTTTTGTGTGTGTGTGTTATCTGGCAATAACTTCTTTATTAGAACTTTTTTAAACTTGTAACTCAGGGAATGGTGCTGGATGGGTCTGGCTGTGGTGGAGACAGCGGGAGCGATTTGGGAGTGTTGGCCCCTTATTGGGGATCACAGAATCCTGTCCCTGGGGTGTGACGGGCCCCGGGGCACAGCAGCCTTCTGTTAACACAGATCGTGAGACCTCCAGGTACCTGAGACCCCCTCGAATTAAGACCCCCACTACTGCATAGTAAAATTAAAAAAACAGTGAACCTTAAAATTGAAGCAGGAGAAAAAACAATTATAGGTAAGAAGAGATAATTAACCAATTATAATTAGAGGCATGGGGCAAAGAAGACACAGCTGACATCTGGAGCTGTATAAATACCCGACAAGACTGTAACCAGGGTGCTAGCTCTAGGGATTAGCGCCCAGCATCCATCTCTGTGCAGAAACACAATAAAACGGGGTTTCAACGCTGCGTGTGGATTGACTTGTTGCACAGCGGGTGAAAAACTCCAGTTTTGGGACAACACGTGTGTCTGTGGGGGTGTGGGAGTCCCTGTGGGTGTGTGTGTGTCCCTGTGTGTGTCTGTGTGTCCGTGTGTCTGTGTCCCTGTCTGTGTCTGTACCTTCAGCTCAGCCATCGCTGCCCCCGGCCCCGTGCCTGGCCTAACCCTCAGTTTGTTTCACTACTTTATCCCTCTTGATAACCTGACAAGGGAACTAAATAATCTCAGGGTGCGAGAAGGGAGCAGATTAATCTGGTACCGTGTCGGGGTGGTATCTGAAATTGAGACTAGTGCGGCTTTTTTCAAATGACAGTGTTTCTTTTCCAGTAGTATTGTAATGGGGATAGTTGACGGACATTTGTGAGACAGGTTGAGAGGTAAAGGTTATTGTATGAGATGTGATGGTGTGCTGGGACCGTACATAGCATTGTGAGGACATAAAGGTCAGGCCTGACAAAGGCTCCTGTGCGTGAGAGCGGGATGGCTTTTCCAGTTATAGTGACTGGATTAATAAAAACATCACTGTGTGAACAAATCGTGTCTCCTGAGTCTCCTTTTTATCTCCTTTTAACGTATCCTGTTGTTAACCCTCTGGTCTCTATGGCTCTTGGAGGCAGGATGCTGCAGCGGGTGTTTCGTTACTTTTCAGTGAAGGCAGTGACTGACTGTAGCTGGTACGTCTGTAGCAGATGGTGCTGGTGTTGGCTTCTGGATGGGCTGTGGGCTTGGTGCTGCTGGGAGAGCTCTCAGAAGCTGCCACAGCTTGTTTTGTTTTCTGTTTTGTCAGAGGGTGAGGCTGGTTTGTGCATGATTTGAGAACAGAGTGAGGCAGGGCTGGGTGACTGGTGAAAGGGGTGGGATGGAGCAGGAACAGGGGCGATGCTGGCCCGGAGCTCCCCTGCTCACCAGCAAAGGCTGGGACCTGACCATCAAGGTGTGTATATCTTCCCAATAGCGGGCTCTCTTCTTTCTTGGGTGCTTTGGTCGCTGGTGTGTACGTATATTTGTTTTTAATTACAATATCTGGAGGGTTGAAGTACATCTATTTAAGTATTTATTTGTGTTTTCATGGGGTACAGGAGGGCATTATTGTCTCATTATTTTTGCTCTTCCGCTCAGTCCACCCCATAATTTGTAATTATCAGAGTTCACCTTGCACTTGCCTTACTTTTCTTAGATGAACTTCCAGCACTGAAAATAGCAAACACCTCCCCCAGCTGTTCTTCAGGACTCCTTCTGCCTCTGCTGCACCCTCTCTTCGACATTCTCTGATTCAAGAAAGCCCAGAAGAAGATCTGGATGTCAGGAGAATTGCACTGCAGACCTGTCTGTGAGATTTAACCCTGCAGTAAGGGTGGACACTGAGGATAGCCTGCTTGTTTTTCTCAGGATTTTACAAAAAACGTGACTTTTATGGTCAGCTGCAGCAGACACAGAGCTTACCAAGTCACGTGTGTCCTGTGCCGAACGCACTGTTAGTACAGAGGGGTTTCAATCTTGCTTAACTTTACTTCTGTGAAAATGATCCTTCAGTATCATCATGGCCAAAGAAATAATAAAAAAGCAGAGGTAATTCCCGTATAAAGTAATAATTATGGAACATCTATATTGTTTCCATCATTCTTGAAGCTGTATTATGGTAGGTGCCATGCAAGTCCTGTAACAAAGAGGCTGTTACTGCAACAGAAGAACCTCTTCCTCTTCCAAAAATGGGTGAGGAAGCATGTCAGAGGTGGCACACGTACACATTGACACTATAACCTGCAAAACCTTCACTTTGGGCACAGAAAGCAATCATCTGGGCTTGCAAGATTAAATGTAGGCAAGGGGCTCTGGGAGGTCTGGAGCCTGCAAATCCCCAGGTAAAGTCCTAACCCCCGCAGCCCTGTGAGTCACTTCACACCTCTTCCCCCTCGTTAGAGCTAATGGGATCCACCCTGAGCTGCTGGATGGGAGCAGGGGATCTGCGGGGTGAGTCAGAGGGGCTGTGAAGAGCTGCAGGGCAGAGTCATTGCATCTCTCATCGCTGCTGGGGTTTGTAACACAACAGGCAGAGACCAAACGCTCACAAAGCTGAGGGCAGGGACACAGCTGCATCCCTCGGATTGGAGTGGCTTCAGTGCTGCGAGTATTTGCATTTGCTTGTTTAAATTTGTGGAGGGTAGTGTTTGCAGCTTCTCTGCTTTCCTTTTTTTTTTTTTGTTATAGAATAAGAATGAATTTTAAGCACTTGACAGTATTCTTTCCAAAAGGAAGGAAGCTTTTATTTTATCATTATGTTTTCTAAGTTTTCAAGTGCATCTGTCCTCAAGCTTATCTCCAATGTCTGGAGTCATTCTCTCTTTCCTAGAGACAAAACAGGCACTGCAACGTGGAGCCCAGCTCTCGGAGGAGTGTGCTGCTGTCTAGATGTCACTCACACGCTTCTCTTCCTCCTGCAGGTCTTCTAAGGTTAGATTGTCTCTGATTAAGGTCTCCAAATGCAGCAGTTTCAGCCTCAGAATTTCTCCTGGGATCCTTTTTTATCATAAACTAATTCAGCAGTTTTGACTGTCAGAAAGTTGCCAGCCTAAAATTCTGCTGATTGAGTGGAGTTTCCTGTCTGACCTAGGAGAGAGGTTTGGACAGAGGCTGTGTACCAGCGAGGAGCTATTTTCAGCTGTGCGGAGGGACTATTGCATTAACGCTAACTGTGTTAATTCACTTTGGGAAGTGCTGTGAGGAGGAAACCTGTAGGTTAACCTCTGCTTGGCCTTTCATACTGTTTGTTTGCATTAGTTTCACCATGAGTCTTACTTCTGTTTGTGTTATGGTTCAGAAAGATCTATTTTTCCAGGCCTGAACTCTGCAGCAGGGTCAGACACTATCTCACCTGGACAGAGGAACCTTCTGCTCTTCAATAACGCTGCAAAAGTGAGTGCTTTCGGCTTGGAGGGAGGGGGATGCCTTTTGGACTGCAGGGAATATGATAATTCTGGAACAATATGTGCGATTTGCTCTGCTGATTGATTCAGAATGCTAATTAATCCACAGAGGTGGCTTAAAGTGGCCACGATAAGGCTGAACTAATGGTGTGCCACCACTCAAACGGGATCCAACTCCTATGGCTGTAAAATGTACAGCTTCAGAGTTGACCCTATTGCAGTGGAAAGTCCTGGAACTGGAAATTGTTAGGGGCTGGGCAACTACTCTGGGAAAATATCTTGTGTGCCCACTCTGTTCTTGTGTTCTCCCCTAGGCATCCCCTTCTGACTGCTGTCAGGAACAGCAGCTGCACACACCTTTGTCTGACCCAGTGTGTCTGCTTTTGTTCTCTTAAATATTCTTAAATTCTGTTAGGAAAAGGCTCTTCACTGGGAGGGTGGTTGGTTGCTGGAACAGGCTCTCCAGGGGAGCGTCACACCATGAAGCCTGTCAGAGTTCAAGGAGTGCCCAGACGATGCTCTTAGTCATGCAATTTAGTTGTAGGTAGTCCTGCAAGGAGCAGGGGGTCGGACTCGATCCTTATGGGTCTCTTCCAGCTTGAGGGGTTCTGTGATTGCGTGTGCCTGCTCCCGTGCTTGGGCAAAGGGGGGAGTCGGGATCCTGCAGTTACAGAGAGAGAAAGAACACAAAGGTGTGGGAGAACCTTGGTACGTTTTGCTTTGCGTTTGTGCAGGCTAAAAGTGGGGCTTCACCAGGTGGTGAGGGAGATCTCTGCCGACAAACAGGGCAGCTCACCCCTTTCTGTCGTGCCATTTTCTGCCTCCCCCCAGCACGTGCCCTGGCCAATGCAGTTTGCTATGCCAATACCATCGAGGGTTAATTTTCTGTGAACTTAGAGCTAAACTGGCTCCCTGAGAGGCAGAGTAGTGCCAGACCCTGGCTGGAGCCCTGGAAAGCAGCGTCCAAGTGCATGGTGTCAGCTAGCTGATAGAGCAGCTCAACTATTGCACGTAGATGTAGCTTCAAACTGTGCACACAGTTCAGCTCAGGTGACAGGCAGTAACTGTTTAAGCTGTTTTAATTTAATTACTTTGGTCCATGTGACTATACGAAGGCCAAAATCACGATTCCCAAAAGATCTTTTGCTCTATTGAAATCTGTCTCTTTTATGAGAAGCGTCACTAAAATTTTAAATACCCAGGTTTATTACCGTATTATTTTTATTGCATTAAAATAAAGCAGCAATAGCTTAATACTTAACATTTGTCAAAATCCAGTACCCCACAGCAGCTGCAGGCTCTGAAGAGTGACCTCTTGAAGTCTCTGTTTGTACTGTATCTGTACGCTAGCTTTGAGTGTTTAATTTTCCTGAGATAGCTGCTTCTAAGCAGGGTTACTGTTCAGAGAGTGGAAATCTGGCTGTTGAGTTGGTCCCAAATAAACATAAAAATCACCCAAAGCCTGGACTGAAGCAGTGTTGGGGTGAGTAGCACGCCGAGGGTAACGGCTGCAGCAGCAGCAGAGTGCTGGGTCCAGCTCTGCGCACGGCAGCGGGGGCTGAGAGCAGAAACCAGTCACACCGCTTTGTACAAGGGACCTGCTACAAGAGCACGTGGCAACAGGACGAGGGGGAACGGTTTGAAGCTGCAAGAGGGGAGATGGAGATGAGATGTGAGGAAGAAATGTTTTCCTGTGCGGGGGCTGAGGCAGTGGCCCAGGGTGCCCAGAGAAGCTGTGGATGCCCCATCCCTGGAGGGGTTCAAGGCCAGGCTGGATGAGGCTTTGGGCAACCTGGGCTAGTGGGAGGTGTCCCTGCCCATGGCAGGGGGTGGCACTGGGTGGTCTCTAAGGTCCCTTCCAGCCCAAACCATTCTGGGATTCTATGGTTCCTGCTCATGTGGAATTTATTACGGATCCTTTGCTTGCCCTGGAAGCACTCGCTGTGCTTCAAGCTACAGGCATCCTGAGCTCTCGTGGCGATGAGTGCAGCAGCCAAGAACCAGTGTGGGTTCTTCCCTTTGCGTGTTCAAACTGTTAATTTTTGGGGGAAGGGGCAGAGAGAGATATCGAAAAGGGCTCAGCTAGAGAAGCTTGTTGCCCGAAGCTATGGGTGAAAAATGCCAAACATGTCAATTTGCATACAGGTGCTGAGGCGAGGTTCTTGCACAACTCTGAACATCGCAGAGGCTCTGATAGCTCGGTGAGGCAGTGGTGCTGAGCTGAGCGCTGTGCTGGGATCCTGTGCTGGCCGTGGGATGCAGAAGGGGATGGACAGCTTTGTGCACAGGGCAGGAGCAGCTCACGGGGAATTTGCTGTCCTCGGGTCAGTGCCAGTTTAACCCCCAGTGCGGCGCTTGCTCCCTGCTGCAGGTTTGCAGGAGTGTGAGTCCCTCGCGCCTCTGCCTGGAACGCCTGCCGGTGCTGTGCAGCCGGGGTGCGCTTGGAAAGGCAGCAGCAGGGACCGTGCTGGGGGGCGGTGGGGGTGATGCTGTGGGTGCTGCGGCCAGCTCATGGATTTGGGCTCCAGCAGGATGTGCAGGCTCCGGGATGGGAGCAGAGCGGGTGTGGTGATCCTGGAGATCCCCTTGCAGCAGGAGAAACCTTTCTTTGGTCCCAGATTGGAAAATAATTAAGTCATCAGCCAGCCTGTGTCTCGTTGGGTTCCTCTTCGGCATTTTTCAGGGAAGGATTTGGCCGTGCTTGCTGCAGGGGGGGTGTTGGGGACAGGAGCACCCGGGGAACGGGGGCTCCACCAATCCCACCGCAGGGTTAGTGCTGAGGTTTGTGTGTCCGCCCTGTACAGCGGCGTTTGCTAATCCCAGAAATCTGCCCTTGGGATTGCCCAGAAATAGCCCAAACCCTTTCTGTTCCAATCCTCCTACCATCTGGGAAGCCAGGTAATTTTTTTCCTTTAATTTCCTTAGTTTCAAAGCCAACTTCAGCCTTGTGGGTTTTCTGTGCGTACGTTGCCCTTTTGCCTGGAATAACTGTCTAAACACACGTTTGGATTTGAATATCCACCCAAAGGCATCTCCTAGTGCCGGCAAACTGAAATTTGTGGCGGAGAACTGTGTTAAATTTTAAAAGAAAGTAATTAACTCCGGAGCCAACCAGCTGAACGTGCAGTTTGCTGGAGACTCTGATGGAAATGCAGGTTAAGGTCAGTCCCCGGGGGTTTGAATGTTAAGAGGGAAGAGTCGGTTCCTCGCTGCTGGGAGCCAGGAGAGAAAGGGGCGGTTGCACGCACCCCCACCTCATCCCAGTGTGTGATTTTAATTTTTAACTTCCTAGTCCTGGAGCTCTGCTCCCTTGGGACACTTATATACTGTTGTTTTTTTTTATTTTTTCCCCCCCTCCTTTGTGGTGGTTCCAAGGTCAGAGGCTCGTGGCAGTGAAATCGCAGGCTGAGTGCGGGACACCAGTGCTTGGACATCGCTGGAGAGAGCGACCGTCCCGCGTGGGAGTCATGGAGCAGCCGGGAGAGCCGGGGCTCACGCGTGAGTGCTCGGGGGATTCCTCTGCTCTGTGTCCGGGGTGAAGGATGGGTTGTGGCTGTGCCGGTGCTTGGTTGTCGCCGCGGAACGAGGGGCTGCATCTCCCACATGCCCTTTTGGGGTGCTGGAGATGCCCAGCTCCTTGCAGGATCGTGTTTGACTCGGGGTTCTCCCCCAGCACCTTGCGATGCGGGATGGAGCAGACTGGAATCTGCTGGGTTTGAGAGTCAGGAGTGATTTTCGCAGACAGTGAGCCTCAAGCCTTCTGGAAAGAGGGTGTGGGGGACTCCCATGGCCTTGGAGTCCCACAGAGACTCTTCTTTACCTCTTCTGTTTCTTTTTTAATTCATTTTATTTTGAAAAACCCTATCTGATGGGATTCTTTTACCCAAACCCGTGAGACTGCTGCCTTAGAGAGACAGTGTGCTTTGTTACTGTCCTGCTTGTCTTTCCTTTCGCCTTTTCAGAGCATTTTGCAATACAGACAGGGAGAGGGGAGGCTTTGTGTGAGCCTGGGGAGCTCCTAGGAGACAGGGTGGCGTGTAAAACACCTCTGAGCGCTGGCTGCATGTGCTGGGGAGGAACAGCACAAGCTGTGGTCGCGGTGCTGCTGTGGGGATGTGCGGTGAAGCAGGCAGGGACAGGGCAGGGCAGGGCTGGGACACGCTGCTGCATTAGCAGAGGTTCAGGGTACCTCTGACCGGCATCCAGAGCTGGCATCCAGAGCGGATCGTTTGCTCGTTCCCTCCGTAGGACTGCTTATCCGCACGTGTCCTGTGCTGGTCCTGTGTAGCTGAGGATGCTATGCACCAAAACATGCAATCCCAGACTGTTTTTCTTTTTTTTTTTTTTTCTTTTCAGGCAAGTAAATTTGCTGGGATAAAGCTTTAATTTTGATATGTGGCAGATGGAAACAACTGGGAATGTTGGCAAATGAATTCAGCTTAATAAATGAGGGGGAGATTTTTTGATAAGCCCAGAGGGAGGAACTTTTTGAAGTGCCTCAGAAATTGCCCCGTGTCCCTGAGCAGTGCCCATCCCACCTGTGTGCTGGTTCCCGATCTCCAGGACAGTGCTTTGACACCGCTTACTTGTGTCAGCGGTGCTGAGACATCAGCAGGGCTTCTGGGGGACGTAAGGAAGGACGGATGGATGCTGGGGACAGTGGCAGGGTCCTTCCTCAGCCCTCCTGGCTGTGAGGTGACAGCAGCACTAACTGTGACCCAGGGCAGGCTGAGGCATCTCTTCTGGGGACCTCCACCTGCGATCGTGCTGTTAGACACGGTTGTAAGAGGGGTTTTGAGGCTCTGGAAGGTTTCTCTGCACACCCCAAGGCTGAGGGTCCCTAGACCATCCCCATGGGGAGGAAGGAGGAGCTCCTGTAGTATCCTGTGATATAAATACACGGGAGTCGGTTCCTCTCCCAGGTTCGGTGCTGGTGCTGCCTCTGAGGACAGGGGATGAAGGTGAGGATGAGATGAAGGGGTTCATCCCCCCCCAGCTCTGTGGACAGGACTGTGCTGTGTCCAAGGCTCTCTTGCGTGTCAGCAGAAGTGGCTGGGATGTGGTAGAGGATGAGACACCTCCGGTTTCATCTCGTTACAGTTTGGATGAGCTCTGATGTTGGTGAGCTCTGGAGCTGAAAGCTTTGCTGCAGGGGAAAGCCAGGGCTGCTCCACCTTGTGTCTGCAAGGAGAGCACAGAGCCAGCCGTGGGGACGTGTTTCTAAGTGCCAGGGTGCAGATATCTCCTTGGCAGCTGGGGCAGGGTGTCGTGGGGTAGGCTGCGTGCTTGACCAGTTGTTTCTTTGCTGGAGAGCCTGTGCGGTGCAGGGATGTGCCCCTG
>WKFP01013758.1:84483-99924 GCA_011057875.1 Pterocles orientalis
GGGGGGGGGGGGGGGGGGAGTTCTCAGAGAAACCATCTCCATCATTCCTCCGTGCTCCGTAGAGCTTGTGCTCAGCTTCAGGTGCCTCCTGCAAAGCTGTGGTGCAGTGTCTGGAGCTGGTGGGTGCATCATCAGCTCCTGGGGGATGGGGAGGGGCTGCTCTGGGGTCTTGGAGGGTGACCCCATGAGTCTGGGGGGCTGCGTGCCTCTTTTCGTGTAATACCAGAGCCAAGCAGGCAACCCCTGCCCTGCCATCCCTCCCTTCCTTGCCTCACACCCACAGACAGACTCTCCTGCACCCCTTCCTTCCCTGCAATAATGTCCCCAAAGTGCTGTGAACACTGCTGTCCCCTGCTGCTCCGGGGGGACAGTTCCCCCATGGCTGAGCCCGTGCGAGCAAACCCGATGGCACCAACAGTCCCGGGGATTACTTACAGCCTGGCACGCTGCGGAGGAGAGGAGACGCTGCGGTGTTTCCCCCTTTTCCCAGGAGCTCATTCCATGCCCATCAGCAGGGTGGCTGTGGGACGGTGCTGGCGTGGGTCTGGGGTCCGCAGGGGCAGGCAGAGCATCCGCGGGGCTGGGGCGTGTTTGCTCAGGCAGGTGCGGTTCCATTCAAACCCGCGGGGCCGATGGGAGCCGCGCCATTCAAACGTGCGGCGGTTGGACGCGTGTCCCCTGGAAACCCGGCGGCACGGCTCCTGTCACCGCTCCGCTCCCCTGGGCCAGGCAGGGAGGGCTCCAGTTACTGCCTAATTAGCGGTGTCCTGCCATGGAGCCCAGCAGTGTCCGCAGAGTCTCGCTCTGCACCCGCCAGGCTGACCCCCTGGGAGCCTCCTTCTACCTGAGCACGTTTGGTAAGCGCCGAGCCCACGGCATGGGGAGCAGGGTGCTGGTGGTGCTGGGGGATGTGACCGTGGCCATGGCCGGTGTGGCACGGGGAGATGCAGCAGGTCACAGCCCCAGCCCAGCGCGGCAGGAACGGGATGGAGAGCTGCTCCCCGAAGGCGTTAACGCTGAGCAGCAGCCTGCTCGCTTCTGCCTGGCTGAGCCGGGATAATACCTGGCTCCACCGAGCTGGGGAGCGCCCTGGAACCAAGCCCCAGGCACCGAGACCTGCTGCAGCAGTCAGCCAGGTGCCGGATACCCGGGCACAATGCCCAGGTCATCTTGCCCTTGGGTGGGCACGGGCTGGGGTTGCTGTGTAGGTTGCTGGCAGAGCCCCAATTTCTTTCTTTGCTCCCTGTGGGTCTTTCTGTGGCTTTCTGTGGCTGCTGCGTGGGTTTGAAGGAGCCTGTGGGCAGTGGTGGCTCGGCTGTGTGGGCTGGAGCTGGCCCAGCGATGGCTGGGCTACGAGCCACGTATACCCCCCTGCGAGCAGGTGAGTTTGGCAGTGAATGTCACAGCCGCTGCTTGTGCTGTGTGATGGCTCGTCAGCAGTCGTCTTACGCAGAGGGAAGCTGGGTGCCCTCCCTGGGTGCTGCTTTTTAAGCAGCGGTTTGCTTTCAAAGCTTCCACTTGTTTTAGCGAGGAGAGCAGGGCAGGCAATCGTGTTAAAGAGGCAGCAGGGAAGCAAGGGGGTTGCATGAGTGGAGCAGGACATCCCTTCCCTGGGCAGCCAGGGATGCTGCTCCTTCCCCCTTTATGGATTGGAAGCATCAGACTGCTCAGGACAGCCTGGAAGCTGAAATCCTCCTGTAGGACTTACTCATGCCAAATAATGTGAGTTTTGTGGTGCCTCTTGGGTCTGTACCCAGGTCCGGGCCAAGCATCACCTCTGCAGCCGCAGTTCCCATCACGGGCTGGCCATCGCTGGCAGGACGTGGCGCTGGGTGCTCTGCGCAGGAGTGGTGGCGAGGCAGGGCCAGCCCAGCCCTCTCCATGTGGGTGACCCAGGAGGTGGGTGACCCAGGAGATGGCTTTCAGAAGGGCTGGTGGCAGGGCCAAGGTTGTAGAGGGTGGTCTCGGGGTTCTCTGCCCTGTGCCCCTTGGAGCCCAGTGCAGTTATCTGACACTGCTCTCCTCCGGTAAGGATCCCCCCTGCTCTGTGCACCAGTGGTTCTTGGCTGGGACAGATGCAGATGCAAACGGGTGTATTTTTCCTACAATAAAACAGAAAAGCGTTTAAGGTGCAGAAACCCAAATTTTCCATTTGTCAGAGATCATCGGTAAGGAGCAGATTTTCCTGCCTGCTGGGTATGCTCCCAAAGGACACCATCCGCATGTCCCCTCCCTTCGCCTGGCAAGCTTCTCTCAGGGTGGGAACCTGTTTGATTACCAGCTTGTGCTTGTTCTTACCCATTTTTTTCCCCTGTTCTCATTGTCCCAGCTTTGTTCATCAGCTTGACTCGCCTCTCCTGGCCCTGTGGGGTCCCGATGGGGCTGGGGTGCCCTCTCTGCTGAGCCCTGCTCTCTGTGGTGGGGTGGGCACCCAGGAGCTGTGCCCAATCTCCCCTCTTTCAGCTTAAAACCGTTCCCCCTCGTCCTGTCCCTGCACCCCCTGATCCAGAGCCCCCCATCTCTCCTGTAGCCCCCTTTCAGCACTGGAAGCTGCTGGAAGGTCTCCCCGGAGCCTTCTCCTCTCCAGGCTGCACACCCCCAACTCTCTCAGCCTGTCCTCGCACGGGAGCTGCTCCAGCCTTGGACCATCTCCATTGCCTCCTCTTCTGATGTCTCAAATCCTCCATTTTTTGATGTCACAAAAGAGGTAAACCCAGGGGATGACGTTTCACTGACCCTCTGCTCTTGGAGCAAGGCGGACATACAGCCCAAGATCGTGCCTTGATGGGGGTTGTGTTTCATCCCACCCAGGTCTGGAGGAAGGTCACTGCTCTGAGCATCTGAGAAAATGCGACTGCTGCCGCTGAGCTGCTCTGTCTGAGGGCAGATGTCGGTACAGCAAATCCTTCCACCAGCTCAGGCTGGATCAGCTCTTCCCCCCTGATCCCAGCCCTGTACAAGCGCTGAAATTGCTGCAAAGCCAGTGAGTGCTGTCCCAGTGTCAGCAGGTGGGGACCCCCGTGGGGTCAGCCCGGCTAGGGCATGCTGGGGTGTGCGATTTGTCCCTTGGTGTGCTCTGGGGACACTTGGGAACAATGCACGACGAGAGAAATGCCGTCTGTTCCTCACGGGAAGGAGAGGACCTTTCCCACTGATCCTCCCAGATGCTTTCTCCTCGGGGCCAATTTGGTGCTTAAAAAAAAACCAACAAAAACCTGCCCATTTTCTCCCTGCTCTCCTCTCTTTGGTGTAGCCAGTAACGCAGGGGCCACGGGCTCTGTCACTCCGTCAGAAGCGGCGGTGATGCACCAACGCACGAGGCCACGCTCCCG
The DNA here is from genome assembly GCA_011057875.1 of Pterocles orientalis. Lineage (NCBI taxonomy): Eukaryota > Metazoa > Chordata > Aves > Pterocliformes > Pteroclidae > Pterocles > Pterocles orientalis. Next base: position 87,816 of record WKFP01013758.1, read on the forward strand.
TCTGACCCCATCCCTCGCCGTGCAGAACCCTTGGCTCCGCGTGCTGCCCTGGGAGCCCAGCAGCCCTGCTGTCCGCAGGCCAGGGCTGGGCGTAGAGCATCCTCCTCCCACGTCACCCGGCACAAAAGCTCCCTTTCTCCTCCCCAGGGCCGTTCGTTCCTGGGCTGGCTCCCTGTCATGCTTGGTTGGACGGGGCATTTTGCTTTCGTGCTGCAATGATTGTTACGTGCTAATAGTGGAGCAGAGAGAGGGTTCCCACAGCGGTGAGATCGGGAGAGAGCAGAAAGGCTAAAGGACCAAAAGGCTGGGGTGGCACAACGAGGACAAAATTCTTACTGGTGTAAATGAGCTTCAGTGGAGCTGTCCTGGCTCTTGCCTTTGCTTTCTCGCCTTGCTCTCCCTTGCGCCTGCATACATGCCCATAAAGACACATGTTTCCAGATGTGCATGCACATCTGTGCTCTCAAGGATGCAGGTGCACACATGAGCACACATGTGAGCTGGACACAGGTTTGAAATTTTTTTTTTTTTGAGTGAAAAAAGCGAGATGAGTTCTAACAGTCCCATAAGATGTCCCCACCCCAGCAAACCTTGGCCCTTGGGTGCATCTTTTGCAAAATGAAATGCCGGGTTTTAATTTGAAAGATGTTTAGATGATGATATTTACAAGTTTATTTTGTTTGTTGTGTTTTGTGAGCTGGAAAACAAGTGAAAACGGGATATTTTGCTTTGGACCAAATGAAACATTGTGCTAATGATGCTTTCAATCTTTGATTCTCCAGGAGCATTGGGAAATGTTTAGTTTTGGATTGATTCAGAACAGTGACACATATTTCAGACCCTGCATCACCCCTAAAGTCTGCACATCCCCTCCAGGCTGGCAGCTCCCTGGGAACCCCCTTGGGAAGGCGTTCTGCAGGGCAGAGCCCTCTGTGCCTGAGCGAGCGGGGGGCTGGCAGCCTGCTCTGCACCCCGGCAGCATTTCACCCAGATGCTGGAAAATGCAGGCTGAGCCTTCGTACCAGCCTGAGTACTGTGGATGGATTTTAGGGCTGATGCAGAGTCTCTAGAGCATGGGAAAGCGAGTGTGTCACTGTAAGTCAGCTGGCAGGGCAGAGCTGCTGCCCCGGACCTGTGCCCTGACCGGCTGGGGTTGCAGTGCTGGGAGTCAGCTGCTGGCAGACAGGTCCAGGCAGCGCTGAAAATCACAAACTGCAGCTCCAGAGAGGAGGTGGGAGCTCGGGGATCTGGCATGGGCGTTTCCAGAGGCAGCAGGAACTGCAGGTTGGATTTGGAGCTGTGCAAGAGGTGGATTTTATTCTTGGCTCCGCTTCAGAGCGGGCTGTGAGCAGGGTATTCTTCTGCAGTTGTGGACACTGTGTTTGCAGGTGGTGATGTTGCCTGTCGCCAGCCAAAGGTGTGTTTAGGATGTTCCTTCTTCCCTTCTTTCTTTAGAAATAACCCCCTCATCTTGTCCTTGCCCCTCTGCAGAGGGGTTTCTGGATTTGGAATCCTGCCTGAGCACCCACGGCATTGTCCTTGGGTTTCAGCTGCCTCTGTCCCGGGTGCACAAGCCCATAAGTGCAGAGGTTGGATCTGCCTGTGCAGTGCACACTGAGAGCAATCACCCAGGAGGATGCTCAGGCTGAGCTGAGTTACCCTGGTCAGCTTCCCGTGCAACCCTGGACTGACCCTTCCCTGGCTCCATCCCTCCCTCTTCTTCCTCCTCTGCTCAGTCCTCCCTTCCTCTCCCCTTCAGCAGCTTCAAAGGCAGGGCTGGAAGAGCAGGAGGGGGTATAGCTCAGTGGTAGAGCATTTGACTGCAGATCAAGAGGTCCCCAGTTCAAATCTGGGTGCCCCCTTGTTTTTTTTCTCCTTTTAACCTTCTTTTAGAGGGTTGGGTGGTGTTGGGTTGACGGTTGGACTTGATGATCCTTGAGGTCTTTTGATTCTTAAAGATTCTTTAGTGATTCTTGATTGAATCCTTTCAATCCGATTGAAATCTTACTGATTCTGTGGAACGTTGCCTCCTGGGCTGTCCTGCACAGACGGGCTCTGCAGCACCGTGCGGGATCGCTGAGCCCCGCCGTGAGCTCCTGCTGCTGTGCTGAGCCCACCCACGGGGGAGCAGCCCCCTCCCTGAGGGCCTGTGGAGGGGGTCCTGGATCCTCCTCTAACAAGTCAGGTCGGTCTCTTGCTCCAAGGAAGATCCTGTCGTTCGCTCCAGGTACCAGATCTTGGCACTTTGAGCTCTCTTTCTCTTCTGTGTTATTTTCTACCCTGTTGAGGGGCAGAAGTAGATGCCCCTGTGCTCTTATTCAGATCATAGAATCCCAGGATGGTTTGGGTGGGAAGGGACCTTAGAGACCATCCAGTGCCACCCTCTGCCATGGGCAGGGACACCTCCCACTAGCCCAGGTTGTCCAAAGCCTCATCCAGCCTGGCCTTGAACCCCTCCAGGGATGGGGCATCCACAGCTTCTCTGGGCAACCTGGGCCACTGCCTCACCACCCGCACAGGGAAACATTTCTTCCTCACATCTCATCTCCATCTCCCCTCTTCCAGCTTCAAACCGTTCCCCCTCGGCCTGTCCCTGCACCCCCTGACCCAGAGCCCCCCCATCTTTCCTGTAGCCCCCTTTCAGCACTGGAAGCTGCTGGAAGGTCTCCCCGGAGCCTTCTCTTCTCCAGGCTGAACAACCCAGGGGATGTGCTCCAGCCTCTGATCATCTTCATGGCCCTCCCCTGGACCAGCTCCAGCAGCTCACGGATCTGCTCCTTTGGCCTGTTGATGGTGGTTGGAACCGTCCTGCCTTTGATCTCTGACCGTGCTCCTTGCTCTGCTCCCAGTGACGATGGGCAGCAGGTCCCTGCAGGGCTCAGTAGCTGGGAGCCGGGAGCTGGGCACCCCGGCAGACCCTGCGTCCCACCTTGGTGGATGGCAGTGGGTAAGCTGGTGCGTTGAGAGCAAGGGGGTTCTCCATCCAGACCTGCCCTAAAGTCGTTTTTTCAGGTAGCTGCCCAAGGCTCTCCCCAGCCAGCACCTCCTCAACCAGAAGCTCTTGGTGGTCTCGTGCAGGGAGCTGGAGCTTCCCCAGAGGTGCTGCCTCACTGGGAACCGGGGTCCCCCTCGGTCCGAGCCCCCAGGGGGTCTGCAGCAGAGGGGTGGCAGGGTGGCTGAGCGCTGCTCATCCCGGGGGTTTGGCTGCTCCTGGCCTCGCTGGCCACCCGACAGTGACACAGTGTGGAAACCCATGACTGAAATAATTCTTCTTTAATCCTAGATTACAGTGCGTATTGACTGCTGGTTTTAGGAGATGACCTGTGGGCTCCCCAGCGCATCCTGTGTGGGATCCCCAGGGAACGCGGGAGGCTGCGATGCGGGTGCTGGGGTTCCTGGGGTGGGTTTGTGCTGCCGGCAGTGCTGCAGTGCTCCTTGTCGCCGTGTCTTCCCTTGATTCTGCCAGCGATAACGAACTGTTCCTGGATGGGACAGTCGGTGCAGGGGTTTCTGAGGCTTTCCCGTTTCCCCAGAAGCTCTGGACAGATGCAGCAGGGAGGCGGTATGCATGGAGCGCGGTCCTGCAGCAGTGGGTGGATGAAAGCGGGTCGGTGCCATGGCCCCGTCCTCCCCCTTGGGACCAGCCCGGGCTGACCCTGCACCGCCGTGTTCCTGCCACCAAAGGCTCCCGTTGTCCTTGGCGTTCGGCCAGGCTGTCTGCAGCTTGGCCCCCGTCACCTTCTGCAGGGGTGACAGCCCCTTGCCCTCACAGAAGCCCAGGGGGAGGCAAAGGGGAAGTCGAATTGGGGCTGGGGGAGGATTTGAGCGCGCTGCATCCCACAGACAAGGGCTGATCCGTCCCACAGCGCCTGGTCCATCCTTGTGCTCCCACCTCCCCTCTGCCGCGGGTTCGTGCCCTCCGCCACCGGGGTTTACTGTGCGCTGAGAAAACAATGTTCAGGTTTTCCTGGGACGTTTTCGCATCTGGAGTCATCAGACTTTCTTTGTAGCAGGAGATATTTCCTCCCACCTCTTTCTCCCTGAGCGATGCCCCCATGCCCAGGGGGAAGCAGGATGGGTTTGGCCCCATGCAAGCCTCGGAGCCGCAGGGTCCTCGCACTGCTGGGTACCAGGGGCTTCGTGCGAGCCCTGCCTCCTTCACCATCCCTCCTCTCCTTTCCTCCAGGCCAGCTGAAGCTGTCCATCGAGGTGCGGGGCCGGATCCTGGTGCTGCATGGTGAGTGTTGTACGGCGAGGTGGCCCCAGAGCTGTGGGGGACAGCTCTTCCATGCCCTTTTGTCAAGCTCTCTGGAGCTTCACGGCAGCTGTTGGGAACAACTCTGTGGCAGAGCAGTGCAACTTGGGGCTCTCTGGTGTAGAGGCCAAATGGAAATTTCTGGACACCTTCATTTCTGGGTGACTGCGGTGTATTTTGCATCCACTTGTATAAATTGTTTTTCTCTAACTCTATGTGAAGAGAAAAAAAGACAATGATAATTTGGAAAAGCAAATCTGAAATGCTTTGTGTCCTCTGAAACGTCTTTTACATTGGCCAAAACCGTTTGCCAAGATTTCCGTGTGGTTCAGTTACCTCCTGGAATTTTTAACACCAGAAATACAACACGAATATTTCACCTAGTCCAGGCTGCGTGTCACCCCTCACACCATGGCGTGTCCCACTGGGGGCAAGAGACGCTTTTCTTTCTCTGGGGACTCAGACGCGGCCACCACTGCTGGGTGCTGCTGCAGGAAAGTGGTGCAGGACCTGGGAAACTGGCTCCATCGCAGCCTGAGGCAGGTCCCAAGGAAACGGCACGGCAGCTTTATTGGCGTTTGTTAGAAAGACCAACCGAGTGTCGGAACTGGGTGTTTTCTTTAGGCAAAACCTGCCTGGAGACACTTGGGGAGCTCCTTAGGAGCTCCAGCAGTGCAGGATGTGTGTGTTTGGGTCTCCTGGCACAGAGTTCTTCCTACCAGGGTCCTGTCAGAGCTTTGGGGTAAGTAAATGGTTAAAGAATCAAGGAAAAGTCAAGAGTTTGAAGTGGTTGGAGTAGGCATTCCCTTTCTCCAGGCAGGCTTGTTGCTGCCCTGGGTTTGGGCTCTGCAGGGTGGAAGGACAGCAGGGCGCTGGGGCTCCCAGTGCTGTTTGGGGTGGCCAGCCTCTGCAGGGGGAAAGCACCCCCATCCCAGAGACATGAGCAGCAGGGCAGGAGGGAGACAAGACTTTCCTTTGAGCAACATCTCACCCTACAGCCCAGGCTCGTCTGTCCTGCTTGTGCTGAAACGGGGGCAGAGGCTGGTCTGACCCTGGGGAGGCTGCGGGGACCGGCGGAGCCAGGTGCAGCCCCTGTTCTCCTCTTGCAGCCACATCAGCGTGCTGCCTTGCTGGGCAGGCAAGCTTTGTTAAAAAAATGAGCAGGAGAATGTGGGGTTTTTGTCTCCCTCCAAGCTGTGTGTGGTTCTGGGGGTCTGACACAGGCCTTACCCCAAATCCCCCCACGGGGAGCAGCCCCAGCATGAGCTGGGTGCACGTCACTGCCTTGTTTGTCCCCAAAGGAGGGGCTGGGAAGAGGGAAGTGGCCCGGCAGAGAGGCAAGGGTCACTCAAGTTTGGGACCCGACGTCCTGCTGCGTGCACTGGATGTTCAGGGTGGTCGCTGAGCGGGAGGAGGCTGGGTGAAGTCAGATGATCCATCTCCTTCGTTCTCCACCCCAACATCTCTAAACCCAGAACAGGTCTGGCTGGAGCTGGAAGCTCTTGGTGGAGGAACCTTGCAAACTGCTTCACGAAGTACCGGAGGGTCTTGCAGAGCCCCTTTCCCCTTATGCACTGGGGTTTCTGTTGGGCTGACCGTATTTTTCAGGAGCATGTATCTGTCTCTGACAAAGGCAAAGCCACTGCAGCCTTGCTGGGTATGTTAGGAGTGAGCTTGGCCTCGTTCCGACAGCCCGTCCTGGGCTATCCAGGCTGCTGCACGTCCATGGCCTCCAGCCGTGTGGCTGGGAAGCACAGGGCTCCCAGCTGTCGGCAGGGGTGTGATGCTGAGTCCCTGCTGGCAGCGCTGCCGTCAGGATGCGGCCGTTGGTATTTAACTTGATGATACATTTGGCTCTGGGGCAGGGAGCCCAGAGCTGTGTGAAGTCAGGCAAACAAAACACAATTTGCCATCCGGATGCTGAACTGCATCTGCTGCCAACCTTACCCACAGATGCTGTACTTATAGCATGGTTCTATTAAAGAAAAAACACAATAAACCCTTCACCTGGCTGTGGGTGCCCAGCGAGACCAGGAGGTGTGCACAGGATCCTGTTGGGGTAGGAGACACAAGGATGGGGCACCCCATGGAGCGGAGCGCTGCGGCGTAGGAAGGTGCTTTTCCTGCCCTTTGGGGCTTGACTGTTCCGGTTCCTTTCCAGTCATGGAAGCAAAAGGTCTGATGGGGAAGGAGTGCCGGACATGCGACGCCTATGTGAAGGTGGGTTCTCCTGGGGCTTTGCTGGGGTAGCTTTTGGCTTTTTTGGGGTTTTGGGGTTGGGTTCTTCTGAGCATGCTCTGGGCTGCCTGTCGCGTCCCTTTCATCCTCTGTCCTGCCCGGGCTGAGCACCCATCGCATGCAGGGAGCTGCTGGTCTCTTGCCCAGTGCTGGGGGCTCACTGGGTTTGTTGGAGTGGTGTCTGCATGGAGCTAGGAAAGCGGAGGATGGGACCCTGCTAAGGGCTGTGTCAGCCAGTCAGTGTGAGAGCATCCCCCTGGGTGCTGGAGGGGATAAGCGTGTGGCCAGCACAGCGGGGCTTCAGGCTCTGCTGGAGGTCACCTCGCCAGGCTGCTCCCACCGCGGTGTGCACAGTGCAGGGGGCACAGAATCACAGACTGGTTTGGGTTGGAAGGAGCCTTAAAGCCCATCCAGTGCCACCCCCTGCCATGGGCAGGGACACCTCCCACTAGCCCAGGTTGCCCAAAGCCTCATCCAGCCTGGCCTTGAACCCCTCCAGGGATGGGGCATCCACAGCTTCTCTGGGCAACCTGGGCCACTGCCTCACCCCCCGCACAGGGAAACATTTCTTCCTCACATCTCATCTCCATCTCCCCTCTTGCAGCTTAAAACCGTTCCCCCTCGTCCTGTCCCAGAGCCCCCCCAGCTCTCCTGTAGCCCCCTTTCAGCACTGGAAGCTGCTGGAAGGTCTCCCCGGAGCCTTCTCTTCTCCAAACAACCCCAACTCATCTCCCCTACGAGGGAGATGCAAGTCAGAGACCAGCCAGCAACAGCTGTGTCCATCAGCCCTTGATTTTTCTGCTCTTTGCTTTCCCTCCCCTGCCCCAAGGAGCTCTGTAACACAATTACTTGACACCCACGGGGTAAAGTGATCTAAACCACCCGTTAGCACGGGCTCAGCTGGGCGTTTGAGGCTTAACCATCCGTAAGAGCGGCTGGGTGCCGGTGTCCTGCCACCGTGGTGGCAGAGCTGGCGGCTGGGTGCCGGTGCTTGCTTTGGGAGTGCTGACACACTGCTTGTTTTCATCCGTAAAGATGTCGATCGTGCCAGATGCTGACTGGAAATGCAGGCAAAAGACGAAGACTGTGCCGGACAGCAAAAACCCTGTCTTCCACGAGCACTTTCTCTTGTGAGTATGCCAGGGCAGAGGTGGCTCTGACCCATCCATCGGTGCCGCGTTCACACCGAGCAGCGGGGGATCCACGTGGCTGCTGTCCCCGGGCACCCTCCTGAAGCCAAGACCCCGCGTTTGCTCTTGCATTGTGATCTGTAATAAACACACATCACGCATGAGCAGGTCTGCTGCTGAGATGAGGAGTGACAGACATTATTCTGCTGTTTTTTATAGAGCTGAAATGCCTTGAACTTTTGGGCAGAGCTCTGCAGAGGCTCGCTAAGCTGTCAGCACCCAGCGTGGCAGCAGCGCTCCCGTGCGCTTGGACTTTCTTGCTGGGCAGGAGTTGGGAGAACACGCTCCTTTTAGACCTTGTGCCTGCAATAGTATGGGCATCGGTATGAGGGAGGAAGGTAAAAGGGTTTCCTGCAGCCGCAGCATGTCTCTGCATGGGATGGGAGCTGGACGGCTCGTTGTGTTTGGGAAGAGCTTGTCATTGCGACCTAACCCATCTGTGTCAGACCTCTACCCCGAGCAACGTTTAATCCAGTACAGGATGGCTGTTTCAGAGCATGAAATGTGGCTTGTTCCTTACATTTACCCTTTGATGTTGGATGTGTGTCTTTCTGCAAGATTATTTTTCCCCTTAAACCCCCTGAGTGGTGTCCCCATGCCTGCCCAGGAGAGGTCCCATCCCTTTGCCGCTGTCTGTCACAAATTAGTGAATTGGTGCAACAGCGGCTCATTTGAGGAGATGCTGTTTGGGGTGATGCTGCGGTGCTCTGTGCAGAGATCGGAGGAGAAGACCTGGCTCCGAGGAGGGCGAGGGGTCTCCAGCTGCCAGGACAGCCCTCGCTGAGCTCTCCTGGGGAACACCAGTGCTCACGGGCTGTCCCCTCTGCTTCTTACAGCCCCGTGCAAGAGGAGGATGAGCAGAAACGTCTCCTGGTCACAGTCTGGAACCGAGAGAGAACTTCCAGGTGCGGGGCTGCCAGCCTGCTGTACAATGTCCGTGCAGTGGGGCCGGCATGGCAGGGAACTCGCCCTCTGCTGCGGCTGCCCCGCGGGAGCTCCTCCAGCCCCTGACTTTGGGGCTGCCCTGCGCAAAGGCTGCGGGGGAGCTGAGCAGTGGGGCTGGGACCGGGACCTGCCGGCAGGGCTGTTCTCATGGCAGCCCATGCTGGTGAGCACCCTGTGGGTTGGCGGGGAGGAAATCCTGCCCTCGCCGCTCTCTGTGCGCGTTGCTGCTGCTCGGTGGCGGTCAGCCATCAGGCCAGCGTTTAAAACCCCTGCAGCCGCTCGTGCCTGCACCACTGGCTAACGCCCCGGGGGCTGGAGTGTGGCTCTGGTCTCAGGACCTTCCCTGCCTCTGGGGGCAATGCAGGGAGGGTGAAAGCCCAGCAACAAGGGGTCTGGCCCCTCAGAGGATGTGCTGCCTGCTCGGGCAAGTGCCGTCTGCCTCCTTGGCCAAGCTCCTGCCAGCATCAGGTGGGCTGGAGGTGACCGGGATGCTCAGCGCAGCTCCTCCTTGCTGCAGCCGAGCTGTGTGGTTGCACCGTGCTTGCTCAAGGCATGGGGAGGGAGCCTCCATCGAGGCTTTGGGCAACCTGGGCTAGTGGGAGGTGTCCCTGCCCATGGCAGGGGGTGGAACATGATGATCTTTAAGGTCCCTTCCCACCCAAACCATTCTGTGATCCTGTGTGCCGCCCGGCTCCCGGCAGGGGCAGGGATGTTTGTGGGGTTCCCGCAAAGGGGTGTGTGGGGGGAGCTGGTCTCTGGGGAGTTTTCCACAAGCGTGTGCTGACGGTCTCCATCTCTCCTGCAGACAGAGCAAACTGATCGGCTGCATGAGCTTCGGCGTGAAGTCCCTCCTCACCCTGGAAAAGGTGCGTCTGTGCCGGCGCGCAGCGTGTGGGGCTGGGGGCTGGCTTGTGCAGGTCAGGGGGTGGATGCGGTGCACCCGTGGGGCAGGAGCAGCCTCCTCCCACTGTAGGACAAAGATGTGCTGAAGGTGCCCTGGTCCCGTTCCCAGTATGGACAGCTGCTGTGAGACTGGTGTCAGTGTGGCTGCTGGAGGCAGGGTCGGGGAGGCTGTCAGAGGAGGGGTCCCGGGACAGGGGATTGTCACTCCCTTCTGTGGGGACACAGAGTAGCAGCAGTTGGGGGTGCAGAGGGGTGGCCCCAGCGACGCTGCCTGCCCTGCTCGCTGCCCTGCTGGGGGACAGGAGATGGGGCCAGTGTCACTGTGCCTGCTGGCATGTGTCACATCCGACATGTGGCCGCTGAGTGGGTGCAATGGTGGGGACACACTCCTCCTCAGAGGAGTCTGCCTCCTTCCCTGTGCCCCACGGCCTCTCCAGGTGGGGACAGGGAGACACAGAGGTCTCGGTCTGTCCCTGCTGGCAGGCTGTCCCTGTGCCAGGTCCGTGTCCCCACTGCTGCGGGTTTGGTCACAGAGCTGCTGCCCCAGCCTGGCTGCTGCTGGGTAATACAGCTGCACATCACTGGTTCGCCTGCCTCCAGAAGCCTACAAGGCTCCTGCAAAAATGACTCCTGGTGATCTGCTGCAATGTGGAAATGTTCCATCCTGGCTGCCGGGGGCTCGGGGTGCCAGCCCTGCACAGCCCTGGGTATCTTGGCAAGCCAGGAGGGGTTTGTGAAGGTGTCGATACATCACCTGCAGTGTGGGAATTTACTCCCTAGCAAGAGGTTAAAGCGGAGCTGTTGGTGACAATGACCTGAGCAGAGGATCAGAGGTGGCCTGAGCGTGGCCTCCTCCGGAATTTGGACAAGAGAGACGAAGCTTTTCTTATAACGATGAAGGTAATCAGGCAAAGCAGCTCTAACTGGCACCTCTCCCCCGGATGGGCCCCTGCTCTGGTCATACGTCCCCTCTCCAGGGATGTCCCCTCCTTGGCAGCTTTTGGCAGTGGGTGCCACAGGGTGTCATTGCAGCAGAGAGGAGGGAGAGTCCATGTGTACAGCACCCACGCAGAGCATCCTGCTCTCGCAGGGGTGGAAGGAGGGTGCTGAGGCATGTGGTCCAGCTGGGATCTCAGCTGGAGTTGAGATGAGCTGACCCTGTTCCCTGGGCTTTGAGTGATGCTACTGGAATATCCCTTTCCACAGATTTCCTTGTTGTGGGTTTAAACCCAACATTTTTAGATGGACCCTTCCTCTGGCTGCTGGGAGCATGGCTCTTGCAGCCCCATCCAGCTCCTGGGCTTGGGCCGGGCTGGTTGGTCCCTCTGGTTCCTTGTGGCTGCCTGGGAGCACTGGGAGACAATGGTGGCTCCCTGGCAGAGCGGTGAGGGATCGCCAAGGTCTGTCCCCCTGCCTGCCCTGGCCCCATGGGTACAGGACCCCACTGAGGAGCACCCAGCACCGCTGAAGGCTGGTTGGGACACCCTCCTCTGGTGATAAAGCTGGAACCCTGTGCTCCCTGTGAGACATGGGCAGTTTTACTGGAGACTTTTTCTGCACCTTCTCTCCCTCTAAAAACCGAGAAGCTTCTTAATTTAGTGATGCTCAGACCCTTCTTGCACGGGGAATGGAGATTCGGCTGGTGCTGTATCCTAAGAGCAGGACTCTGGGCTGTGTGAGCATCTCTGGTCAGCCTCAGTGTGCTGGGCTGGGGCAGTGTCTGCACTGGGACCCCTCTGGGGCTGGGGGCAGCCAAACTGGGGTAAACGGGGGCCAGTATCTGCCCCATCATTGACAGCTTCTGTCCTCCCACCCAGGAGATCAGCGGCTGGTACTACCTCCTTGGGGAGGACCTGGGGAGGACCAAACACCTGAAGGTGGCCACGCGGCGGCTGAAGCAGAGCAGAGGTGGGTCTTGGGGATGTCCCAGGGAGTGTTGGCGAGGTTTGGAAGAGGAGTCAAGCTCGTGTCCATCCCTGTGCTGGCATGGAGCAGCCCTCGGACCCATGGCACCTGTGTCCCCATGGCACCTGTGTCCCTGTGGGCCCTTCTCAGCCTTGTGATCCTCAGTGAGCACCAGGGTCCCAAAAGACTGGCGTGAGGGAGATCCTGGCTGGTTGAGCAGGCTATGCTCTGCCCTTCAGTCCTCGCTCCTGTGGCTGTCTGGGGCTCTGCAGGGACCCCAATATCGCAGCCATGTCTCTCCCTCTTGCTTGGCCTTTCGTCCTGCTGATTCAGCCTGGGGCTGATCCCACGGCCGGACTCTGGCTCCTGGGGTCTGTGCAGGATGGTGGGCAGCTTTCCTCCTGCCTTGGCCTTGCTGTGCTGCCAGGGTGTCTTGAGAAGTGGCTGGCACAGAGCAGGGACAGCCAGCACCACCTGTCCCCAGCGTGCAGCCACCCCACGGCTGCTGCCACCACGCAGGGCTGCCCCAGCCTGGAGGAGATGTGCCTGTGACATGTAAAGCTCTTGTGTATGGTGTGTAGATGCAGTGTGGAGGGAGAGGGGTTGTTGGGAGACATGTGCTGTCAGGCTGATATGGCCTTTCCCTTTTTTTTTTTTTTTTTTTTTTTTTCCA
>WKFP01013759.1:9706-36054 GCA_011057875.1 Pterocles orientalis
TTTTTTTTTTTTTTTTTTCTCTTGTCAGGTAGCTTGTTTTAGGACTCCCAGATTTAATGTTTTGCAGGCAGCTCAAAAGTTGCTGGGAGAAGTAAGATCTGATCTTCAGTCATCAGTAAACACAGAGATGTAGTGAATTCCCCAGGAATCACACACAGCGGAGAAGAAAATCAGGCTGTGTACATTTAGAAGGTTTATCTGAGGACTTTATGACTTTGTTTGCTAAGTTTATGCCCCTTCCCTTTACAAAGCTGGTAAACTCTGGACATCTTTCTATGAGAAGACCCACAAATAAATGGGTAATTGTACTGACAGTGTTCAGCAGCGTTGTCTTGACCTCGTCTGTCAAAAGAATAACATGTCAAATGCATAAATTTTTTGATTCTCTGTGGCTTGAGGACGGCTAAAATCTTACCTTAATTGCTGAGATTTTTTTGTTATTTCCTAGTTGAAAAGAAATTAAAAAATGGGCAACAACTGTCTTGACAGGTGGAAGATTTTTGCAGTCTTGAACTTAGAGAACCAGGCAGTAGCCCCTGTACCTCAGAAAGCTACAGGAAAAGCTTTTTTTTTTTTTTTTTACCAGAGGGAGGCAGGTAAATCAATGGTGCTAGACATTTTTGACTGTGGTGGTTGCTTTCTTAGTAGAATAACCCCAAAACATGATTTTAAGGATATCTGTTAACTGATAGTGCAATGCTTTTTCTTGGATTTGGAAAGGATAGGTATAATCAAGAACTAATGAAATTAGACTAATTTCCTGCTATAAAAGCCCTAAAAAATTTATGATGTGAAATCAAGGTTTTTAATAAGGAAAGCCTTAAGTGGTAGAAAACTAAAGTTCTTTTTTGAGTAGCAGAAACACTTAATATCGGTTATTTCAGACGTGCCCCTCTTGTTAAGGAAAACCTCTTGCCAGGCTTCTCACTGAATCTGGTGGGAAGCCTGTCTGGGTGGGGGACCAGGACTGTGTTCCGTAATCTCAGACCACTACTTTCTGTGTATCTTTTTGTCTAGGGCTCTTGAAACATTGTCACTATGTAGAACCATCTGTTGTGTTGACCCTCCTTAGCAAGGATGACAAAAAAAGGCAATGCACTTGCTGGAAGCTCAGTGATCACAGGAGAAGTCGGATTTGCTGTCTGCGTGGGGGCTGTGTGTACGTGTACTGGGGGGAGAAGGAATGTGTGAACTGAGGTACCTGGTACACAGGCATGTCATCGGTACTGTTTCCCCTATGAAGTGCTGATAACATCCAGAATGGGGCGAGGTGCAGAGCTGGAAACACCAGCTGCCAAGTGAAATCCTGTGGAGTTTGCTTAGCAGAGCTGTATATGCTTAGAAAATATCTACTTGCTGCAAGATGTAAGCACCTCAGAAATAATTATGTATTTATGATAACACCAGATTCTTTTATTCCACCTTTATGTATGGAAACTGAGGCAAGGAGAAATTTAAGGACTTGACCAAGACTTTTAAGTAGATTTTTTACACAAGTTGTTGTTTTGACATCCCTGTCCAAACATTTGCTCCTTCATCCTTTATGTAATGACTGCATTTCAGTGGTGTTATTTGTGTATGAGCTGAGAGATGCTACCAGAGTAAAGCTGGATTTTTTTTTTTTAATTCTAGAGGAATTTTTCTCAGTATATGTATGTATACCTATATAGTGAGAGATGGTGTGATTTCAAAGACTGTCTGTAGTTGTTCACATTTCATAGTTCTGTTTCACAGTGGTTAGTGAAGCTCAACATTTTGGCCAGAGGTGAACAGCCAGACAGTTGGAAAGCAGGGAACAGAGCCTGGCTCCAGGCTCCCATTTTACTTTCTATTTTAAAGACCATATGTCATCATGCAAACAATAATGAAAAAGCTGTGCATTAAAGACCAAATTCTGTAAGGTCCTGAGCTCCCCTTGCATGGAACGCTTTTGGACTTTAATGGGGGGAAAAAAACAAAACAATTTTGTTGGCTTTATGTTTGAAAACTAAGTCAAGTTTTTTTCCATTATTTTCTTATGACTATATCATGCTGTTCTGCAGCTGCAAAGGGTGGAATTGAAGAAAGGGAAAACCGTTGTGGGAGCCCTGAATTTAATAGGCCCAGGAGGGGGTGCGTGTTAAAACAAACCTCTGCAAAGCAGAACATCTGATTTGGAGACAGACCAAAGAGTTTTAAAAAAACCCCTTCTCTACCAAAACGATTTCATTTTCTGAAGACACAATTTTCAACACCAGGCAAACAGGAAACAGTCAGCAGACCCCATCAACATCCATCCTGAAAGCAGAGCATCGAGTGTGAATGCAGCCTCTGCTCCAACTTGCTGTTGGATCTTTCCCACCATCCTTCACCCTTCTTGTGTCTCCTGATTCCTTTTTTTCGGGAAGGTGTTGCCCTTTTCCTGAAGGTCTGCACAAACAATAGGAGACAGGTTCATACTACTTGCACTTGGAGAACCGGAGTGTATTCTGTCCGAGTTTGGTTGTCTGTGGTGACTGCAAGTGGGCTGCAGGTGGTGGCACAGAGCATCGGATGCCGTCTCCAGCAGCCAGGAGGAATGGCACTCAAGGTTGAAAGTAACCCCAAAATTGAAGGTGAGAAGGAAGCAAATGGGCTTTTTGAACCAGATTTACACCCATGAGATCCAATCCCAGAAACCATTTAGCTTGTAAACTCCTAAATTAGTAAGATTTTTAAGATTTTCCTACCTACATAGTACTTAGGTTTTTAAATACCTTGGAGGTCCGAGGCCTTAGCTTTTAGGTTTGTTTTAGCCAAACCTGCGAGGCAAACTGTCAGAGGCTGTGAACTGAAGCTAGAAATACATACTGACATAGACAGGCACTGCTGTGGGTACAGATACACACAGGCCTCAAGATTTTAAGGAAAGGCTTAAGGGGACCCCTGGGAGGTTTTGCCCATTAAATTGTATTTAAACTTGGCAGCAGAAGCGTTTTTTATACAGTTCATTTTTTTCAGCTTCTCCCACTTCTCTACTGATAGCAGAGGTGATTCGTGACTTGGTTTGGAGGCAAACGAATGAAATCCTAGTTTTTCCTACCAAGGAAGGAAATACAGTGAGGGGTTCCTTTACAAAACAGCATTTGCTGCCATCTGTGTCTGCTATTGAAATTACTGCTTGAGAGGTATGAAGAAAGCAAACTGTGTTTTCATTTAGGGCTTGTAAAGAGGTTAATTTTTACAAACAGAATGAAGCCTGTTTTAATTCACACCTTTTTGTTTTAGCAAAAGCTGTTGCACAAACCATCTTATTTCAGAATAGAAGTGTAGAAGGGTATTATTTTGTGTTTCATGAAAACAACCTGTGCTTTTTTGGTAAAATAAGAGTCTCGTTGCTGCCAGGCTTGCATTCAGATAAACTGGAAAATATAAATGAAAACAATTGCAGTATTTTAGTTTGACTGTGTATGTAGAACAACCTAAAAAGCTTCCTGAAGAACTTTTGGGTCATTTGGGAGGAAGATGTGTGGGTATGGGGAAAGAAAGGAGTAGGAAAGCAGAATAGAAGAAAACCTTATTTTCCACAATTTTTTTGGCTTGATATCTCTTCATATGCTGGCTTCCCTGAAACCAGTCTGAAAAGAGGAGGCAGCTTTGTTCCTCTCTAAAGGCTTTAAAAGAAAGTGTGTTGGTGCTGCTAGAAATGGTCTGAAGGCTAGAGAGGGTCCCAGCCTTTGTCTTGAGGGCGGCTTGACATGACCTATCATATTGGCTTGAACAAGGAGCATGTTTGTGTAACAGCTGGTGGCCTCAATTTATCCCTTGGAATACAGAGTTTTGTCTGCGTGAAGCCAGATTTATGGTGTTCTGTGGACGGGATGTCACTTGCTCCACCTATGCTCAAAGCTGGGGAGACTGATCTGAAGAGGACAATGTGATAGGCACTGCTGGGGCCCTAGCATGGCACTGGGCTGTCGAGAGCACATCTTGTTCGCATCTGACCAGAGAAGCTGAGAGAGCAATGGACTATGCAGAAGCACCACACCCTACAATAAAATAAAGCATCTGTCTTACTACTTTCATACCATAATAAAAGTGGTTAATTTGCCCTTATTTTGGAGAGCATCATCTGGGGAAAAATTCTGTGGGTAGTGTGAGAGGAAATATTCACATTGGCCAGTAATGACTGTCACTTTTTATGGGAATTCAGAGTTTTGTTTCCAAATGTTGGAAGTGAAAGATTTCCTTTGCATCCCTTTGTGTGCAGGGAGGTTGATGCTAAAGACTCTATTCTTTAGAAAATATTCCTGCATTTTTGTTGTCTCAAAATATGTAGTTCATGATTTCACAGGGTGTGCTTCTCTCAGTCTCAGTAGAAAGGAAAAGAGAGTTCACAGCCGTAGGGTATTCTGAAGAGGCTGGGAGATACTGGGGCAGAAATAGTATCTTGCAGAAGTCATTCAAGTGCTCATCAATAGGACACAAAGTCCAGGTTTCTTCCAAGAGTTAAGAACTTGGACTTTAGGTTTAGTCTGTAGTACTGTCTCTTGCTCACAGCCTGTTCCCAGAAGAATGTCTTCAAGGCTGTGAGGCAGATGTCCTCCTGATGTGGCAGTGCAAAGGCCGTGTGAGTCAGTCTTGTTGTCTGAAGAGCCTCTGCTCTCTCTGGGGTACCCAGAGATGTTCTGGAGCTTTGGAGTGGAGGGGGCTCTTTGCTTGGAGGGTGTCTCAGCCTTGGCATCAGACCTTTGCTGCTTGGTAGCCACACGGAGCTGTGGAAGATTTTCTCTTCACGTTTGTTTTTGGTGGTTTGCCTGCAAGTGTGACGCTGTCCTTCCATGCCCCTGGAGTTTGTGAGTTATTCCAGCTTTACTCCTCAAGGATGTCCGTGTATCAAGAGCATAACTTGTCCAATTTAATATTAGAGAGTTCTTAAAATGTATTTAGCAACATGTGGTGTACACTTACTATGATATAGCATGAAGCTTTCGTGTTCAACTGAAATAGGAAAAATAAATTTGTTCTGGCTTTCAAGTTGGGGATGTGCAAAGCTAATATTTCCATAGAAACATTGATTGTCATACACTATGTGTGAAACCTCCTATATTCCTATCTCATTTTTAGAAAAGCAGATCAATACATAGCTTTGTTAGAAGCTGAATACATACTTCAAAAGAACTCCAAGTTAGAACTTACTGCATATATTAAAAAATCAAAAGTGTTGGCGGAAGTAATCCAAAGTAAACATCTCCTGTAGGAAGTGGGGGATTCTCCATGACTTGCAATCTCGACATCTGCACTGGAAGTGTTTAGGAAGAGTATTTTGTCATTTGAATAGATGTTACTGGTTTGGTGCAGAAATTATTGGAAGACTTTCTTTACCTTGTGTTACAAAACAGGTAGATCTGGATGGTCTGAGGGATTCCTTCTGGCCTTGGAGTGTATCATTCCACAGAGTTTTAAAGTAAAGATGTTTGTAGGTCAGTGAGGAAAAGAACTGTTGATACATTTCTCTCCAAAATGAGAGGAAGAGAAGTCCTCATTCTTCCCTACTCCCTTTTCTATTGATGTCTTGCATGATTCAAATATCCTGAGGAGGATTTTCCTCAGACTTCAGGGTGAAAAAGAAGTTCATCCTAGTATGGGAGCAAAACCATGGAAAATTTCAGACCAAGAAGAACGTTTCCGAGACTGAAACCCACCAGGTTTAGGTAAACCGTTTTGTGGCTTCACTGATGTTGTTTGAGTTAAATAAACCTTTGTATTCTGCAGATCAACAGAGAGTAACCAATATGGGTCAGGCTACATCTGAACTTGCATTTCAGTTCCTGAGTTTCAGACTCAAAGACCTGAGTACACAATGGAGTGGCTGGAGATGTATATTCTTTAAGCCAGGGTGACTTAAAGCACATCACTTACTCTTCAGGGCATCAGTAAAGAGTTATGAAAAGGCTCCCATAGCAATGCGGGGAGGTTGGTTTTATACAAAGCTAAGCAGCCAGCTCTAATGCCACTAATTAAAGTCCCAGTTACAAAAGAGGATTGTTAGCTGAGGAGACAGTCATGCAATAATCCAGTTAGCTCTGAAATTTTTTTGAATAGCTGAACGTAAATTTTTTTGCAACTGGCTTTATGCAGGTGTTTATTTGTGTAACTTCCAAAAGGAGCTTTCACTTTATTCTCAAGTTGTTGAAGGCATCTTTCTTATTTATAGTGTGAAATCTTGAGAAAAAGCTTCTTCAAAGAAATTTGTGATAGTGACAACAATAGAGTGGCCGTCCCTAATTTCAAAAAATGTGCAGCTCTGAAGATTTTCTTAGGAGCCTGCTTTTCAGGGTTGGTCATGTTACCGTTTCAACCTGGCTCCACTAGTAACGGTGAATTATTTCTTCTTCACACCCTAGCAATTATCTTACCTCAGGAAGTAATACGGTATAGCATTTTTCCATACAGTGTTTACTTTTTTTGGATTTTCCATACTTGTTAACTGCCATATTCCTAGCACAGTCTTAATTTTCCCATTTAAATGTAAGCTCTGCTGATCTAGTGTTGCTGAAATAAGTTTTGGTCTTGGGCTGGTTGAGAAGACAAGGTCAGACATACTACCCTCTTTTGAAATTTTCTTAATGAAATACTGACCTGAAAGAAAAACAGGATAGAGATTATTAATGGGTGTAAAGAAAACTTCAATTTAAAGCTTTTACTGTATTGTTACTTTATGTATACCTTTGTTGCTGTAAGTTTTTTTGTGGAACACTTACGAGTAAATGCTTTGTTGCTGTTGCTCAGGAGTAACTGTAATCAACTTTCACTGCAGTATTAATGTATGAAGATAGTAGATGGTAGAAAGAAGAAAGAGAAGTGTAAACCTTTCACTGTCGTATCCTCTTACTCCTTTAGTGGCACGTGTAGTTTGAAAAACAAAGCAAAAGCATTGTGTTAAGAAACGTGAAATGAATGAACATACAGAAAGTGCAAAGTGAGAAACACTGGGTTTTGCGTGAGCAGCCAGGCATGTGTGCCTTGAGAGGGGATGCCTGGGAATTTGTGCTCCTCTGGGGTTCAGTTCCGCTCTTCAGATCCACTGAGAGGAATAATTTATTTTGGGATTGGCCTAAGTAATTTCCTATACCAGAGTCTGCTGCTGTGCAGTTTCCTATGTGGATATCCATCCACAGGGAAAATGTGCAGGGATCATGCTGCCATGCTGGGCTGGCAAGGATCTTTTTTTGCAGCAAGGATGCTGTTGTGAAGAGCCATGCACACCTCCTATGAGCAGGTACATATATAGCAGTATAAGTAGACATGTGAAGATCTGAGATTTTGTTAGTGTTTTAGTGCTCTTGAGTTCTTCATGGCAATATGTAATTTAAAATATTCCGTGATCATGTAGTTGAGTATCCAGAGCTGTGGAGCACTGGAAGGCAAGCTGGGCCACTGAAAAAAAAAACAAACAACAAACCAACCCACGTTTGAATGGTCAGGTCAACTTTTTATTTCATGGTAGGCATAGAATTCACTGAAAACATGATTCCACTGAAATTATATTGTTGTAATGCTTTGAAACGGTGTGTTAACAGAATTAGGAGTCTGCAAGAGAAGTACATGCAGCATCAAGAGAAGGTGGATGTGCAGGGTGGGGATTTTTGTCATCTGGTCCGAAAAGGAAGAAACCATTTTCCCAGGCCTTCTGTGATGGCAGTATCTTGATTTAAATGTTCTGCCTGTCAAGGGAAGAAGAAAATTTTTAATGTTTTCAAGTATCCTATGGTTTTAAGCACTTCCTCAGGAGGGAGTGTTCTGTGACCCTCCTCTGTGAAACCTTCATGGGTCATTTCCCCTTCCCAAGGTTATTTAAAAAAAAAATAAGAAAATTGCTTGACTTCTCTTTCAGGCTACTTCACAGGATCAGATTAGAGTCCTTATTTGCCTTGAGGAACTGGTGTTTTACACTCATTCACAGGTGCATAGGTATAAAGTCTGTGCTGACCTGATGTTTCCTTATTCTGGGGAAACCTAGTGTCACATGACGTTTTCTTTTCTGTTTTCCTGTCTTTTTGACTAATGGCAGGCAGCTGGGTTACAGTAATGAGCACCCACTAGATCAGATATGTGCTTCCAGGTGATGAAGTGGTACAGCGTCAGACTGAGGTCCTGGATGTGGGTGGCCAGCTTTGGGGGCTGTCAGTTCTCATATGGACTGGGGGTGCACGTCTCTCCGTAGTAATTGCATCCTGTCTGGCCTTTTGGGGGCAATAAAGCTGAACTATGCTGCCTCATTTTGTTGATGTACCTTGCCCATAAATTGTACAGCAGGCACATTTTACCAGTTATCTTTTTGGCAGAGAGATCATCATGTTCTTCAGTTGCTTTGGTAACATTTTCTGTGAGAAGGAGGTAGTGGTGAGACAGAGGTTCTGGCACCAGACCACTGCTGGGTTACGCTGTTTTCAGCGTGATACTGGTCCATGTTTGTGACCTTAGACAAATTTCTTACTAGTTCTGTCATTATTTCCATAGTTGATGTAAAATGGGGACTGCAGTACTTGACAAGGCTGTAGTGAACCTGAAGAAGTAAAGGTGTTTAGGGAGTGAAAAAGAGATTTTCACTTCTTCTTGTGTATTTGTAATCATAAATTATTAAGAGCTGTGATCTTTAAACAGTTGCTGATGCCACAAATTCACAAATTTCTCTCTACACTAGAAGCAAATGTACTCCTCTTGTTTTTCTTCAATTGTACTCTCTGAAAGGATGGATCTCAAGTTGGGGTTTCTGTCAAAGATCACATTTGTCTATACAACTCTTTTGAAAGAGTGTGAAGAGAGTTTACTTCAAGCAGTTGATTCTGCTGTTGGAATATTTAGTTCATTCACTGAAAGTCAGTGGCTGTATAAAAAAACATGTTATATTTCAGTAACACTGTTTCATTTAAAACATAAGGGGACAGAAAAGGGCTGAAGAAAACATTGTGTGACGTTTCAGGTCGAGTCACGCAACTTCCATTACAATGCAGATCTTAGTGTTTGGTCAGTTGCTAAGTAATGCCCTTCCTAAGGGCATTGAACCAGCATGGTTTATTTAAATATTCTTTTAATAAAAAATATTATTGAATAAATACATATTTTATTTAAAATACTGGTTATATGTTTATTTAAATAAAACACACTTGTTTCAAACGAAGTAGCAGAAAACCCATCCAACATCTCTGGAAGTAGATACAGGCTGTTCAGAAATTGTGAATCGTTATTTATATGCTGCCAGCAGTGATTTAAGAACTTCAAAAAGGAACGTAAAGGACAATAATTTGTATTCCTGCTCTGAAAAATTTCCAGTTGAAGTATGAGTTCAGATAATTGCAACATTTCTTTGCAGTCACTGGAAAGCTGGGGAACTCTTAACCAATACGAGACTGAACAGTTGATGCCCTCGGTAATGTTCCCTGTTGATTTGCACTGGTGAAATGAAAAAGCTTAAATTGCTTCCTTTCTGCAGGAAGAAGACTCTAATGTCCAAAATTGTTAACTGCCTGAAACTACCTTAGCAATTCAAAAGCAATAACGTAATGCCTCAAACTGTGGTAAAGTACAGCATTGCACTGCTCTTTTAGTTTTGAATATTACATTTCCATGGCTAATATACATCTTCCATACAGTTGACCCAAGGGGAAAAAAGAAAGTATTAAAAAGGGTTCAGCATCAAAACAGGGGATAATGCAAAACTGAGTTCCTTGTTACACTAATTCTATAGATAACTTCTTGGACATAGGGACAGATCAACAGGTTTACCTTGCCTTTGCCTCTCCACGTGCTGAAGCATGGTTTTTCTGGGCCAATTCTGAATGCAAGTGTAACACTTCTTTCAAGTACTATATTTATTTCAAGCTTGTGTTTATTCCCGGCATCCTTCCTTTGTGTTGGGTTCCTGTCATTGCCTGGCTCCGTGAACTTCAGTTGCCTTGTTTCCTTGTCTGCTTTCACACGGTGTGGTGATGTTCTTGTGTCCTGTCCCTGTCCCCCCCTCCTTGTCCTGCTCCTCTTATACAGAAAAGTGTCAAAGAGGCTGTTAGTAGCTGAGATCAATATATATTGTAGCAGGGGTTATTTAAAGATTTGCAGGTGGAACTTCAGTTTTTGTACCGATAGCATTATTTTTCCTTTTTGTACTTTTATAACAGCCTCTAGACTTGAAACAATACGATGATTCATGCTAGCTGTCTCTCTGAGGGTCAGCCACCTGGGAAGATGTGTTTAATTTTCCCCATAATTGCATGCATACATTTCACTGTGTAGCAGGTAGAGGTATCCAGCTGGACCAGTTTTTGAATCATGTTTGTTAAGCCAGGGTAGAAGGCTGCGCTTTGCTGACCACTTGCTGAGCTGCTGTCAGGACTCTCAGTGCATTAACAGCATCCTTAACAGCCCCACTGATTCCTCCCTTGCCCCCTTCCTGGGTCCCCCATCGTGCCCAGAGCTACACCGTAAGTGGTCCTGGTTTTCTGGCTGTTTTCCTGTATGTGCTCTGGACCTATGTACTGAGCTGCCTTGTCTCCTGTCCTTTCTGAACCTGTCTCTTACTGCTGCTGTCTGCGCTCCCTGGCTCCCATTGGTGCAGCCTGTTCCTCACATGTGGCTCTGCCTGCCTTGGGGGACAAGCACTGGGGTCACCCCAGCTTATCACCAGTCATCACCAATTTTTTTTTCCCCTGTGTTTTGGACTTTTGTGTAGCAGAAGTTTATGCTTTGCCCATCTACATAGCAATTTAAGGCTCAATTATCACTTTCTTATTTCGGTTGGGGGTTTAACATCCTGGTGTGGTTATTTGGAATAAGAGTTGGGCTCAGAGAAGTAATTTATCATTTAAAAAATAACCTGGAGCTGCAGTTTGTGGGGATATGAAGGAGGCCTATAAGGGTAGTAAGGATAAAGGTTTAGATCCTTAAGCATAGCCTGCAGCAAAGGGAGGACCAGCCAGCTCCCTACAGCACTTGAGCAAGGTGCCTTGTGTAGCTATTGCAAAAGACGTGGCTTCAAGCTTCCATAGCCCTGTACAAAGCTATCAGTGATAAGACTCTTCTCTCTGACTTGCAGGCAGTGGCACTTCAAGTGGTAAGACAAATCTGTTTCAGTAATTTGGTTATCACGTTTGGTAAGTCAGCACATGTCAGTCAGCTTCTCAGTGGACTGAGATGGTCAGAACTCAGTGAATGCTCTTTCATACAAACTAAGGATCAGCCCCTTTTCTTCCAACAGCTGCGGGAGCAAACCTCAGCTTATAGCTGAAAGTACAGAAATGGTAAATTCTTTCACATGGTTCTGTTACTGTCAGGACCAGTTTCTGCACTCCCAGCTCCATGGCCATATCCTAACTCGGTCCACCTCTGCCCCTCCTGCCAGCACTGTGCTCGAGCTGGTGTAACAAAACTGTATGGCCTAACACGATGCAGAGTTGGAACAGAGAGATGTACCTTCGTGTCCTGTTAAGAAATGCTTACTGTTGGTTATTTGGCTGAAGCTAGGTACAGAAGTTATGCAGGGAAAAGTGTGTTTGGTGAGATATATTTGAAGAAATTGTTTTATGTTACAGTCCTCTTATTCAGATTGTTGTGGGATATTCTTTGTTTTTTCCCTGAGACACCCAGTGAGCCATGGCAAAAGATTATGGTGAAGTGAGGGGTGAGGAGTCTTCAAAGGGGATTCAAGATTACTCGAGAAATGAAGAGCCTCCTTCTGTCAGCCCAGCAGTCCCAGGAGGGCCCAGACCTTCATGGGAACTTCGCAGACTTTCCCATCACGTTTCAGGATTGCTCAGCCCCTTCAGAGTCTGAGGCATCTTGGCCCCGTACATTTGACTTGCTTCACATATAGGGCTTTTGGAGAAGTATTTGGAAGGCAGACACATGATGCTTGTTGTTAGCTCATCTTTTCCTTCTGTATTCGCACAGACCCTGGCACGTTGACGCTCTTGAGCTTGTGAGTGCCCAGGAAGATAGGCAATAGAGAAACCCTACCCTAAGTGTAACCAGTGGTTTTCTGATGCATTAGGACGCCTCTTGACATTGTGTCAGAGCACGCATCAAGTTATTTCCATTGGAGTTTCTTGTACATTAGACAACCTGAAGTGTCTGTGCATTTCTGCCGGAAAACCTGTGATGGTATAAATTTGGGTTTACATAAAGTAAAGTGGGTTGTTAATAAAAACCTCTTTTTTTTTCTCTTGGTTTTCTTATTTTCTATTACTTCCTCATATTTTATTTTTCTTTTTCTTCAAAAAAGAGGCTCTTGAAACCTATTTTTCCCTGTGTTTCATTCAGTGGTGCTTTCCTTCGTTTCTTGCTCCGGCTCCAAGCTTGTTGGTCCATTCGCATCTGATTCCACTAGTGCTAAGGAAAATGCTGCTGCAGTGTATGGAGAAAAAAAAAAAGTTAAAGGCCATTTCTGTGGTCTATTATTAACATGATTTAACCTGCAGGCAATTGGTACAGTTAAACTGAACCTCCTTTTTGCTCCCTTAAATGTTGGTTCGGGTGGGAGTGTATGGCAACTGTTTATTTTGGGATCACAGCAGCGTCTTCTAACACTGTGACCCAGTTTGGTTCCTCTGTGTATCTTCTAATGAGATGTGATGGCCTCAACCTTTCAAGAAGTAAGCTGAACTTGCTCCTTCTTAAAAGGACTGCTGGAAAGGTCATACATTTTTGTGTAAAATATCATGGCCACCAAGCTGTAGTTTCCTGATTAAATCTCTGTTATCAGTTGAGTATCTGGGAGCAAAGACAACAAAGAGGCGCGGGTGTAATAGCACATGGTGGTCCGGACTGTTGTTTTGTCCTTCTCCGAAGGTATGTGGACTCTTTTGGTTGAGGTTAGGAACAAAACATCCTGTGTGCTCCATCCCTACGAGCAGATCAGAAAATGCAAAAAGCACACATTCCTGTGAGCAGGGGGATTTGTGACCACAAACCTGTGAGCCTTTATTTGGTACTTGGTTTGTCCCAGCTTCCCTGCCTGACCTTGGGGTAGGAACTCAATCTCTTGTCAGCAATACATGGATGCGTTGTTTTCTCTTACTGATTCTCTCTCATTGTAACTCCTGTTTTATTTGCCTCACTGTGGTCTCATGAGGGTTACTGCAGCTATACCTATGAAGGATTGGCTTCCTCATGAAGTGTGTACTTTTAATTTGATCTTCAGTTTTCTGCAGTTGATAAGGCATATGTTCAAGTGAGAATTAAAGAAAAACTTACCCAGAGGTGCAGGTATATTTACTAGTATAACGGCTAATAGCCTGGGAAAAAAAAAGTTCTTTATGTATGAAAGAGATACATCCATCAGAGTGTATAATGGAGTTTCAGCTCTGTGTGTTTGGATACAACACAATTTTCTGATACACAGATTCCTGCCCTTCACAGTTTCATTATGGCTCATTAGTAACTGAGACAGAGATTAGTGCTTTTCTGTAAGGAAAATATATTTCTTAGAAGGATCTAAATTATTCTCAGTTTTTTGCAGTTAACTCAGTTGAGAGCTTGGCATATCTCAGTGAATTCACAGTCTAGATCAGTATGACCGATATTCTGCTACATACATCTTGATTCATTTTACTGAAGTGACACATAGGTTATAAACAAGGAGCAGGAGGTGCCAGCCCATGCGCAATTACCAATTTAATTTCTGGTGCAAGGTTAACACTATAAAGATTTGTCAGCATTTTTTTTTTCCAGTGGGACATCAAAAATAATTGAAGCCACATCCCTTTTATCTGTATTTGGAAAATCGTAAGTGTGGCTGGAGCTGTGTGAATAGTGGGCTTCTGTTGATTTCATCCATCTGGATGTTCTGCAAATTGCTGAGCAGAAGACTTCAGTTGGCATAGTCTGTGTTTCCAGTGGGATGCTCTTTGACATACCTGTGTTAGCATAACTTCTACATGAGATGTTTATGGGTTTTGAACGTGATGGTTTTCAGAATGTATGACTTCACAGTGCAAAAGGTGGAGACGATGAACCACAGCGTTACGTTTCTAAATGAACAGAGTACAAACCTATTGATGATTCTGTGCTTGCTTAATTTTAGTAGCTGAAGGATTTTTTTTTTTGCTCTACACTTTAGAATGTGCAGTTTGCCTACATTTCAAGCAAATGTGTTAACTTCTCCAGATTTTTCACCCTTGAGAAGCTTAAAGTGAAAATTTCCCTGCCCCTGCTCCTTGACGTTGGAAACTACAGGAAAGAGTGGCGTGGACAGACTCATAACAAGTCTGTGTGGCTCAGCCAGTTAAAGGACGGATATAAAGGAATCTAAAACCATAATGTTCTCTAAATGTTCACTTTTCCATTCAGACACACTCTTTTATAAAACTGAAACTAATATTTGAATGAACACTTTGAGTATTCTGTTGAAACCGAAATTATGCTCATATTTGCTTGTATCTGAACTAATTCTCTTATATAATAGTATGGAGATATCTAACTCATCTCTTTTTCTTTCCCCTAGTTAATGGTCTAATGATGCTTGGATTTGCAGGTGAGCTTTACTTCTAAAGTTCAAATTTATGTTTCTCTTTTGTTAATGGCAGCCATTTGGGAAAGACTTTGGTCCTATCTTATTTCAATTAGTCAGCCGTAATGTGTTTTTTACAACTGGTATTGTCCTTCGGCTGTATGAGCAGAGAGTGCCGTAGTGTTTTGTAAAGGTCAGTCTCAATAGTAATGGTAAAATTGTAGAACTATTCAGAATTTTGAAGCCCTTTGGGCAGAAATCTGTCATCAGATTGTTCCTGTCAAATGATTCTATCAGAGCTTTTTCTATAACCCTGCAAAATGTGGAAGCTCTGAAGAGAGCCAATCAAAAAAATACCAAGGCCATGGAAAATCCATTTAAACACCCCGCTGGAAAGAGGCTGGAGTAAATTGTCAGCGCACACAACGCAATGGAGGAGAAACTTGTGTTCTGTTGGATTTACAGGCTTATAAATCAAGGGAGAGCTGGCTGGTTAGCACACCCAGCCAGGGAAGGCATCTTTGCCTAACTTCTGTTGAAGCATCAGTGTAGGATTTAAGTTGCCATCTATGGCAGCTTTCATGTCTGGTTTTGAATTCTGTCCAGCTTTAATGTTCGTCTGCAGATCTAGCTGTGAAAAGTACAACTGCTGCAGCTGCCAGATGAATTGTCAGGGGTGCTTAAATAGGTACTGTCTATGCTGTCACGTTAACTTTCCACGAGCAAAGTTACGCTGTTTCCTAACTTCCATCATTTCCGTCCCTAGTGATCAATTATAGTTGTGATTTTTTTTTCTGACATGAATGAAGGCTTGCTGTCAACTTCAAGAGATGGATATAAAGATGGAATAAAGGAGGTAGGGTCAGGTCACAGTGAGTCAGCCGTACACCTGGAGAGCTTTGTGGTCTGTATGAAGTAGGAGGCTTGGGGTCTCAGGTGCGATATAAACTGTCCAGATATGGACCTGCTGCTGTTGGAAAGTCTGTGAAAGCGAAGTATTTCTTTAGTCAGATGTGATGGCTGTCTCTCATCTGGCACATGGCATCACTGAGTAATTGACTTCCCCAACTAAAGAGTCGGCTGCGATAGCTGGAGCTAAATTGCAAGGTGCTCCTGCTCAGGCTCTGCAGGAGCAGTCTCCTTTGTGGGTGAGACAATTAATGTGCACTTGAGCCTGTTTTGCAATCACACGCCTCCTTTCGAATGGACGCGTTCAAGTTGGGTCACAGCTGGGTCACGATGTGAAGCCTGAAACGAGTCATCTTAAGGTTTTTGGACTAAACAGTGGGGAGCAGTGCCCTGCTGAGAGTGAGGGCTGCACCTGGCTTCTCTTCAAGCGAAGGCTTGCGCGCCTTTGACCTCACTTCACCTGGCAGTGTGTTTGGCTGTCACCATGTAATATCAGAACTGCCAGCTCTTAAAGCAATAATGGGATCCTGCTCTCAGAGTAACAAATAGAAGGAAAAGATGTATCTCCTCTCCCTGCTGTAAATAGGATCTGAGTGAAAAGTTCAGAAGAAAAAGGTGCAAGACCTGATTCTACTTATTTTTTTCTGTGATTAAAAAAAGACAAAAAGTGGTCTGTTCTTGGCTTTATTCTTAAAAAAAGCTGTTCCTCCGGGGTTCTCAGGATTGTGGCCTGACACCTGAGAGGTTTGTTAGGGTTGCAGTTTTGCTCGGGTAAATCTTTTTCTCAGGTTTGTGCTGCTTTAAAGAGAAGAAATCACACTTTTTTTTCCTGACTAATTTAGTTTAGGCATTTGTATTGGATATGTTGATATGCATATGCTTACAGGTAATTTTTGATGTTCTACAAAATATATGCGTTTGTATATAGAAGAGCAATCAAAATAGTGTCAATTATAAAGGTAAAGCAAGACATTTAACTACTTAATCAAAGTGTTTCAGCCTTATCAAAATTTTTTCAGAATATTTATTTATACGAAATGTCAAAATACTACCCTTTGTATTAGAGTGCAGACACGAGCTAGATGAGAAGAACTTTGACTTTGACTCTAAATATTATGGAGTTGCCATTACAGATTGCAAAAGATAGAGGCTTGCTCAAGTCAAGATTAGCCGTATGCTTGTAACGTCAACATCAGGTAATAGTAGATAATTCCTTTATTATATACTAAAGATATACTAAAGAAAAAGCTTAATTGTGACTGTGGGGTTTTGAGTCCTTTAACTGGTGAGATAGACAAATGTTTCCGACATCCAAGTTCCTTTACAGTCATATGGGTAGTTCAATGAGACACATCTGTATAGGCTTCAGAAGTGCTTTCTACACTGAAGTATATGACCAGTTCCTCCAGTTAGCTTTTAACTATAAATGCAAATGGGTAGTAATAAGTTAGTATGAGTAGAAGCTAAGTAAGATTAGAAAAGTGACTAAGTAGGTTCCTCTATGCTGTGTCTAAAATATATATATATAAAAATTATTTGTATATATAAAAATATTATATATATGGTAACCTATAATATTTGACACTAAATTATGTTTTTAATGAATTCAGATAAAGGTATATTTTATCTACAAAATTGTTGAGAAAGTTGAATTTTAAGTTTGCAACAATGTAGGTGACAAGCTGAATTATGTGAAGGAGTTTGTGAGTAATGTATTCGTGCTTCTTCTCTTTTAATGTTTGAGATTTAAGGTGCTTTCTGGTTTTTACCTAGGTGCACGTCAACAGACTAATCTCTGCAATGAATCTCTCATGTTAAAAAAGTTGCCTGCCTGTGGAAAATCCTTTGAAGAGATGATGAAGAAAGTGGACTCTAAAAAATGGTGCAACCTGACAGAATTTATCATGTAGGAGTTAGTTTTGGTTTTGATAGTTCTCAGCTGGTAATGGTGTTTGTCCTTTAAAATAAAAGATCATCTCAGATACCAAGAACACTGTAATACCGACATCCCTAATATATCCCTAATTCATGTAAAACATTTGTGATCCTGATAAATTAAAATCCTCCTGTATTTGGTTGCCAGTTGCAGAGGGCTAACCCATAGCTCTGAAGTCCTTGCGGTATGGCCACCCAGTTCTTAATTCGAAGAGTGCATGAAACAGACCACTTCAATGAAAACTAACCAGTTGCCTAACCAGTATTAGCTGCTATTGTTTTTACGTTTAGATTTAATCAATATTTCTGTGCATTTTAGACAAATGTTACTTAAATATTCTTTTTTTCTGTCAAAACACTAAAGCAAGGTGCTTTTAAAATCACACTATTCTGTTTTCTCTGTTGGTAGCAATGAAGTTCCCTCCTCTGAATTTTTTTTTTTTTTTCAGTAAGACAACAGGAACGTTTCCTCATACACTGTTTCAGAAATCCACCTCTTGTGTGTGAAATCGTCCTGTTGAAATGTAAAATGATTCATCCTGTTGAAACTGCTGCCGTTTGTTTCTTTGCCTGACAGATAGCACGGGGAGAGTGGTCACCACCTGTTCTGTTTGGATGTCTAAGATACTGCAAGACTGACGGTAGTGAGGGTGGCATTATTGTTTTCTAATCTCTGTTCCTGCTCTGTAGTTGCTGGACGTATTTAAATATCTCTCTAAAGCTGCACACTTTGAACTCTGCTCTGGAGGACGCTCGCAGGGCTTGTGTAATTAGAGGCATTTTTGGCTTTGTGGAGCATCTGCTTCTTCAGAGTGTGTCTGCTCATGCATAATGCTTGGTTTTCGGAAGTGCTGAGTGCCCTCTGCACCACCAGAAATCAGAGGAAACTGCAGGTGTTCAGCACTTCAGAAAATGAGACTGAGGTGAATTAGCTCTGGTGGGGTATGAGCCAGCCTGAAGCAGAATATCCTTGTGGGTTAGAAACTGCGCTGGTGCTGTTTCAAGGGCTGCTCCTGAGGCAGGGTAGCCGTGAGTAAGCTGTCACCGCATCTGTTGCAGCATCACTGAGCCCCAGATACATTCTTGTGTTATGTGATCTTTGGTCTTGTCTCCTATTTAGTATCACTTCATGTGATGCGAAATTTTGCAGTTGCCTTATGCAAGGCTTTAACTATCTGATTGCCAATAGACATGATAGAGAACAAAATGTTAGACTGCTGTATACCAAAAGACATGTGAAGAGCTTTGATTAATTAGAAAGTTTTACTTAGAATATAATTAAGTCTTGTTAGATTAACTTTAATCTTTGCAATTGGTTAATCTAGTGTTGCATTCCTTCTAGACAAAGAGTTGTACTATTTTTCCCAAGGGCGTCCAGTAGTTCTGTTCAAAGACAACACTTTAAAAAAAAGTTCCAAACTGAACTACAAGTTAGTCAGCTTTCCTGATTCCTGATCATTATATCTAGAAATAAAGACTTTTCTGTGGTAGGAATAGGGCTAACAGCATTCCTCTCTGATATTCACCTACCATTTTGTTGACATACCACCAAGCGCCTCTTCTGTTTAGAAGTATGTAGACCTCCTTACTGATTTAGGCATGCAGTGTTTCTGCAATAAAAATTTTTAGGCTGTAAGAATACAGAGAAATAATCAAAGCATCACTACTGGAAGAGTGAAGTTAACTGTAACATAGATACTTATTCATAGGCCATCTCCTTTCTTTGATTGAAATGTTGATGAAATCTTTGATTGAAATTGATGCTTGATTTGCTCGGCTTCCAGAGGTATCTTATTTTGGACAGAAGATGTACATTGCGTGTCTGGGGCACTGGGCAGCAGATGCCACTAAAGAATGTGACCCTATTGCCATCGTTCAGGCAAGTGTATCAGGAAATCAAAATGAGATCAGGATACTGCGTGATTCTGGAAAGGGACAGATGTAGTGCAGAGAGCATTCTCTGTCTCTGAGTAGAGCTGATCAATCTCTCTCTGATGTCATTAGAGACAGTGATGGCAAATGAGCCCAGAAAGTGGTCTTCCTTTCACCAAAGACAAGTGGATGCCGACATGTATTGTGCATGTCTTTTGCTGTACACTTAGTTGTATCCTTACACATCTTTTCCCTCCAACAGTCCTTTCTGAAACTGAATTTCCACATACGCATGCCAGCTTGGAGTTCTCTAAGGAGCACATCCCCAAACTAATTTCTAGATCCAAAGCAAACTACAGAGTGCTTTTCTTTAGCTGAATCAATAAATGAAATAACAGTTGGTAACTTAATATCCAAAAGATAGTGCTGATATGTAATTTCCAGAGTTTGAGTCCACTAAACATTTCCTGAGGGGACAGAGCAGCCTCAGTCACATTTAGTTGCTATTGGACTGAAATTGAGAAGTGGAGGATTTGATTGTTGTCTTTGAGCTAGTCAGGTGTCATCTATTTCACTGTATTTTCAGTGTCCTATCAAGCCAATACTACTGTTGCAGCAGTCATCTCCCAAGTGTGTAAGGTTGCATTCGTGCTGCCCTGGGAGCTCCCAGCTAATCGTTCTGTGTTTGGCAGCAAGGGGATAGCTGTGGATCGAGAGGACGAGGGTGAAATAGCAATTTGTGTTTTGGAAGAGGGTTCTGGCAGAGTAGCACATGTAATAAGATGTGTCTTCTCTGTTTCAGCAAAAGAATTGATTGTAACAGACTTCTTCCTGCAGTCCTTCATTTCTTTTTACCTTATCAAGCCTGTCTTTAGGGTCCAGAGAGCCCCTAATATGCTGTGAGATGATGGCAGACTAGCAGAATAGGAGAGGGCAAAATTTGACTTTAACTAGCTGATTCATTGTGTGTATGTGTGTACCTGGTAGAATTCCCTGCTTTGCTGTGAGCGTGGTCCAAGGTTTGTTCCCATGCTGAACAACCATTTTATTTTCTGTACAGCCTCAGTGTCGTTTTCCCAAAATCCTTTATATCAAAAATGAATGCTATGAACAGAAGCAATAGGCTTCAGTCCCCTTGAAAGTGATGAAGAAGGTCCACCCATGTTTTGTACAGATGTTGAAGATTGGAGAATGGAATTAAGGACAAAAGATGTGCATGACTAGAGCCAAATTTGATCTAATCTTCTGGAAAAATAATCCTCAAGCTGTTGCTCGATTTTGAAGTCAGTGGGAGTTTTGCCTGTTACAACTTGGCCCAATGACACTAACTATTCATAAGAGTGCCTAGTTTTCAAAGAAACATAGTAAAATATCAACAAAAATAAAGCCAGATGACGTTAAGATCAATGGGAAAACAGGCTGTGGAAGAAACATGTGCAATCCAAGATGAAATTATATGCCCCCAGTTCTTAAATCTTGGCGCTAGTAATCTCTGCTGGCTGTGTGTGTAAGAGCCCT
Source organism: Pterocles orientalis (assembly GCA_011057875.1). NCBI lineage: Eukaryota > Metazoa > Chordata > Aves > Pterocliformes > Pteroclidae > Pterocles > Pterocles orientalis. Next base: position 30,402 of record WKFP01013759.1, read on the forward strand.
CCAAACTGAGTCGTTTTCTTGGTCAGTTGTATATGTTTTTTTCATCTTCCCTGTTGACTGCTGCAGGAAGTCTGATCTAGATGCTAATCAGTGATTGCATCCAGCTGCTAATGTCAAAACATCTGTAGAAAAGGAATGTCCTGTGAAAATCCCAGACAAACCACTGGGTTTCTTTTGCAGCTAAGGTGAGGCACTGATTCGGGTGAGCTAATTCCTTTCCACAGTAACATGTCTCACAATTAGAAAGCTGATACTTTTGGCTCGTTTAATTCAGCATCATCACAGAAGTCTCAACTCTGGATTTTTTTTGCATGTGATTTTCTCACAGGAAAGACAAACTGAGGCTACCTGGAGCTGGTCCTCTGAGTGCTCAGCACACGTGTGATTTTAGGTCCAGAGTAGTACTGATAAAAGGCAGTCCCACTCTTCCTCCAGTGTGCCATGTAGGGAGATGTGTGTCTGTATTTGTGTTAGGATTTATATCCTGGTAGACAGACTAGTGCATTGGTTATGCTTCATCTTGGACAAAGTCATAGTAAAATGCTGCAAATCACGGACATGCTTGCACAACAAAAGCTCACTGTATTGTTGCCTGGTCTCCAGGTTATTTTCTGCAATGTTTTTGTGTGGCGTTCTGTCTGTATCTGAAGAGTAATTCCCTTTTTTCCCCCAAAGATTTACTGGGGAATCAAAATTCCTTATTTAGCCTAGTGTATTCCCTCCCAGTTTTGTCAGTCCAGATTTTGTAGAAGAAAATATTCTTTGTCAGATTAGCATCTCGGTGAAGGAAGGTTGAAGAAATGGGCACTTTATGTGGCCTCATGTCAGTATGATTTATTTACCATTAAGTGGTGTGGTACAGAAAAACAAAGACTGCTGTGATAGATAGTGGCATTTTCTTCTTTAAGAGGATGGTCTTCTTTTGGCCTTCCCATACAGATACAGTTACTGCTTTTTTTTTAAGCTTTCAGTGAAATGCGGGTGATGCTGCTATTCCATCCTTTCTACCTGCTCATTTCTTTCACCTCTTCAAATATCAAAACTTACAGTAATTTTGTATTAAAAAAAATCCTTCTAAAAACTCCTAGAGGTCATGGCAGCAGTGGCAAAACCAGGCTGGTAATAATTACCCCCAAGAAGATATTATTCTCTTTCTGTGACTCATGCCTTTCTTTTCAACAGCAAAGAAAAGCAGCTTATAAATCAGTTAGGTGCAAACAAGTAAAACAATGGAAAAGAATGTCATATTTGAGCAGTTGTGTTGCCATCATGCTGGTAGCTGACAATAGCAATTTTTTCATTGCAGAAATAATAAGGTTTGCCATCTATTATTTAAAAAATTGGAAATAAAAGAACCCTGCAGCTTATAAAGTCTCACCAAATGGCTAGATGCAGGGTTTTGCTGAAAAATGTGTTCATTCACCTGCTGTGTGGGGTTGGCTGTTCGAGCCACAAAGTCACTGTGAAGTTAATGCAAAGGCATAGCTTTTCCCTGGATGACCCTATATTAGAAAATCTTTATACCATAAACTTATATTTGCTTTGCTCCTTATAGATTCAGAGTCTGAAATACGGTTACTTAACACAGTTGTAATTTTTCTCCTTTAGTACATAGGAGAGGGAGAGACATTTTATACAATTCATGGCTGTGAAAATCGAATCTATATTTGATAATTCCAAATGAGGGACTGAATAGGCTTATGGCTTTGGATAATAATTTCTAGTATTTTCTCTCTCTTTAATGCAGAATTATGGCAATGCACTCCGAAATCTGTGTCTGCTGCAGCCACCTTACATGATGCAGAAAGGTGGTGAAAGACATTCATAAACATCATATTTTCAACAAATTGTTCTAAGTATGACTTCTGAATTTTAATGCTGCATTAAGGACACTGGCATTTATGAATTCTGTGAAGGCCTGCAGACCATTTTGCTTATAAATGCAAAGCCATCACTTTATTCTGCAGCGTATTGTAGAAATAGGTTTGCTGCAGACTAGCAAAGCCTTATCAGCTTTTCATCTGATGAGATTTATTGGGTTTTCGGTTTAGACACTGAAAAATCATGCTTTCTACAAACAAAATCTTGCTTTGAAGAGCTTCCTTGAAACCAGTAAATGGATTGAATGAACAGGATAAGGAGAAATTGGCCAATCTTCTTGAAGGCCGTTGAATTAAATACTCAAACTTCCAAAAGCTCAGATTTAGTGAAGCAAAACAATATTATTTGTTATTTATACCACAACAGGTTGAATCTGCAGTCTGCAAAAGCCTTGAATCAGGGATACCATTGCTGAGGAAAGGGGAGAAGAGAAAATGACTGGAGTTTGTTCTTTCATCAAGGATAACTGTTTCTTTCTTGTTAAATCACTGGAGACTCTGGGTCTGCCACTGAGAAAATCATGATGATTGTATCATGCCAAAATAGTGTGCTTTTGCAGCCCATTCTCTGTCTCTTCAAGGTTTTTAACAGCTCAGACCTTCCTTTTCTCCAGTTTACAGGTAATTTTGAAAAACTTTGTTGAAGTTATTATGAGAGTGAGAAAAGTGAGGGATCTTCTGAGCCTGCTACTGAGTAGGAAAAAAAAGACATTTTCATTACCAATAGATGAAAACTCTCCAGTTTTTAATATCAGATTTCAGTTTTTCAAGTTGCTTTTTTCAACAAGTTTTGCCATATTTGTCACGAATCAGTGTTTTCAAAAAGAGAGTGAAATCTGGCATTTGCTAAAAGGTCAACAATGTAAATATTGATAATTGATTCTTAAAGTTCTGAAAGAATTTTCAACACTGGTGAAGTTAAGGTCACCAGAAGACACCACTTAGAATATTTTAGCAAGAGTGCTGTAAGCCAAGTTGATGTGTACCACAATAGATACATTGGTCTAATGGCTGGTAGCTTGCGCCCACAGAGCGGGATCGGATTGATATGTCAGTGCTTACGTTAGCAAATCAAGTAACAAGTAGTTCAAGATATAATAATGTAATAATCCTGGTAAATGAAGTCACTTGCAAAAAAATAATGTGAGCAATTTAAGCGTTAAATCTCATGACTGTTAGCGGATATGCCCTTTCAACAACCTTTAAGCCCTCTTTGAATTTTACTTTGGCAAGAACAGTAATAGAAAACAACCTTCATGGAGCTTATTATTAAAGATATGTATTCCTTATTTTGAAATACAAAGATTTCTGTCTAAAGTTACTTGGTGGTAAAAGAATAAGGTATAGTTGATAGAGTGGTGTCAGTTATGCCATGCAAATACCATGGACAGTGTATTTTAGAGGCAGTGAAAATGCAAAAGAGGGTGTTGTGGTTTTAAGGCCACCTGGCAACTAAGCACCACACAGCCTCTCACTGGTGGGATGGGGAGGAGAATCACGAGAACAAAAGGTAAAAACCTCATGGGCTGAGGCAAGGACAGGGAGGGTTCACTCACCACTTATGGTCATGGGCAAGAAACAGACTCAACTTGGGGAAAGCACGAAATTTAATTTAAGAATCAAAACGAGAATAAGATAATGAGAAAGAGAGCTATATCTTAAAAAGGCACCTCTCCCCCACCCCTCCCTGCTTCCTGGGCTCAAAGGCTTTGTTCCCGATTTCTCTGTCTTCTCCCCCTGGCCACACGGAGGGGCAGGGAATGGTGGTTGTGGTCAGTCCACCACAAGTTGTCTCTGCCACTCCTTCCTCTTCAGGAGAGGACTCCTCACAGTCTTCCCTCCTCCAGTGTGGGGTCCCTCTCACAGGAGAGTCCTCCGCAAACTGCTCCAATGTGAGTCCTTCCCACAGGCTGCAGTTCTCCACTAACTGCTCTGGTGTGGGTCCCTTCCATGGATTCATGGCCTCCTTTGGGTGCAACCACCTCTTCCAGCATGGGATCCTCCACGGGGTATATACAGGTTGTTATCTGCTCCACCGTTAAATCTCCATGAGCTATCAAATGCCATGGACTGTGTCACGATGGTCCTCACCAGGGGCTGCAGGGGAATCATGGTGCAGCACCTCCCTTTCCTTCCTCTTCACTGACCTCCGTGTCTGCATAGTTGTCTCTCTCACATCCCTCTCCTCTCTCCACTGCAGGTTCTTTTGCTGGCTCCTGAAAAACTCCTGATTCTCGGGCGGGGGTTGCACTGGGTCGGCTGGGCAGGGCTGCAGCAGTGGCTGGGGCTACAGCAGCGGGTTGGGTTGCATAGGAGGTTGGCAGACAGCTGGACCGACTGGCCAGGCCCTGCCTGGGGACATGGGCACAATGCATGGAGCAGTACACATCTTAAATATGATATTTGCTGAGGTGCTGGCTGGCTCGGCCTTGGCCAGAGGTGGCTGACTTGGAGCTGGGGAAACTTCCAGCAGCTTCTCACAGAGGCCATCTCTGTAGCCCCACATCTCTGTAGTACTTAAGAAAAGCTTTTGTGGTTCTTCTGCTTCTGTTTTGGTTTTGGTTTGCAAGACAGTTTCTATCCGTTTGTTTTCTAAACGGATCGACTAGAAACATAATAATCCAGATTAACTCATCAGAGGCAAAAAAAAAAGAATATTTTCTTGCCTCAGGCTAGATGCAGTATTAGTCATGTGGTTAACTGTTGAGAGCACGAGGAGCTATGAATTAATACTACCCATTGGCTCTGTATTCAGGATCTTGTTTCAATTACAGAAATTTATTATGTAATGATACTTTAAAAAAAGTATTTTGCATGGTTAATTTGGTTAATTGACAAGGCTCTGGCATTTCTCTTTACCCTTGAAAAACAGTGTATAATTCAGTGTTGGAAAGGATATCCAAGACAACAAACGCAGTGTTCTGCACTCTTAAAGACGTTAGTCTCCTTCTTCAGCCTATTGTATAATTTCCAAAGGGCATATGCATATGTTTCTAGCTGCATTGATAAACTTAAGGACAGTGTATGAAATGACTGTAATGCTTATGAAATGTAAGGTACAGCAGCTTTGTAAAATTTAAGATTTTTTTTTTTCTATAAGGGCTGAATATGTAAGGGGTGGAAAGAAAAAAGGTTGCCAAGGCATAGTGGATAGGTGGACAATTAAGAGCACCGTTCTTTTCAGATTTCATGAAACGGATGTTTTACACTTCTCTTGGGTATACAAATGTCCTTTACACATTTCGATGACTGCTACAGTATGCTATTTCATCTTAAGATCAGTATCAGTTTATAACATAGACTGAAAGGAGGTGTTAAAATGAACATTCTGGCGTCTAGAACTGGGTTCTGTGTCTGCCTCCATTATGGAGCCTGTGAAACTAGAAGTTTTCACTTTTATTTTTTTTTATTTTATATATCTATATATATTTATATATATCTATATATGTCTACTATATATATCTATATATATAGAATCAAAGAATCATAGGATGGTTTGGGTTGAAAAGGACCTTAAAGATCAAGTTCCAACCCCCCTGCCATGGGCAGGGACACCCTCCACTAGACCAGGTTGCTCAAAGCCTCATCCAGCCTGGCCTTGAACCCCTCCAGGGATGGGGCATCCACAACCTCCCTGGGCAACCTGGTCCAGTGTCTCACCACCCTCATAGTGAAAAATTTCTTCCTAATGTCTAGTCTAAATTTACCCTCTTTTAGCTTATACCCGTTACCCCTTGTTCTCTCACTACACTCCCTGATAAAGAGTGCCTCCC